>JALMGJ010000002.1:67793913-68366413 GCA_023362775.1 Charina bottae
GAATGCAGCTCAGAGTGACCAAAGAAATTCAAAGCTATGTGCCCTCCTTCAGGAGGTGGGTCATGCATTCTGCATCTGCAGTGCAAATGCAGTTCCATAGAAGAAGGGAAGCACTACAAGAGGCACATGGCTATAAATCTAGCTGCGCTAAGACAGTTTATGCATCCTTAAGGTAGCCCCTGTGTTCTTTGTTCTTTCTTTTTAGCAAGGTTTTAGCAAAACTGGAAAAAATGTTAAATGTGATGAAGCTTCTGATTGTTACAAATGAGACATGATGAAAGTTTGTGATGTGGATACAATAAAAGGGCAGGATTGATTTTTTTAAAAAGAAAAATTAATTAAAAATTAAACAGTGAGTCTGAAATTTCAAACTTGAAATTTAATTTCAAATGTATTTGTCTCTTTTAACATGCTTTACACCTTTTTGCATCTAATCTGTTCTGCTGTTTCCAGGTGGCAATTATGAAATTTCATGAGCTGTTAAGTACTATTTAAGTACCATTAAGTACCATTACATATGGCAAATATGAGCCAGTTTGGTCTAGTGGTTAAGGTGCTGGGCTAGAATCCAGGAGACTGAGAGTTCTAGTCCCGCCTTAGGCATGAAAGCCGGCTGGGTGACCTTGGGCCTGTCACTCTCTCTCTCAGCCCTAGGAAGGAGCCAATGGCAAACCAGGAGACTGAGAGTTCTAGTCCTGCCTTAGGCATGAAAGCCGGCTGGGTGACCTTGGGCCAGTCACTCTCTCTCAGCCCAACTCACCTCACAGGGTTGTTGTTGTGGGGAAAATAGGAAAATAGGAGGAGGAAGGAGTGTTAAGTATGTTCGCCGCCTTGAGTTATTTATAAAAAAATAATAAAGATGGGATAAAAAAAAATACCACGGGTGGCATATGATCAAGGATTTAAAAAATAAAAACACCACTCAATACGCAGGTATCAAATGCTGTCCAATACAACATACAACAATATCCAATATAGCCTGTAATTTTCAAAGAGGATTATTGGATGAGAATAATTTGGTGAGCTGCCCATGCTAACATTCACAGAAGGGAATTTAGAATTCAATATTAGAGAAAAAAATTGCCTCCACTGTATTGGGCAGTCGTTGGCCAGATCAGATAAAAGCGCCATGGAGAAAACTTGAGATACAGTTTCATTCATGCAGTCTTTTCCACAGCTTATAATGGTTTTACTTCTAAGTTGTTCCCATCCAAGTGACTATCTAATAATACTTCTTTCTGATTAGAGAGCGTTGGCAGCACGACGAGGCTTCAGAAGAGGACGCAAACTCTTTCAACTGCCATAAGTCTTGAAATTTAATCCGGTGCAGTGACGACTTTACAAAGCTTCCTTTTGAGCAAGACTTTTCAGAATGGGAGAAAGAGCCACAACAGAAGTCCTTTGGTGTCACGCACCATAGTCGGGCATACCAGTAGGTTATGTAGATCCTTGATCCATGTGCTTTCACAAAAGGTTACAAGTAGGTGAAGCTGGGGGGGGGGCGGTGGCGGTATGGAGGCTGAGCCAGCACTAGCATTCAAGAAAGGCAAACACAAAAGAGCACAGAGGAAGTGTTGTAAACTGGAGGTCACTTGAGCAACATCAGAGGCCTGGCAATCGCAGTGTGAAAAGCATATGTAACGTGAGTTTAAAGGCAACCTTGATCAAGTCTATCAAAGCAGCAGGAGAAACCCCAGAAGTAGTGAGTAAGTTGATTAAAGAAACGTTGGAGTGAAAGCAGGCGTAACAGGAAAAGGAGATCCTGACTTTGCAATTGAAATGCTTACTTCTAATGAACGAGCCAGACTTTAGCCCAATCTCCCCATGATAATCTCTCCACCACATATTAAATGAACATTAATGCCTGCGACAGTTCATTTGCTGTTTTTACACTTTGAGCTCCTTAGAGGAAATGCAGGTTATACTGTAAATATAACAAACAAGTATGAAAAGCTACGTCTTTGAGACCAATGCAATCCAGCTTCTTTGCATGCCAGGCGTCACCTGGTCTTATTTAAGTCCTGGGCACTCTGGACACCCTTCCATCTTTCCACAGGACTTCTGGTGTGATCTGGTACGATCCATTCTGCATGCTAAACAGCTGATGTGCAGCAGTTTTCACACCACAGCCACAACTGCAATTGCACAACTATAATAATTTCAGAATATAATTTCATCCCACGAACCTGAACATCAAGCCTCCTCCAAAATGGAAGTTTGTTCTTTAATTAGGGGAGGTGTTTGCACTGGAAATATTTTGCATCCAAATTCTGAAATCTGAAACGGGGGTAAAAATACTATAATCTCATGAGATGCAAATCATTCTTGGCTAAGGAAATCAGTGGTGGAATATGTAATGGATTCAGGTTGCTTGCACGTCTTCAATATGGATAGACCAATCTATCAATGCTGATTTCTTTGGTAACCCATTTTTGTGACAAAGTCAAGTTCGAATTTGATTTCTCAATATATTTTTTAAAAATACAGACACATACTAAAATCCTTATGTAGTTTGGTGGACATTTCTCTAAGCATGCATTTTGCTTTGCAATTTTGCATCATTTTCTAAAATAAATTTCTCTTACGTAATACATTTTTCTACGTTATTTTCAAAAATATGTGTAAATTTATCCTGATTTCATTGGTAAAGGCATTAAATAAATAAATCTAAAGGGTATTGTCGAAGGCTTTCACGGCCGGAGTTCAATGGCTGTTGTGGGTCTTCCGGGCTGTGTGGCCGTGTTCTGGAAGTTGTGGTTCCTAACGTTTCGCCAGCATCTGTGGCCAGCATCTTCAGAGGGCAGGAGCACAGATAGAAGCAAAATCTCTGTGCCCAGGTAGAATGGGAATGTTCTATTTATAGAGCTAAATTATAGGAGATTAGGTGGGGTTTTTTGTTGTGTTGAAATGTTAACGAGTGGCTGATGAGCGTGATTAGCATGTTCATTGTGAGAAGTATTCCCATGTCCTGGTGGTTGGACTGAGTTCGTTGACCTTTTGCAGGCTGTGTTTTTCAGGACTGGTAGCCAGGTTTTGCTAATTTTTAAACTTTCTTCTTTTTTATTGTAACTGTGCTGGTGTTTGTGAATTTCAATGGCTTCTCTGTATAATCTGGTGTAGTGGCTTTTGGTGTTGTCCAGTATTTCTGTGTTTTCAAATAGGATTTTGCTTCTATCTGTGCTCCTGCCCTCTGAAGATGCTGGCCACAGATGCTGGCGAAACGTTAGGAACCACAACTTCCAGAACACGGCCACACAGCCCGGAAGACCCACAACAGCCATTGAACTCCGGCCGTGAAAGCCTTCGACAATACATTGAACGCCTCTACGGGGAGGAAACGTTCCGACAGACACGGAGACTGGAAACACTCCGGAACAGAAAAGCACACCTTCTCTGCTCCTTAACCTTCCTAGTGCGATGCAGAGATACCAGGACCATTCCAGCTTTTCTCAGAACGAAAAGGACCTTCAAATCGTCACAAGCCAGCCGCATTTACGACCGCCTTAAACAAGCCCTCCTGCGCGAGAGAATTCACACAACCCGCCGAAACCTTGCCATCACAGAAAAAGATCTATTCGACACACATATGAGCCTTAGTCACAAAATGAGAAGCCAGGATTGGGACAAGATTGATACCATATCCTACAGAAAAATGGAAAAGGACATCTTTGACTACACAAACAGACAAAAGCAAAAATTCAACAAATGCCAAAACAGTCAACCAAAACCGGCACTGGATACTTCACGCATTGTCATCAATTTGACAGAACGCCTGCTCTCTCCTGAAGAAATCTCCATCCTAAGCAGAGGAGGAAACTTTGCAATTACACCCACCAGAATTCCAGTGGAAGATATCATTGCCAATGTAGAATCAGCCATTCACCAACGTCCAGAGGAAGAAGCAGAAGAAATAAGGGGTGAAGTGGCAAGAATCCTAAGGAAAGCAAAGCCCCCCACCAGCAACATTACTAAGAAGGAGAGAAACGCCATAGAGACCCTCAATTCGGACCCAGACATCATCATCCTTCCAGCGGACAAAGGCAATGCCACAGTAATTATGAACATAGATGAATACAAAGACAAAATCAGGGAATTACTAGACCCCACCACATACAGAACAATAAGACGGGATCCGACCAGCAAAATCATGAACCAACACACTGATAAAGAGCTCCTCCCTGCATCCCAACGTACTACAACGTATTTGCAAGACAGAAGCTCTCTCACCTAGACTATACGGACTCCCCAAAATCCACAAAGACTCGATCCCACTCAGACCCATTGTAAGTGCCATTGGCTCCCCGACATATGAATTATCCAAACATTTGGCAACCCTTTTACAGACCCACATCGGACAGACTCCATCCCACATCAAAGACTCAGGACACTTCATCAACAAAATCAGCACCCTAAAACTCAACCACACGGACAAACTGGTCAGCTTTGACGTGGTCTCCCTGTTTACCAAGGTGCCAGTAAGGGACACCCTGGCACTCATCAAGCAAATCTTCCCAGAAGACATTACAGCTTTATTTCAACACTGCCTAACAACTAGTTACTTTCAATGGGAGAATGAGTTCTACGAACAGATGGATGGCGTTGCCATGGGAAGCCCCCTGAGCCCAGTCATAGCAAACTTTTACATGGAACACTTTGAAAAACAGGCTTTGGAATCGGCACCCATTACACCAACAGTCTGGTTCCGGTTCGTGGATGACACCTTCGCAATTTGGAGTCATACTGAAGAAGAACTGGAGAAATTTCTGGACCACCTAAATGGCATCCACCCCAATATACAATTCACCATGGAAAAAGAAACTGATGGCAAACTTCCATTTTTAGATACGCTGGTCATACGCAATCCGGACCTCAAACTAGGACACAAAGTATACAGAAAACCCACCCATACGGACCGATATCTACACAAAAATTCCAATCACCACCCACGACAAAAGAGAGGCATGATCAAAACCTTGGTGGAGCGTGCTAATCGAAACTGTGAAACCCAATTTCTCAACAATGAACTTAACCATCTGAATTGGGTCCTACAGGCAAATGGCTATTCCAAGAATGAAATAAAAAGAGCCATCAAACCAAGAAAACAACATCCAACTGAAGAAAAACAGCCCCCCACAAACAAAGTATTCCTGCCCTACATCAAAGGAGTCACTGACCGCATGGGAAAACTGATGGAAAAACACAACTTTCAAACAGTCTTCAGACCCACCAGAAAAATACAACAAATGCTAAAATCAGCAAAAGACAAAAGGGACCCCCGCACCGCTGCAGGAGGATACCGCATACCATGCAGCTGTGGACAAGTATACATCGGAACCACAAAACGAAGCATTCACACCAGGATAAAAGAACATGAAAGACACTGCAGACTACAGCAACCAGAAAAATCTTCAGTAGCTGAACATGCTCTCAAGCAAACGGGACACAAAATCCTATTTGAAAACACAGAAATACTGGACAACACCAAAAGCCACTACACCAGATTATACAGAGAAGCCATTGAAATTCACAAACACCAGCACAGTTACAATAAAAAAGAAGAAAGTTTAAAAATTAGCAAAACCTGGCTACCAGTCCTGAAAAACACAGCCTGCAAAAGGTCAACGAACTCAGTCCAACCACCAGGACATGGGAATACTTCTCACAATGAACATGCTAATCACGCTCATCAGCCACTCGTTAACATTTCAACACAACAAAAAACCCCACCTAATCTCCTATAATTTAGCTCTATAAATAGAACATTCCCACTCTACCTGGGCACAGAGATTTTGCTTCTATCTGTGCTCCTGCCCTCTGAAGATGCTGGCCACAGATGCTGGCGAAACGTTAGGAACCACAACTTCCAGAACACGGCCACACAGCCCGGAAGACCCACAACAAATCTAAAGGGTGTTTTTGTTTTTTTGCTAATACACCTCTTATTGTTGGCAGATTACACTGAAAAATTTGAAGAACTGAAAAATCATTAAATATTAGTTCATAAAAAGGTAAAGGTTCCCCCCGCACATTTGTGCAGTCGTGTCTGACTCTAGGGGCCAGTGCTCATCTCCGTTTCTTAGGCGAAGAGCCAGCGTTGTCCGAAGACGCTTCCACGGTCATGTGGCCGGCTTGACACGCGCGGAACGCTGTTACCTTCCCACCGAAGTGGTACCTATTAATCTACTTGCATTTGCATCCTTTCGAATTGCTAGGTTGGCAAGAGCTGGAGCTAGTGCGGGAGCTCACTCCGTCACGCGGGGCTAGGGATTCGAACCTCCGAACTTGCGATCTTCCGATCGACAAGCCTGGCGTCTTACCCGCTGAGCCACCACGCCTCCTCATTAGTTCATGGATTGGTCAAAAATGTAAAATAAGCTATGTCTGCATTCAACTGCTAACCAAATGAACGCCTCTATTCCTATTCCTAGACTTGGGTGGAGGTTCCATCCTTCAAAAGCAACGGAAACCTTCCAAAGTAAAGCAGTGAATGGGCACCTTTAAAGAAATGAATAAAGATGTTTTCCTTTTGCTATCTATAAGCACGTTCATTGTGCATTTCTCAGTATTACATTTAGCAAAGCAAAGCCCCTTACGTTTGCAAACACCTGGGGAGGACATGGGTTCAGCTCTGTCTCGGTAAAAACCGGGCTTGCACCTTTGACACCGGGAGCCCTCCGTGTTGTGCTTGCAGTTGTCACAGACACCCCCACTCTTCTTTCCTGAGGCCAGCCAGACCCTCTGGTCAAAATGACAGCTATCTGCATGATGGTGGCAGCGGCACTCTGTGACAGGCAGGAGGGGGGGTGAGGGAGGGAGGAAAAAGAGAAACACAAGTTGAGGTTAGGGGAAAGGAAAGCATGGCTCTTGCTTACAGTTCAAGAGAAGTGAGTGGGGCGTCACAGAGTGAACTTTTTCTTCTGGATGGGCTGGCTACTCATGTCTTCAATAAGTACAGAAAGATGAGTATAAAACTTCACTCCCAAATGACATTTGCTGCTCATTCCTGTTAACTGATCAAGCTTGTTAAGAAATTCAGCACTGGGAAACTTATTCTCAAGCTATGCTCATTTGTGCAAAAGACTGGCACAATGTGCACATATCTACATTTGACAGAAGCCCTGGCATCACAGCTGGTGGATCAGTGCCTGCGTGTGCATGCATGCTGCATGCATGGTGCCTCTCTGTCCATCTATCTATAGAATATATACCTTGAGTATAGGAATGTAGGATTGATTTCCGTATCTATTCTAAGAGTAGCTACTGTAAGTCTGCACTCAAAAAAAAAAAAAGAATTGAATAATGTAACATTTCTGTTGATTCCTTCGTGCTCTTAATTAAGCGATTATTGTGATGAGTCAATGAGCTGGCTGGCTTGCTGCTTTTTACTATTAAATAAATATGAAAGATGGAGAACTGCCCCTCCTTTAATTCTTATAAAGACATTGGGATATAAATAAAAATTGTCTGTTGCTGCATTTGATCTGAATAACCATTGTCCAATCTTAGGTTGTTACTCCTTTGACTAGCTTCAACTTGATTCTTTTGGAATACTGACCATCTGCTTTTAAAAATTTGCCAGTAAAACAAAGAGAAAGCAAAGGTGGATTGTACCACAGCATTAAGACAAAAGGATTTTGATAGTTGGAAACTTTACAAAGCGAAATCATTTATCCAAACACCAAGAACTTCCCTATGGCTAAAGTTTTGTTTTATCCAGCTTATTCTTACCAAAGATTATTCCAGCTTGATATACACTCTATAGTCAGACTAATAAAAATAAACAACAGGAGATTGATGGTTGCAATTTTTTACCCTTAAGTCAATGTAAATAAATGCTTTCTTCCATAAAACACTGAGAACTGGTGAATTTTTAAAATCCTACTGCATGTTGTCACCTGCTTTAGTAGAAAACGGTAAAAAAAGACAAGTCTAATTAAAACTAGAACTTTGTTCTATTTTATAATATACTGATATTTACAATATACCAAGTAGGCTAAATATATTTATTTGTATGCATGAACATAATGCACACATAGAAACACACTTGCTAATCAATGTATGATTCATATCACAGCAGCTGAGGGAGTCGAAAACTATTTTGCTTTTAAATGTTAATATTTCTGCTTTGTCAATAATTCTAATCAATGTATGATTTTAGTGATTAAATAATCACTTTGCTGGGGTACAGAACATGTCTGATGTCTCTCCGCATGTAAAGAGCAAAAGAGAGAAGGACTTGAAAGGATTTTCACGAATTTTCTTAGTCCATTCCCCATCTGCTGCTGGAGCATCATAAATACAGATTTAGTCACAGGGCTTTCCTACTGGGTTGGAAAGATTCATTATTCTGTTGCTCCCTCCTTCCCTCTCTCCCCCAGACCCACATACTTCTGCATTCGTTTGCTGCCCCAGTTTTTCCATTGCCTGGCTCCCATGGCTGGTCATTGTATAATGGTGCACACTTCTCACAATGGCGTCCTGCAGTGTTATGTCTGCACATGCACTTCCCATGGACCTATTAAAGGAAAAAAATCATTTTAAAAAGTAATACTTGTAAACAGTAGCTGCAAGCACTAAAAGGACTGGAGTGTTCCAGGCAGGCAAGAAGTTTAAAGGAGAAGGTCTGTATGGCTTGGGCATATGTTCGCTGCATTCCAAAGAATTGTTCAGTTGGATTCTTTGCTTTGACATGCCTCACAAGGACAGGCGAGGAGGAATCCTGCTTTTTTCCTGTCTCCCCAGAACTTATGTCCTACTTCCCATTCTCTCTTCCAGCAGTTCCAAGATTTATGGGAAGGGTTTGTTTTGACAACAACCCAATCATATGTGTTGGGAAAGGCTTAAGTATGAACATGGGGATGATGTGCTCTAAGAATTTTGGGCACGTAGTTCCTTCTGAACAGCAACATATATTAGAGGCATGGCAGATTTTCTGATGAAAACTTGCAAGAGAGATGTTAGAGCAGCCTTACTTTAATTGGTGCAGAATGTAAAATAGTTCCTTATGGTTCCACAGCTACCAAGAATTGCTTGAGGATTCCCTTCGTTTTCAAAGCCTAGTTGGTTTTGTGCTTTTCTTTTCTATAGGGTACATGATACAGAGCATCTCTAGGTATTCTCTCTAGGAACATGGTCATGCAAAGTTTTAAAATGATTAGAATGTAAGAAGAATGACTTTTTCCGGGATGGGGCTGGAAAACAACAGAATATTGTGGCTTCAGCCTTTAGCATTTCAGACTCCTTGTTTAACTCACAAAGGGTATACAGATAAGTGCAGGACTGAAAGAAACATTTGACTGGATAAAGCAGGGACAGAAATACTCTGTCTTCAAGACTGACCCATGAAATTTTGCTGCCTGCGGGAAAGGACAAGATGGAGACTTCTTTCCATCTCACATAGAGCCTGTTTCCTGCACTGAGTTGAAGTTTTC
Organism: Charina bottae; assembly: GCA_023362775.1. NCBI lineage: Eukaryota > Metazoa > Chordata > Lepidosauria > Squamata > Charinaidae > Charina > Charina bottae. Next base: position 67,803,345 of record JALMGJ010000002.1, read on the forward strand.
TCCACTCATCCTTGAGTTGGCAGAAAAATATACCAGCATGAAAGGTTGAATCCCCACTGCCAATCTCTTTCCTGCCTCTATTGCCTTCCTTTACTGCCAGTCACCTAACTTCCCTTTAAAGCAGGGTTTCTCAGCCTTGCCAACTTCAAGATGTGTGGACTTCAACTTCCAGAATTCACATATTAAAGTTGGCAAGGTTGAGAAACCCTGCTCTAAAGTAAACCCTAACACATAGCTTTCCAAACTGTGTGTCGGGACACGTTAGTGTGTCGGCTGCAGTGTCTGGGTGTGTCGCGGCTGCTGCTGCCTCTGAGCCCTGCCAGGATTCCAGGCAGGTCCTAGTGCCTGCCTTGTGCCCTGCTGCCTCCAAGCCTGCCCTGCCAGGATTCCGTGCAGGTCCTAGTGCCTGCCTTCTGCCTTGCTGTAAGAGTGTGTCGCGAAATGATTCCCTGCTGTAAGAGTGTGTCGCGAAATGATGCCCTGCTGTAAGAGTGTGTCGCAAAATGATGCATGTCTAAAAAGTGTGTCACCAACATGAAAAGTTTGGAAAGCTCTGCCCTAACAGATTTATCCCCTTTAAGCCTGTCTTAACACTGGTATAGCTAAGGACGACTGAAACCTGTCACACTTATGGGTCAGGGTCAAGATGTGTCATGGGGGACACAGGAGAAAAGAAAAGGTTGCCAGCACATTTGTGCTGCAATTAGGTACACATGGGTGAAAGCCTATATACAGTAGAAGCTGGACATTTCAATTCAGCGCTTACATTTCATCATACCGGAGGTTAGTGTCAGGAGAAAGGAAGAGCTAGAGGAAAAGGCATGAGGTTGGCTGTGATGCTGCTGTTCAAGATTGTCAGCTCCTTTTCCCAATGAAAGGCCAGCCCTGCTACTAACCCATGAAAATCATACATATTTATTTATTTCTCACATTTCTTCACCGCCCATCTCGGCAAGTAACTCTGGACGCTTTACAATCAGATATTATTTAGCCTAAATAAGAGAAGGCTAAGGGGAGATTAACAGCGTTCCGCGCGCGTCATGCGGCCACATGACCGTGGAAGTGTCTTCGGACAACGCTGGCTCTTCGGCTAACAAACGGAGATGAGCACCGGCTCCTAGAGTCGGACACGACTGCACAAATGTGCGGGGGGTACCTTTACCTTTAAGGGGAGATATGATAGCAGCCTTCCAATACCTGAAGGGTTCTCACAGGGAAGAGGCTGTGGATTTATTTATTTATTTCATTGTCTATCCCTTTTTTATTTTATAAATAACTCAAGGCGGCAAACATCCCTAATACTCCTTCCTCCTCCTATTTTCCCCATGACAACAACCCTGTGAGGTGAGTTGGGCTGAGTGTGTGTGACTGGTCCAAGGTCACCCAGCCGGCTTTCATGCCTAAGGTGGAACTAGAACTCACAGCCTCCTGGTTTCTAGCCCAGAACCTTAACCAGTAGACCAGCTATTCTCTATTGTGACCCAGCTTTGTAGTACCATTTGAGTTTCACTTCATCCTTCCTTCCTATTTTGTTTACTCCACTCATCCCCTCTCACCCTGTTGCTGATAGTTACTGCTGCTGGTAGTATTGGTTGTGACTTCCTGGCTGTCAGCAGCATATTTGGGGAACAGATCTCCCCCCTCCTGCCCACCCTGTTTGAATGAGGGCTTTGGAACCATTCCAGAACTGGGCAACAGTCACTCATTTACCAAAATTATTTGTCTTTGGGCTGCGTGTTCACTTTGTTGTGATGCCAAATCCAATTTGGCCTCAGAGAGATTTGCCTGTAATCAGCAAAACTTGCTTGCCCTAGGAAGGGAAAACTCTTCATTCTGGGTTCGTTGCAAAATGCATCTCTGAAAAGTACTCAGGTATTCAGGGTGGATGGAGGAAAGTATTTCATATGCTGCTTTTTTATATCCATATGAAAACATATCCAGGATTCAAAGATTAACTAAAAAAAATGTAAGCATTCAGGGAATGGTGGGACAGGGAGAAGAATAGAAATTTATTCTGCTATTATGTGTTCCTGTCCTCCATACAGTATATACAGTACAAACTAAATTCCTCCTTTACTGGAATTTCTACAAGGATCTTTGAAACAACATTATAACTCCCCTTTTATTGTGAGTGCCGGGGAGAACAGACCATTTCTATACTGAATACCTCCTTTCAGACTCGGATCTTGACATCACCCACACGGTAGTGAAATTTATCACTGCAGCAGTTAAAGAAAGCAACAGTTGACTTCAGACTCAACCTGATACCTCAACATCCTTGGACCATTTTATTTTTCTTTCCCTTCTCCCTCTTTCTCCTCCTCTTATATAACCTAAATTATGATTATAATCAACAACTAAGTAGGTATTAAGTAAGCATTCTCAATTATGTTCATTGTCAATTCCAGGAAGAACTTTATTATTTAGTATATTTTAGTATATACTTCTGCATTTTATTACATTTTTAATGATCTAAATGTTTTAATATATTTGTATTTTAATACTCTACTAGACTGTCATACAGCAATATAGCTTTGTACTTACTTAACATTTAAGCATTTCTTGCTGTTCTCGTAGTCTTTAAATATGGGCTGGCACTCCAGTTCTTCTCTGCTGTTTCTACTTTTTCTCCTCTTCTGCCTTTTGTGTAAATTGGTCAGCTACCTTTATCCCAGTCCCCTTTCCTCTCTGTAATATTGTTGCTGAATTGTACCTACATCTGTGACTGTAATAAAGGATTTGATTTGATTTGAAACTATAGCGGGGGTCAGCAACCTGAAGCCTCACAGTGACAAATGGTCCCCAAATATTTTTTTTCCCTAGAGCTCTCTCAGACCACAACTGCCAAAAAAAACCCAATGGCCCAGTTTCCCAACATTCTGAGGCAGGAAGCACCTGACCCCAGAAAAGTTGTCTACCCCTGATGTTCAAAGATTTGTAAGCATGATACTGTCTCTTACTTTGAAAGTTTCACAATCACAAGGAGATAAACAGTATTGACATAAAATGTTATACACATATATATTTATATACACACACATTTATACTCATCACACTAGTCTCCTTTGGGGCCAGCAATGTTATGCAGAGTGCAGAAAAGAAGAAGTACTAAGTCAAATAGATTAATTGCCTGAGATAAGTAAGGCTATTAATTTATCTGACTTTAATATTTCTCCTTTCTGCACTCAACAGAAATAAAACATAGCTAAAGCTAGTTTATAACAATGCCATTCGTTATACTGTATGTCTCTCATCTTTCTATCCTTACAAACCATCCTTGTTTCTACCATATCCATACACTGCCTTTTGTTACTTCAAATTCTGTTTTTGAGGATTTCGTCAATGCTCTCCAACCTTAACTTCCTTGATTTCTCCTCTCACCCCATTCAGTCCTCCTTCATATTTGTTTTGCAATCAGTTCCTCATTCATTCTTTTACTTCCTCATTCATTCATTCATTCATTCATTCCTTTATTCATTCTTTTAAACCACTTCAATGTTCTTCTGTTCTACTGCTCAGTCACTTTTGTATTCAAACCACATTCATTCAACATCCATTCATTCTTTACCCTTTTACAACATACACTTCTGAAGTAACCAATTGCCATTCTATTCAATTTATATTTCTCCAATTCTCACATTCATTCCACACAACAGACCACATATAATCACTCCTGATACATTTATCCATAAAAACTTTAAACAGCTGGGGGACATCACACATCCTTGTCTTACTCCCTGCTCAGTGTTCAATCATTCACTAACATTGCTTTATTCTTATGCATGCTTTACCTTCATCATATACCACTCTTCATTCAACAACTAACCTTCAACTCCCTATTTGCACAAAACTCCCTGGGGCTTCTTCAGATCAGGAAGTGGGCAGCCATGGATGCAGAAGAATGGAGAGGTGTGCACCAACCTCCATCAAAATTTTAAATCACCATCAAAAGAAGTTCTAGAGAAAGCCTAAGGCCTCCTAAGAATGAGGTTCGAAGCATCAGTAGTTTCTCTCCCAAGGTTTTTCAGGGAGAGGAACTTAGGCACTGTAATAATTTCTATTAATGAAAATATGAAGGTCTGATAATTGAAAGTGCTTGGATAAGAGACTATCAAGGTATCTTAAGAAAAGTTTCTCTGTACATTGCCAAAGTTATTCTGATGCAGAAGTGTCCACAGAATCTGATGCTTTTGTCAAAATCATGGTAGTAGTGTTGGAATGTCATGATACAAGCTCTGCCTCTTGTATACACATGGGTGATGTCACAAAATGCATATACAACAATGCAGTGTTGCTTTTTTCGTTTGTACACACACACCCATTTGACCTTACCATGTATGCCTCTGTTTTCATGCCCTTTCTTATCAGCCCCATCCATGTGTCCACTGGCTCCTGTGAACCTAAACTGCCAATCAAACAGTATATACAACTTCCTGAGATTGCTTGAAGAGAGAAGCAGCTAAGCCACGTCTTTTTCTGGCATTATTTTCAGAAAGGACAGCAGGCAATCAATTTACATCTTACTTAAATGAAAACAGGGCATGAATTAAACCCACAGCTCCTCCCTTTATATCTTTTTATCACAGGTATTATTTCAGTCTAGAGAACACATGAGGTGAATTTTTCTGCTTACTATTGACATTTACCAGCTGTGGGGAAAAGACGCTATTCATTCAGGCTTTGGCAGAACATAATGTTTGAGTTAAATTTGACAAATGGTAGACAGAACTAACCAATAGCTGCCGTTAGAGAAAAAAGAAAAGGAACATATTTTAGAACAATTCTCGTTTGCAGTTTATTCCAATCAAGCTGATCATTTCTTTATAAAGGAAACCAGTAACATATACTTAATGGCAAAATATTATTTTGGAAAAATGTAGTGTTGCTTTAAGGAATCAAAGAATAGTTTACTAACCTTTAGCACTTTTATGAATATTTCCAATCAAAAGCCTCAATTTGCATAATTACTTTTTCCCCACAGGAAATGATAGTAAAAGAACGGTATAAGTTACAATTATGATATCTGATCTGCAAAAATCCAGGCAACCACTAGATCACAGCAAAGAGAGATAGAAAAGTCTAAATTTGCTACCATCTTATGGTCATCTTGAGTTTTGCAGCTCAGATTTGATAGATCTACCACAACTAAAATACTTCAGCAAGTAGCTACGCAGTTAAAAATCGAATCAGTCTCCTTCTAAATGTCTGCAGCTTTCCTTTTAAGCAATTGATTTTAGTCCATATGTCCCTAAAAGTTAAGTAGGAAAGAAACTGAAGCTGAATATATATAAAATTAAAATTTTATTCTGCCCAACTCCCAGCAACTCTGGGCAGCTCACAAGGAAAAGCATTAAAGAAAAAAATAAAATAAGAAATGCAATAAGAAACAAAAATAAAAAATAAAAGTTGACAATGATGACAAAATGTCAAAAACTGGATATTCTATAAGTAATGAGGAATTCATTCTATAAGTATGTTGCTGAACTACAACTCCCAGCATTCCTCACCACTGGCCATTCTGGCTGGTTCTGTTGGAAGCTATAGTTCACCAACATCTGGATAACAATAGATTCCCCTGGACTTTACTAAACAACACAAATCTAACTTTGTGGGTTTGATTTCTCTAGCTTTCAACAAGACACAGATATTTATTTAATTTATATGGCCGCCCAACTCACACACAGTGACTCCAGGTGGCTTTCAAAATTAAAATCCACAATGATTGTATTGCATTGCATTGCATTGCATTGCATTGCATTGCATTGCATTGCATTGCATTGCATTGCATTGCATTGCATTGCATTGCATTGCATTGCATTGCATTGCATTGCATTACAATACAATACAATACAATACAATACAATACAATACAATACAATACAATACAATACAATACAATACAATACAATATAATTGGACCATAAGGAAGGCTGAGCGAAGGAAGATAGATGCTTTTGAACTGTGGTGTTGGAGGAAAATTCTGAGAGTGCCTTGGACTGCAAGAAATTCAAACCAGTACATACTCCAGGAAATAAAGCCAGACTGCTCACTTGAGGGAATGATATTAAAGGCAAAACTGAAGTACTTTGGCCACATAATGAGAAGACAGGATATCCTGGAGAAGAAGCTGATGCTAGGGAAAGTGGAAGGCAAAAGGAAGAGGGGCCGACCAAGGGCAAGATGGATGGATGATATTCTGGAGGTGACGGACTCAACCATGGGGGAGCTGGGGATGGTGACGACCGACAGGAAGCTCTGGCGTGGGCTGGTCCATGAAGTCACAAAGAGTCGGAAGCGACTGAACGAATAAACAACAACAAAAATATAATATAATATAAATATAATATACAGTATATAAACTGAGAATGTTTTCTTTCTCCACAGGATATATTCCAGCATTTATGCATGAAACATGCATGCGTGCCTTATTTTTTCTCTTGAAGCATATACATCTGTATGATATGTATCCATTTCTCTATTCTTCAGCTCTGGTTTTAAGCCTGCCTTTTTCCTTGACTGAAAATCCTGACTGGCAGTTCCTCAGTGCCCCAGATGTTTTGCCAGAGTCACCCATGGGGTTTCTGTGCTTGGGGCAGATGTGATGCAGGGACTCTCTACTGCACTCTACAAAGATCTCTGCATCTATAGTTTTGCTATCTATAGTCTCCGTTTTGCAGGGCTGGGACACCTCCAGTGATACAGTATACTAAAGTGCTGAAATAGCTCTTTCTGTTTTGTATGGTCCAGGAGCAAATATTTCCCCCCATCTCATTGCCTGCTTTTTTCTCCATTGGCTTCCCTTTTCTATATTTGAACTAATGCCCTTAGGGTTCTAACATTATAACTTACGAAAATATGAAGTGCCACAATCCAAATAGGATACAGATGTTAGCTTTGGTCTGCAGCTAGATTACTGATTTATGACAATTTATGGCTCAACATACCACATTATAGATTCGTCTCTATCACAGCACTGATCTATTAATTGTTGCAGTTCTAACCTCAATCATTCTTTGGGGTTTATTCACATCTTATACTACGGTAAGCAACTGAGGGTCTCAGGTTATTTTGAATTTCAACTCCCATTGACCCAATAGCAAAGGGCTGAGGGGGTTAAAGTCCAAAACAACTGGGGAACACATGGATGCCTACCTTGGTAATTAAGAACACCACCGGGTGATATCCCCAATCTACCGTGTGATTAGCAGGTTCCTATAGAGAACACTTTCCAACTGTTTCCTCCCTCCCCCCCCACCCCTGGTGTGGAATTCCAGATGCACTGCACATGTACAAAGTTAAACATAAATCTAACTTCCTGTGGGAGGAAAAACATTCTGTAGACAAGGATGGCTTAGACTGGAAGGACAGCATGCAGTATATGGAAAACCTGCTTTCTCTCCCAAACTAGTGCATCTGCCGTCTAATTTCTGCTGTCTGAAGTAGCTTTTCCCAACACCCAAAAGTTCACTGGGACATTTCAAGCTAATTTTCATTCAACACAAAGTTTTGCCCCTTGTGAACAAATTCTCCCCAGCAGAAACTGATCTGCACGGTTTTCCAAGCAACTGCAAATGACTCTTTAATATTTTTATAGGTTAAGCAGCTTTATGACTAAGATCATTGTACTGAAAAAAACAGTAACAAATTGAATATTAACATTGCTATTGCTGCTGCTGCTACAGCTACTACTACTACTACTACTACTACTACTAATGGCAATATGTAGTCTTTTGTCTCAGAAATGATCTCTCTGGCACACAGTAGGAAATTAAAAGTGGAACAGTGCAAAAGTACTTAGAAAAAGATAAATGCTATAGGAAAAAGGGACCACAAAGGGTACGCCAGAGAACAGCAGTCCTTATCCTGCATAAACCAGATTTCTGTGCTGCTATCCAGAAGTATGAGGAAGATTGCTTATGCTCCCACTGTTCCCATTCTCCATTTTCTGAGAGGGTTACACAGTTAAAACCTGGCACCGTCAGTTGGGCTCAGAAGCTCATGGGAAATGGGACTGCTATGGTCCTACTTCCCAAATGCAACCACGGCACCTTCTGTGGGAGAGCCCGTTGAGGGTAGTTCAAGATAAAGGAGATCACAGGACTTTGTCGTAAATGCTATAACAGCATGAAACGATTGGCAGAATTCAGACAAGGGCAAAACTGATGCAACACATGGAGCTGATAAATTGTCTTCCTGCAACCTGTTGATAAATTGTGCTCCTGGACAGGGTAAAATAGAGTCCAGGAGGACCCACAAGTCTGTAACCTGATGCGAAAACACCAGGAAGGATTATTCCATCTATCACAAGGAAGACCACTTCCCCAGAGCATCACAATTACAAACTAGCATTCTTGTAGATTGCTTAAATATTTTCAAAGAGGCAATAGACTTCTTGGCTTAAGAAATGATGCTCTGCCTGGCAGTCAGTTCATGATTAGGGCAGTGTATAACAGTAGTAAGAAATGAAATTATATGTGAAATGAATTGAATAACCTTTGTTTGACTTCCTTTTCTCATCTCTCTTTGATGTCAACAAAACTAAGTGAAAAATAGTAAGAAAACAGTACTGTACAGGTTTTGTTGTAAGAACTGATTATATGAAATGTGATAATGTTCTTTATTCCTTGGGTTATGAATCTCTTTCCTTTTTGTGCTGCCCCTGGTTGCCAATCTCTGTCGGGAGATCCTGCACTGAGGACCCAATTTAGCATTTGCATAAACATGCTAAATTGTTACTTACTAGCTATAAGGGTCCAGATACCTGTCTTATGTATGGTATGGATATCATATTTTCCTCGTGCTCAAACTGCAATATAATGTTGTTGAAGAAACTATTATTCCCCAGCAACCCATTGGTGCCCTCATTACAACTTGAATACAATTTACAAACCTGTCTTGTTGTTAATAACAGGAGATGCCCTCTTGAAGGTTCCCTTCCAAAGACATCCAGAGCAAACCACACATTGGTTCAAATTACAACATGCCTGTGGTGACGTCCTGACAGAAACTCCACCCTCCCATACAGTACTTGTGCCCTGGCCTTGTGGTTTTTGAACCATGATACCACGATGCACATTTCATCACTTGCGTCCCAGGCCAACCCCTGGGTAGATCTATGGCCCTGCTCTCCAAGGCTCATCTTCTGGCAGTCAAGAGAGGGTCTTCTCCTGCACTGCTCTCAGGCTATGGGAGGTGTTCCTATGAAAAACTGTGTTTGGCTCTCACTCTCATTGTTTAGAGAATCTATAAAAACCGTATCTCTCTTACCAATCTTTAAATAGTTAGCTGATTTTAGTATTTGCTTTAATATTGCTATTATTGCTATTATTGAAATCTATATTTTAACTTTTAATGTTTTTTAAAAATTTGTTAGCTGCCTTTGAGTGCTTACCAGAGCAGAAAGGCTGCAAGTAAATCAATAACAACAACAGGAACAGGAACAGTGGAGAAAGGAATGGTGGTTCAAATGTAAAGAGTATATACCAGCAATGAGATTAAAAAGAGTGATGTAGGAACAAGATTCCCATAGAATCCTGTTCTAAGGGTAAGGATTGAACATTCAGCAAGTGTAAACTTAAGAGGGGAATAACAAATAAAAGACTGTAAATTTGATAGGCTGGTGCTGTTATATACCAAAGTCAGAAACTTTTTGTACAAAGAGAATGGTTCCAGAATGGCAATGAAGGCTATTGTTTAACAAAGCGATGTCTATGTTGCATTGAATTTATAGTATTTCTAGATACTAGAACTGGAGAAAGTTTGGGTATTTACAATCTTAAGGTCCCACAATGCACAAATATTGGCTGTGAACAATTACTGTGTCTGTGACCAGCAGCAAAGTTACAGCTTGATTGGTCCTGTGCAGCTTCGTTTGCTCTCACTCAATTCCTACTTGATACACTCCATTAACAGATTCACAAAATGGCAGTATAACTTTGCTCTCTGACTTCATTTTATTTCCACAGCTACTGCTTTGTCATCTTGACCCTCAGTATCCTGAACCTCATTTGCTTTCACTCCTTTCATTCAGTGCTATTGGCCGTGATTGCTTCCAAGATTGTGTTTATGTGCCTGTGGCATCACATCTGCAAAGCCACAGCATCACCCACAAAATCAAATCAGTTGCTAAAACTGACATCAATTACAACTTTTAATGTTTGCAAATGAGACTTGATAATAAAGGAGAAGGAGAAGGGGAAGCAACCTAAATTAAATTACCCAAAATGGAATGTACTTTTCCACGGTCATAAAACAAATATGTAATGTGAAAAGGAGGAACAGTCCATCAAGTTTATTCTCAAAAGAATAAAACTATTGTTAATGTGTCAGTACACATTCCAGGATGCATTCTTCTTTCCATTGAAGTCTGAGAAATGAGTAACTTATGAATTTTAATTAAACAAAACAATTTAATTTTCTGCTGCTAGATGAAGTCATTTAATGGCATAGCATGCAGTGGAAAATAAATAAAATTAAAAAGAGAAATCTAGTGATGGTTTATACTCCCTATGCCAATAGTGTGGGGCGTTTTATGTTTCCTCTTGTGATGGGCAGATTGTTTATTCTTCTACCAGCTGTATTAATTTAATGTATTATTCATCTGATGAGACCACCAGAATATTTAGCAGTTTATTTTCTTCTTGTGTTGTTTCTTAAGTGGATCCATATTTGTCATAGGTGGAGTTTAATAACATCCTTTGTTGCTGGGATACTATGATGAATCCTAGATTGATTTATTTTTTTTACCAGTGAATAAGGTGTGGTAGCCTAGAATTTTAGTTAACATTTCATGAAATCCATGCAGTTGTCGATCCTGCCAAGCTATCAATGAAAGGGAAGTCAGGAATTTCCATTCAGAAGGAAGCAAACCAAAATGACAAAAATCTAGAGATGTGAAATTAGTTTATGAAAGGAGCCGTTGACTTTTTAATGTCAAGCTCTGCCAAGATTAAAGCAATTCAAACTGCTTTGGCTTTTCTGTTTCTTTAGTGAGCCAAACAGCCAAACAAAGATATTGGCTGCATTCAGTAGTTGACTGGTGTTGCTTGTTTAGGATTAAAGGAATCAAATTCTGTTTGAATCCTTAATCTGGAAATTTTTCTTAACATCCCTAACAAGGAAACTTCTTTACAGAGGGCAATTTTATTCAATTTTTCCTCCCTATGCAGTGATTCAAAGACTTTTTGCATGTTTGGTTGTATGTAGCCAAATATTCAGTATATATTCTTATCAGGGACCTTATTACAGCAGAATCACTTGATTCTGAAAGTATCACACAGAGCAAGTTTTAAAAAAAAAAAAATCCTTGAAACTCCTTAATTTTTTTGCTAAATAGAAGATATTGTTCCAGAATAAGATTACTGAGCTTTAAGAAAGAAACAGACAGCAAATCCATCTAGATTTCTCATTGGAATGAGAGGTTTGTCACATACCAGTCTCTAAAATGCATTTGAGGAGGAGTTTTCTGCTCTCCCAAGTTTCTTATTTTCTCTAGCTGGGAAAGTGCTCTCTTACACAGGAGAAATCCAAAATCAGTCATGCTCTAAACTACACATTCAACTCTCTCAAGCAATCTGGGGAGAAACAAGGACCCCTCTCGGAAATCCCTTACAAAGGACTTCCTGACTTACTTGTGGATATTCCAAGTGGGGACAGACAAGTTAAACTAGCACTGAGCCATACTTATACTGTAAGCTTAAAGCAACATTGCTTTCTTCTCATTGTATTGGAATATATGTTAAAGGATCACTATTTTTTTCACTGACTTTCATTCCTCCAGGATTTGCTGTATTAATGTTGTACTAGCGCTTTGTACTAAGAAGGGTGTCAACTGCAGGCATGCCATGCTGTTTTGGTATCTCTCTCTCTCTCTCTCTCTCTCTCTCTCTCTCTCAAAATCCTCTTTGAGAATCTGCATTTTGTGCTGTTAAAATCTCACTTCTGGGGATGTTATAGAATATGACAGAGGTGTGCATTTCAGGAAAATGCATGGGTACATTATAACAGCATGTACAATATGTTGGGTGCTAAGTGCCCAAATTATAATCACATGTCACTAGACACTTTGAATACCATCTGGTAGGATCACCAGATACAAACTTATACTATGAACCTTTTTTTAAAAAAAATTCTCATCCCTTGAGAGATTTAGGCTGCTTTGAAAAATCAGACAGCTGAGCCATACCTGCCAACTGGCCCATTTGGATGGGTTGGAAGGGACACTTATTGAATTTGCAGATGACACCGATCGATGGGGATTAGTTAATAAATACCCTGGATGACAAATCACTATACAAAATTATCCTGACAGGCTTGAACATTGGGCCAGGTCAAGCAGGACAAAGTTTAACTGTGACAAGCATACACTCCTGCGTCTAGGGAGGAAAAGTCCACTGCATAAATGTAGGATTGAGAAGACCTTGCTTGGAAGCAGTGTGTGGGAAAAGGATCTAGGATAGTAGTGGCCCACTGTCTGAACATGAGTGAGCCATGTGATGCAGCCACCAAAACTGTGTGTGGAGTTTGGGGCTATGTTAGCAGTAGCGTTGAGATTACTGCATCCAGTTCTAAACAGCATGTTTTAAAAGGTACATGGAGATGTTGGAGCAGGTTCAGAGGATAGCTACCAGGAAGATAAGGAGTCTGGAAACTAAACACTATGAAGCAGGAATGTCTGCAGGATATGATTTAAATAGTCACAAAATGATGTCTGAAACTGCCACCACAGCTCATTTCTTATGTGCAATGTACATGCAATGGGAGTTTCAATCCCAGAATGCCCAGAACTACCCCACAGGTTTTAATATCTGCATTTAGAGATTTGACTGAATTTGAAAAACATTATCATATAAAATTCAGATCACTTCTTCGGGCTTATCTATAAATTGCTTCTGAAATATGATTCAGAAAGTGAACAAGTCAGAGTGTGTATGATTAACTGAATGCAGAATTGAAATAAAACAAACATGCAACAGTGGAAATATCAATGGAAGGAAAATATCAAATTTATAGTCAATATTGCACTTAGAGAAAATTGGTATAAGATGCCCCAGCATTGATTGCCAAAATAGATAATTCATTCTCTAAATATGGTTGGATCATTTTTTTCATATTTATAGCTTAACAATTCTGGAAATTGATTTATAATAGAATGAAACAAATTTTAAATGTGGATTTTACTTTTCAGCCTGCTTTTTTCCCCAGTAAATATTACTAAACTTTATTTCCCAAAAGTATACTGAACTGGCTTTGTACATGGAAATAGCTGCTAGGATTCTCTATGTTTCTCATTGGAAATTACAAGCAATTCTTTAGAATGGCAAACTAAGTTATGGGAATATGCCTCAATGTCAAAATTAATTTCATAGTTGAAAAATAAATCTGATACAGTGTTTAACACAACGTGGAAGCCATTTTTGGTGGGTTCATACTATATCTAAAATTTGGTGGGTTCATACAACATCTAAAATTTGGATTTTCTCTAACATAAGATTATTCAATTATTTGTTAAATATGCTAAATTCCCCAGAACAGGCAGAAATTACTGCAATTTCTTTACCTTGGTTTTTAAACTTATAATTTGAGTTAGACTATTATACAGTAGTCTCCTTTTGGGGGAGATGGGCGGTGATAGAAATATGAATGATAAATAAATAAAATAGTTGTTAATTGCAGATTTATATTAATGTTATTTTGAAACTTTTAGCTATTTTAATACTTGTAAATTTCTGTTCTGTCTCCTTTTTGTTCTTTTTATTCTTTCTTTATTTCCTTGTAAAATTAATAAATCTGTGGTAAAAGAAGAAACCAGTTAAAGGAGTTTTTAACGAGAATTATAATGTCAAAATCAATAGAAGTCATAATTCTTCTCTGTTCTGCATTGGTCAAACCACATCTAGAATATTGTGTCAAGTTCTGGCCACCACATTTTAGGAAAGACGCTGACAAAGTGCAATCTGTCCAGAGGAAGACAACTAAGATAAAAAGGCCTGGAAGGAAAAATATATGGGGAATAGTTGGAGATGTGGAATGTCAATCAATTTGTTGAAATTGGTATACAAGTCTAAATAAATAAGTATGTCCTGATCTGTATTGTGTTTTAACCTTGTTTTTATTGTGAACTGCCCAGGGTCCCCCATTGGGGGAGATGGGTGGTAATATAAGTCAAATAAATAAATAAATAAATAAACAAATAAACAAATAAATAAATAAATAAATAATCCATCTTTCTTTTTTCTTTAAGATGGAGAAGTGGAGATTGAGGAAAAACACAATAGCTATTTTTAAATAACTGAAGGATTGTCATCTAAAAGATGGAGCAGAATTGTTCAGAGTTGTTTGAGCAAAAATGACAAGAAGCAATGGGTTTAAACTACAAAGAAGTAGATTTAAGTTGAAAAGCCAGTTTGATGTAGTGTTAAAAGTACTATGCTAGAAACAGGGAAACTGCAAATTCTAGTCCTGCTTTAGACACAAAGCCAGCTGGGTGATTTTCAGCCCTAAGAAGGCGGCAATGGCAAACCACTTCCGAAAAAATGTTGCCAAGAGTCCATGCAGTTGCCAGGAGTCAAAACTGACTCAAAGACACACAAAAAAAGCAGTCGGTCATCAGGAAAAATGTGTCCAAACTATAAGATATATTCAACAATATTATAGGAAGGTGATGGACTTTGGTGGAGATACTTAAACAGAAGCTTGAGGTTATGATGTTATGGTAGTGGATTCTTCAACTGTGTACTGTCTGCATTGTTTGGACTAGAAGATGCCCAAGGTCCCTTTCAATCCTTACTTTCTGTGATAATGCAAAATGTATGGGGTCCTATCATAATTATCTGTTTTTCCAAAGTTTGGGGAGAATGCCCTCTGCATTTTTAAGGGTGCTAAGCCCATTTTAGTGTGTACACTATAGTTCTCATGTCTCTTCTGTCCCCAAATGGCTGGAAATCATGATGTTGAATTTCAGCAATCATAATGCCAAAATTTAGAAAGAAAGTAGTTGTGGGGTCACTTGAAAATTTGGAGATTTAGATTAGAGGTTTCCCAGTACTGGTCTACACATTCAAAGACTTCATGAGTAATAAAATTTATGCCCTTGGATCCAGCTATATAAAATGGATTTATTTATTTATTTATTTAATTTATCCCCGCCCATCTCCCCGAATAGGGGATTTAGATTGCATGGTGTTGGGAAAAGGAACTGAACACAAAGAATGTGTGGGGGTCAGGTGATTTCCTATAAGGACCACTGCTTTTCCCTCTATTCTGTAATCAGCATTTTTCAGATCAAGTCAACATGTGCCAGTCTCATTGTATTAAATCTCAGTTTAAGCCACTGGGAAAGATAAAAGCTGAGAAAAAAATATGTACATGGTTTTGTTTATGAGTCACAAAATTCAAATGTGTTTTGCAATTTTGCCCTTATTCTGTAATTCTATTTTAGAGGTATTTTTATTTATTTCTTATGAGGTATACTTGAAGGCATAAATATATAATCACAAACTTGTTCTCAGTTTATCCCTCTCCCTGCAAAAACCTCCAGGGAATCCCCAGACTCCTTGCAAATATGGATTTTTTCCAGAGGCCAAACTAAACTTGGAATTGAAAATGGTAATTAATCAGTAGTGGACTTAACTATTAAAATAATTCAAGGGAGGAAGGGTTATCATACTCAGGATATTATTCAGCACCAATGAATAATAATAGGAATGAACAAACCTTTTCACTGTCCCTCTTGGACTCAAATGGGCAAAGGTGATAGAGTATAAGATTGGGCACATACAGTAGCTATTCTCTCATACATATAGCATTAAGGGGTGGGAAGGCTTTAAAACCATTAAGTGCAGCCTCTGGACCCCAAAAGTTCCATTAAAGTTACATTCAAATATATAAAATCTATGTTTTTGTGCAAAGGCCGTCCTTTGCACGAGTTTGTATTGTACACCAGTTGCTCCCATTCCTAGATCGAGGGTCCTTACTCACGGTCAGTCATGCCCTGGTCACCTCCCAGTTGGACTATTGTAATGTGCTGTACATGGGGCTGCCCTTGAAGAGTATCCGGAAACTTCAGCTGGTGCAAAATGCAACGGCGCAAGCAGTTGTGTGTGTTTCTGGTAGAACGCACGTTACACCTCTGCTTCGTGAGCTGCATTGGTTACCAGTTTGTTTCTGGATCCAATTCAAGGTGCTGGTGTTGACCTTTAAAGCCCTACATGGCATGGGACCGGGATATTTGAGGGACCGCCTCTCCCCGATTACATCTGCCCGCCCCACCAGATCCAGCAGAGAAGGTATGTTATGGGTTACGTCGTCTAAGGAGCTACATTTGTTGGGCCCTAAGTGGAGGGCCTTTTCTGCTGTGGCGCCCGGGTTGTGGAATATCCTCCCCCCTGAGGGGAGGCTGGTGCCATCACTTCTGAAGGTCCCTCAAGACCTGGTTATACCAGCAGGCCTGGGGACCCCAGGGGACTGGTGAACTAGTGAGGTGGCTCTGTTATTATTAGCATCCCTTTGCCTACTATTTCTTTGTTTTAGCTTTGTTTTTTTATAGTTTTTAACATTTTTTAATAATAATGATGGTAATTGTTTTAGATATTAATTTTTTTATCTTTGTTGTTCACCACCCAGAGTCACTTGTTGCGAGATGGGCGGCTATATAAATTGGATTAAATAAATAAATAAATGTGACACTAGCTACATGGGTAAAATTAATGCTACTGGGAAGACACCAGAGACTCAGAGGAATTTGTTTTTTCTTGCTTAATATATTATAAGAAAGGACAGCATTGATACTCACCACATTGCTGCCAGCACCTGGCCCATTGGCAAACTGACATTCCTCTGCATGGCCATTACAGAAGCAACTGCCACGGACAATTAGGTCATAGATGGCATAATGGGCAAATCTATGCGGTTTCTCCAGCAGTCCTGAGCCTTGGCAAGGACACTCTTGCCTCTTTAATAAGAGGAGCCGCAAATTGGTGAGCTTCAAGACAGCTTGTGCTTCAGGACTGTAGGGGTCTTCAATCTTGTTAGCAGGAGTTAAGGCCCGGAAGATCACCTGAAAAGGGAGAGAGAATTGCATTGTTAATATGCAGTTAACATGCATGATCAACAGCTTGCGTCTGATATAAATCAACCAGGCACTTTTCAGCTCAGTGTGTTGGGTAAAGTCAGCCCATGATTCAGCATGACACACAAACCCAGAAAATTGGATTACTTCAGTAAACACAGTTAAAATGTATAGCTTGTGCCACAGATGTCCACAAACCAAAATAATGAAAGAATGATGCAACGTATGTCATGACATCATAACACAAAGCCACCCTTTCATACTTGCATCTTGATGTCAGATGCAGGTAATTTGCAGGGCTTCCATCATGAAGTCACCCTCCACACACACAAGTATACCTAAGGATTGTGAAAACACAACCAGTGTTTTTATGGCAGTTCAAGTGATATGGCTTCAGAGGATATTCCAGTAAATTCACAAGGGCTTTATAACAGCATGAAAGATAATCACACAAGGGTCTCTAGACTGAAGACCACCTGTTGAAGAAATTAGTGTCAGAGTGACAAATATGCTTATACTATTTTGCAGATTCATGAATCACAATTTGGGGTTCCAGCAAAAGTACTGTGGGTTCTCTCACTTGCTCCATATTTTGTGCAGCAGCAATTTCTATTTGAGCAGTGAGGTCGAAATATTTCTATAGACATTGCTACTTTCTCCAGCCGTTTTTGTGGACTTACACATTTTTTTGTAAACAAACTTCCTTCCCAAATATGCTCCGCATAAAAATGTCTCCCTATTTCTTGTTTTCCAGATTGAGGAATAACATTCTGGAAATATACATTTCAGGATGCACCAATAGTATCCTGGGAGATGAGCCTTGCCAAAGGAACAGAAGTCAGCTGTCTAACTTGAGAGCTGGGGAAGCATCTATGCCTGGCAAAGAAATGATAGAGAGGCCAACAGTCCATGCATCTCTTCTGCTGCTCGAGTTTAGCTTTGCTCCTTTCTCACCTTCTTTCCATTTCTTTAGGAGACACAGCTTTGCAGATGGCCTGGGGTTCAAACCAGAGATGTCTCTTGCTCATGGGAGCAATGGGCAACTTGCCCAGCCTGTGTAAGCAGTGCAGGTGCTTGCACTTTCCCTGATCAATGAAAGCATGAGAAAACAACCCAGGCTCTTTCCGGCCAGCTGTCTGCATTCCCCTAATGAAAGAAACCCTGCGCAAATAGCCCATTCTGTTTAGCACAGGTGCCCAGCATTCCTTCCACCCAGGGAATTAAGGGCCAATGACCAAGTTTACTCAATGCACATGCCTGCCTTGGTTTGAGTAAAGGAAACAAAGACTCACAGACCAGCTTATTCAGTTCAAATCACACCAATTCACTGTTGATTAAAAAAAGCACTGAAGTAAAACATGAATTCAAAACCTCCCAAAGACTTTATCTGTGACTAAGTTTCCTTTTACTGAAGTCCAATAGTCTGAGGTCCAAAGATCCTGAATCTGTTAGTTGAATTGTGTGTTTGTGCATAGCAACTTTTTTTTCCTGTTGTTGTTGTAGCTGAATCTACATGAATGGCAATGTATTTCCTGTACAGAAGACAGTCCCTGACTGGACAGGCTTGCTCTGAAGGCATCCTCTACAGGAGGCGATGTCCAGTTCAAATCTGTCTTAAAAATGAAGAATCCTCTTAAGGGAAAAAAGAGATGTCACAACAAAGGTAGCACCTGGACACCATCTCAGGAAGGGATTGTTTTCCAAATATTTCTCTTTTATGTCATGCTTTTAAGTACGAGGCATAACATATCTGCCATCAGCAGACAGATATCTATCATTGTATATTTGTCCACTGGCATCAAGCCATCCTGCCTCCATATTACTCATCCCCCTACATCCAACCAGTTCCATCTCCACCTGGCTTGCACCCTTGACTGCTGGCTTCCTTCTTGACAGCAGCCAGAGCAGCAGTGCTCCATCCATCTTCCTTCCCATCTTCCTTCACAGCCAAATGTCCATTCCTTCCTGGCCTAAATGCCTCTCTCTGAAGGTAATTTACCAGAAAGGAATGGAGGGAAGATAAGCACAGAAGGGATGAAGTGGGGCTGGGCAAACCTGCATCCTGATTTATTGACCTTCCTGCCATTTCTCATGTGCAGCTTGCTTTCCTCACCATAGCCAGAGGCATCCAGTATAATCCATAAAGATGCAAAAATGGTGAAGCATGCATAGCCATGTTGCAATGCAAACCTCAGCCTTTCATATTTGCCTCTGCACATTTTATCATTTTCTCCTTGCCCTCCCACTGACACCTATGTTTACAGCTATGATTGGTGACATTTACTAGAAGGAAGGTTAAGGATACAACAAAATAATTCCATCAAGCACCTTATTTTGAAAGAGAGAAATTCTCTCTCTCACACACACACTCACGTATTTGGGTGTGTGTAAGGCCACCTTTTGCTAAGGTGGAGTAACATGTAGCTGTTGACTGTTTTTGTAAGTGCTGGTCTTATCAGGCTGAGAATTAAATCTCACATCACTTTTAGCGGCTACTTTATCCTCCCTAATAGCAAAGTTGGCCTTATTCCAATGAGATCTTCCTATCATTCTTATAAAGTTCACTGTTCTGTATCAAAGCGAGGTTTTATTATTCATTTGTGGCATCTTCCTGAAAGAGAACTGATGCTCATGGAGAACAAAAACATGCAGAATGCTTCTGGCTGGAAAGGAGCAGTGGTGGACTGTTAAAAAGGGTTCTGAAAGGAAAGGCAGGAATGTCAGTGACTCATAACAACCAGAGGCAGTTTGGGCAAGTGCCCAGGGGAATACCATTCAAGGCAGGCTAATTTGCTATGATTTGGTTTCTCAGCCTGCTCACTTATAATGCGCCTGACTGCTTCTGGTTCTGTGGTCCATCAAGGTGGCTTCTCTTGTATTTGGACCAGCTACAATCACCACCTGTTAACTCTCTCACACCTATCCTTCTTTCCTGCCTATTGTTGTATGTGAACACCTGAGTTTCCTCCAGAACAGGTGGGCCAGGTAAAGAGTCCAATCAAGGCAAGCTAAGAGACTAGCCTGAGATACCGCTAGGAGTCCTCCTTTGCAGCTTCAGTTCTATCCTAACTGTAACTTCTATTGGTTGCCATGATTAATAGAATAAAACCATCTTCTAGATTATTGTGGACATTCCAGACTTGCCTAAAAAAAGACCTTCTAAACCATGCCTTTTTGTTATAATCCAGAATGATGCTGGGGGCTTGTTTGTTCTTTATTCGTTCAGTCGCTTCCGACTCTTCGTGACTTCATGGACCAGCCCACGCCAGAGCTTTCTGTCGGCCGTCGCCACCCCCAGCTCCCCCACGGTCGAGTCCGTCACCTCCAGAATATCATCCATCCATCTTGCCCTTGGTCGGCCCCTCTTCCTTTTGCCTTCCACTTTCCCTAGCATCAGCTTCTTCTCCAGGGTATCCTGTCTTCTCATGATGTGGCCAAAGTACTTCAGTTTTGCCTTTAATATCATTCCCTCAAGTGAGCAGTCTGGCTTTATTTCCTGGACTGGTTTGATCTTCTTGCAGTCCAAGGCACTCTCAGAATTTTCCTCCAACAAGGAAACAACGTACAAGGGGGCTTGTACGTTGCTGGAATTTTCATTCTTATCTCCCAAGTGATATTGTTTCCAAACTCTTGGCTGCAATTCATAATAAAATAGAATATTGTTTTCTCTGTCCCTGACCTTTAACAAAACTTAGGGAAATTTGGGTGTGCCCTGAAGCTACATAAAAACTGGAGCTGACAACAATCAAGAAGAGAATGTTCTCTCTCTCCCATTTTGTTTCCAGCAGCTGGCATTTTTTTTATCTTGTTCTTATTTTATCTTTATCAGAGAGGTTATCTTTATCCTAGAGACAATGTCTCTGATTTTTTATTTCTTGCCATCCATGGATCCATGTTGTGATTCTCCAACCTTAATGCCAAGAATTCTGTTCTGTTCTTATAATCTGATATCTCAGCCTGAAGACAAAAGATGGGGTCACAACAAAAGGTCCTCTTATCAGGAATTCAGACACAAGTAAGGTCAAGAAAAATGAATGAATCATGGAGTTAGAGCATGTCTTATGCATCACCTCCTATAGGTCATGTGCAGAGCAAAAAGAGAATTGCAGGTTTCTTAAGATTTTTAGTCAAGCATAAAATTAATGGGGGGAAATGTGTCCTATATGAACTGAAGTGTTTCTTATATTTCCCCCCATTTTTCAATTAGCATGTCCTTGGTGACTAATGGAAATCAAAATTCCTTAAAACAGTTGCATAGAATCACTCTAAAATAAAAATAAAGGGATAAAAATCTTGTGATGACAGCTTGTAATAAAATGAAGGGAAATGATGTCAATTTTGCTGAAGATGCAGAGTAGTCACAGAACAGATTAATCTGAAAGCTGTCCTTCTTCTGTTATAGCACTAGATATTTCTTGTACCGGTATGGGCATTTGCCCTCATTTTCTTCTTTTGCCAATAAAAAAATAAAGATACCCTTGAACTGACCTTGATTCCTGAAGACCACATGGGCTCAACCAATTATTTTGGCAACAGTGCAAAAGTGGCTTGCCATGGTCTCCTCCCAAGTTAGTTTTTAACAACAGCCTTGATGTTCTCTGGTTATCTTCTGTCCATATATTAACCAGGCCTAGCCCTGTTTAGGTTCTGAGCCAGACAAAGAGCTACCAACTCTTGAGACTATTTAGCAATAGCTATTAGCCTAGTTCAGGGCTTTCCAAAGTTTTTCCCGCGGTGACACACCAACCGGCGTTGGTGTGTCGCCGCGGGAAAACCCGGAAGTGCGGCAGCACGCAAAAACCCGGAAGCGCTGCTGCCGCTTTCGGGTTTTCCGCGCTGCAGTTGGTGTGTCGCTGCGGGAAAACCCGGAAGCACTGATGATGATCAGCGCTTCCGGGTTGTGTGGCGACACACCAGACTGTGTGTGGCGACACACTTTTGTGTCGCGACACACAGTTTGGAAAGCTCTGGCCTAGTTCATCTAACATAGTTTTCACTGTGCACATTAAATCTCTCTCTCTCTCTCTCCCCCCCCCCCTATCTTTCCATTTGTATGCTAAAGCTCCGCAGAGCTGGTGGATGGCTTGTTTTCCCTTGGGCAAGACCTCTGCCTCAACCCACATTTCTGTTTCTGTGCTTCAGCTGTTCATAGGTCCATAAGGTAGAAAGGTGGCTTGATGGCTTCACAGTCCTCTTCACAACTGCTTAATTGGGGGTGGG
Source organism: Charina bottae (assembly GCA_023362775.1). NCBI lineage: Eukaryota > Metazoa > Chordata > Lepidosauria > Squamata > Charinaidae > Charina > Charina bottae. The sequence continues at coordinate 67,825,633 of JALMGJ010000002.1, forward strand.
GGTGGGTTACCTGTGCATACAATTAGATAAAGAAACACCATCCTGCTGATATAATCTTAAAAGGCAGTCAGGATTTATCTATCTTTTCCCCCCTTTAATTCTTTGCTGATCCTTACAACTGGTTCTTCAAGGACACAATTCAGGTGCAGTGGACAGGGATGGTATTGTCAAGAGTTCTGTTTCTCAGTGCACTATGATAGGACACAAAGTGCTTCCAACAATTGCCTCATGAATGGAGAAAGGTGCTAGCAAATCTTTGTTTTTTCCCTTTTCTATATAGCAAAATGAGAGTGAGTAGGTGAGCGGAGTTTTGTTGCTCCTGGATCTACAGTATCTTGGGGTGGGAGGCACTGATTGAATCAGGGCTTTCCAAAGTTTTCCCGTGGCGACACACTGCCGTTGGTGTGTCGCCGTGGGAAAACCCGGAAGTGCCGCCGTTGTGGCAGCGCGCAAAAATCCGGAAGCGCTGCTGCCGCTTTCGGGTTTTGCACGCCACCGTTGGTGTGTCGCCGCAGGAAAACCCGGAAGCGCTGATGATAATCAGCACTTCCAGGTTGTGTGGCGATACACCAGACTGTGTGTGGCGACACACTTTTGTGTCGCGACACAGAGTTTGGAAAGCTCTGGATTGAATGATGCTTTTTACACTTCTTACTGGGTGGGTGGAGGACAAGCACTGTTTGACTCCCAGAATTCTCTCCTTGTTCAAGATTAGCAAAAGTGAGAACAATTGCAGATCAGCTTGAAATCAGTCAGTGAGAGACTGGGAAGTGTAAATGGCCAGTTGGGTTATTACAATGTGCTCTACATGGGGCTGCCCTTGAAGACCACCTGGAAATTACAGCTGGTCCAAAATATGTCAGTTTGCACAGTATTGGGCACTTCTCGGTTTGTTACACCATTGCTGCACGAGCTGTACTGGCTCCCAGTTTCTTTCCAGATGCAATTCAAGGTGCTGGTTATCAACCTAGCCCTACATGGCACAGGGCCAGGTTATTTGCAGGATCACCTCTCCCTGAGGCTATCTGCCCATTCCCCTAGACTGGATAGAGTGGGCTCCAGGTCCCTTCCCTTAAATGCTGCCATCTAGTGGGACCTAGGAAGCGTGCCTTTTCCATAGCAACCCCTGCCTTGTGGAACAAACTTCCTCTTGAGATCTGGCAGGACCCCACCCTCTTAATCTTCCATAAAGCTGTGAAGACCTGGATTTCCCCCCAGGCACTGAGATAGTAAGGTTGGAGCTCAGGGATCAAAGAGATGAATGGGTATAGTTATGGATTGGATGCCTGGTTTTTCTTGGTTTTTTTCTTTTTCTTTTGGTATTGTTTTTATTGCTTGTGTTTTTATTATTGTTGTTAGCCACCCAGAGTTGTGTGCCACAAGATGGGCAGTCATATAAATCTAAAATAAAATAAATAAAATAATTAGGGTTCAACAGCAGAGTCCAAGATAAGCAATTATATCCCCAAATAAATCTTAAAATAATCCAGCACCCTCTTAAAAATGCTAGTTTCTCTCCACCAACTCCTTGATGACTCAAAGTTTTAAACAAGATCAGTTCAATGAATGGGTATATGGCAGACTTTATAGGATTAGATAAATTTAATTTATTAATTTAAATTTATAATTAAATTAAATTTATAAATTTAAATCTATAGGATTAGACTTTATAAGATTAGACCACAGATGCTGAAGAAGCAGAAGTAGATCAGTTCTATGAGGATCTGCAGCATCTACTGGATAATACGCCAAAAAGAGATGTTATTTTCATTACAGGAGACTGGAATGATAAGGTGGGTAGTCAAACGACACCTGGAATTACAGGTAAGCATGGTCTGGGAGAACAAAATGAAGTGGGACATAGGCTGATAGAATTTTGCCAAGACAACGCACTGTGCATAACAAACACTCGCTTCCAACAACCTAAAAGACGACTTTATGCATGGACTTCACCAGATGGTCGACACCGAAATCAGATTGACTACATCCTTTGCAGCCAAAGGTGGCAGACATCTATACAGTCGGTAAAAACAAAACCTGGAGCTGACTGTAGTTCAGATCACGAAATTCTTATTGCAAAATTTAGAATCAGACTAAAGAGAATAGGGAAGACCCACAGATCAGTTAGATATAAGCTCACTAATATTCCTAAGGAATATGCAGTGGAGGTGAAGAATAGATTTAAGGGACTAGATTTAGTAGATAGAGTCCCAGAAGAACTATGGACAGAAGTTCGCAACATTGTTCAGGAGGCGGCAACAAAAAACGTCCCAAAGAAAAAGAAAACCAAGAAGGCAAGATGGCTGTCTGCTGAAACACTGGAAGTAGCCCAAGAAAGAAGGAAAGCAAAAGGCAACAGTGATAGGGGGAGATATGCCCAATTAAATGCAAAATTCCAGAGGTTAGCCAGAAAAGATAAGGAATTATTTTTAAACAAGCAATGTGCGGAAGTGGAAGAAGACAATAGAATAGGAAGGACAAGAGACCTCTTCCAGAAAATTAGAAACATCGGAGGTAAATTCCAGGCAAAAATGGGTATGATCAAAAACAAAGATGGTAAGGACCTAACAGAAGCAGAAGAGATCAAGAAAAGGTGGCAAGAATATACGGAAGATCTGTATAGGAAGGATAATAATATTGGAGATAGCTTTGACGGTGTGGTCAGTGAGTTAGAGCCAGACATCCTGAAGAGTGAGGTTGAATGGGCCTTAAGAAGCATTGCTAATAACAAGGCAGCAGGAGACGACGGTATCCCAGCTGAACTGTTTAAAATCTTGCAAGATGATGCTGTCAAGGTGATGCATGCCATATGCCAGCAAATTTGGAAAACACAAGAATGGCCATCAGATTGGAAAAAATCAACTTATATCCCCATACCAAAAAAGGGAAGCACTAAAGAATGTTCAAACTATCGAACAGTGGCACTTATTTCACATGCCAGTAAGGTAATGCTCAAGATCTTGCAAGGTAGACTCCAGCAATTCATGGAGCGAGAATTGCCAGATGTACAAGCTGGGTTTAGAAAAGGCAGAGGAACTAGAGACCAAATTGCCAATATCCGCTGGATAATGGAGAAAGCCAGGGAATTTCAGAAAAACATCTATTTCTGTTTTATTGACTATTCTAAAGCCTTTGACTGTGTGGATCATAACAAATTGTGGCAAGTTCTTGGTGGTATGGGGATACCAAGTCATCTTGTCTGCCTCCTGAGGAATCTGTATAACGACCAAGTAGCAACGGTAAGAACAGAGCACGGAACAACGGACTGGTTTAAGATTGGGAAAGGAGTACGGCAGGGTTGTATACTCTCACCCTACCTATTCAACCTGTATGCAGAACACATCATGCGACATGCTGGGCTTGAGGAATCCAAGGCTGGAATTAAAATCGCTGGAAGAAACATTAACAATCTCAGATATGCAGATGATACCACTTTGATGGCTGAAAGCGAGGAGGAGTTGAGGAACCTTATGACGAAGGTGAAAGAAGAAAGTGCAAAAGCTGGGTTGCAGTTAAACCTCAAAAAACCCAAGATTATGGCAACGAGCTTGATTGATGACTGGCAAATAGAGGGAGAAAAAGTGGAGGCAGTGACAGACTTTGTATTTCTAGGCGCAAAGATTACTGCAGACGCTGACTGCAGCCAGGAAATCAGAGAGAGCAATGGCAAATCTTGATAAAATAGTTAAGAGCAGAGACATCACACTGACAACAAAGGTCCGCATAGTTAAAGCAATGGTATTCCCTGTAGTAACCTATGGCTGCGAGAGCTGGACCATAAGGAAGGCTGAGCGAAGGAAGATAGATGCTTTTGAACTGTGGTGTTGGAGGAAAATTCTGAGAGTGCCTTGGACTGCAAGAAGATCAAACCAGTCCATACTCCAGGAAATCAAGCCAGACTGCTCACTTGAGGGAATGATATTAAAGGCAAAACTGAAGTACTTTGGCCACATAATGAGAAGACAGGATACCCTGGAGAAGAAGCTGATGCTAGGAAAAGTGGAAGGCAAAAGGAAGAGGGGCCGACCAAGGGCAAGATGGATGGATGGTATTCTGGAGGTGACGGACTCAACCATTGGGGAGCTGGGGATGGTGACGGCCGACAGAAAGCTCTGGCATGGACTGGTCCATGAAGTCACGAAGAGTCGGAAACGACTGAACGAATAAACAACAAACTACACAAATGACATTTCAGATACAAATAATGAATATGGATATAAAGTTTTTTTAAAATTTCTCCTTGATTACATGTGCATTTTTAAAATGTATTTATTCGATTTCTACCCTACCCGTTGTACAGGAGCTCAAGGTGGCATACCTAGTGGTCTCTCCTTTTATTTCCCCCCTTGAAGTGGATTGGGGTCAAAGGGAGTGACTGGCCCAGAGCCACACCGTTTGCTTCCATAGCTGGAGCGGGACTAGAACTGGGGTGTTCCTGAGGCCAGCTTAACACCTTCGCTACGCCACACAAACTAAGTGGGGTGTTCAGTTGTTTTTTTCTTTTATGTCATTTCTGTTCTTACGCCTTTTTAATATCTTTGCTTGTATGTCTTTTTAAAGTTAACGTTGATCACTGTGTGTTTACTTTCTAAAGTTTCCAAAAAGAGAGAGCACACTAGCCATCTTTGGTGGTTCAGTATCGACCTTTGTTCCTGTCTAAATATTTCAACTACATCTGAACAAAAGTGCTGTGGCAAATTAGCACCTGCCCGGAGTGTTTTTAGAGATATTTACATATTTTTCAGACATATTTACATATTCTTTGGAGAATGGGCTTGCAATATAAAATCCAACATAAAATGGCAATATGTAAACAACTAATTCCTCTGCAAATTTGCTTTCACACAGTAGCAAGCGTATCTTCTGAAGGTCACTGTACTAATCATGTGGCCTGGATAGCTGGGACAGTAAATTATCAAGGTCAGTTCACACACACACACACACACGTGCGCGCACACACTGCCACTGGCGAGTAATTTATTTATTTATTTATTTATTTATTTATTTATTTATTATTTCTAACTTATATCACCGCCCATCTCCCCCCACAAGGGAACTCTGGGCGGTAATCCATTACCTTCATTGCTTGCCAACTGCACTGAGATTTGAACTAGTTAACTCAAATGAACTTAGCTGGGGGGAAAAGAAGGCTTATACAGTACACCACTGGTCTGAGAGATACCACAAGGTAGACTCCTGAAATGGCTTTGCGAACCTCTGCTACTGTAATACTGTGCATCCTAGGTAGATGCCTTTCTGATTAATGTCTGCATGGGAGATCATTAAGGCCTCTATGAGTAGTCTCCTGGCTTTTGAAAAGAAGATTGAGACATGAGCCTAGCAACAATAAGTTCTGGAAGAAGAAGGAGAACGTTCAAGTTCAGTTAAGAACACCTCCATGATCCTTTTTCTGTTAGGGTTCAACAAAAGCAGCAGGATCACCAAGCATTTCTATCGTGATGCAAGGCTGAGAAATCTATTTAATATCTGCATGTCAGGAACTGAAGAAATAATGCTAGGGAAAACAGGGCTTATTCCTGGCTGGATTTCAAGTCAAAAGGAAAGGGAAAAAGAAAAAGCCAGCCCGCTGTTGATGTGGCTCATTGAAATGCTGGTTGGAAGAATACAATTCCTTTTGCACTGGGGCAGCAATAGACTGAGCCTCTGTTCTGTCTTTTCTGCACAGGACCATATTCCTTACTACCACTCAAAAGCACATAATGCACACCGTAAGCCTTTCCTCTGGGGAAGCAGAACCTGGCTGTGCTATCTGTGTGTTTATTCTGCCGAGGTTAACTGCTTCCCCCACCACTGCCTCTGCATTTTATCTCTTCTGCAGCTCAAGTTCAATGAAATACTGAACAGACAGCCCTAGTCATAACATTTGGGCACTTGCCTTTAGCAGTGACTAATCCCTGGATTGATCTTTTCCAGCTGGAAGCTGAAATAACTACAGAATCGCAATGAGCTTTCTTTGGCATGATGGCCAAAGCGGAAATGCTGAGTCAAAGACCTGTTATTCAATAGGTGGCCCTGAAGTTGCAGCTTGGCCATAGTGGGGTCTGGCTTAACCTGCGGAGTTTTCCCTAGTCCTGATTTTCAATGGGGAAAAAAATTGTTTTATTTTTCAAATTTTGCCACCGCCCATCTCCCCCCCCCCCCCAAAATATGCTGGCCTGGCCTGTGTGTATATATCAGCATGTGGCAGCAGCTGGTTGACCTGTCTGGGCTTGGAAGCTAAGCACTGTCAAATTCGGTTAGCATTTCGATGAGAGTTCACCAAGAAATACCTAGGCTATGGCTAGACTGGGAAGTTGGGGGGGGGGGGGAATCAGAAATCACTGCCATACTGTTGCCAAAAAACCTGAATGGATTTGTCCATGAAGTCACCAGGAGTCAAGTTTGATTTGTAGGAGATGCTATCTCCAGGCTAGCTTTAATCTCTTCTTTCCCACCACCCCAGTTGAGCTCAAAAGGATAAATGCATCCTTCTCTGCCTTTTTTTCAGCCACTTCCTCTCCTATGACCCCATACCCAGTAATCTAGTCAGCATCCAAAAATACGCCATCTACTTGGCTACCTCACCTTGCCACAAATCGCCGTCTCAGATCAGTATTTCAAGAGTTTCACAAGCAGAGGAAAATGATAATGTATATAAGTAGCCTTGAGCCTCCTTCCTTCTAGCTCTCTGCATCTCTGTCCATCTATCTATCTATCTATCTATCTATCTATCTATCTATCTATCTATCTATCTATCTATCTATCATCACATTTCTTCACTGCCCATCTTGGCAAGCGACTCTGTCCTTTTAGTATAAGTTTCTGTTTTTCCTTATAGGCATGACCCCTTGAGACCACCCCCTCCCTCAAAGTCATTTCTGGTCTTACCTGTTTGCTATATCATGCAACACCAGGTGCCTGCTCCAGTCTGTGATGATTGTCAGGAGAACGGTGAATGGAAAGTTACCTCTTTTTTTTTTTTTTACAAAACTCATTTTTGTTACTTTCTCTGTAAATATATGGAAGGTGTATGTTTGCATCCACCTTCAGTTATAGATCTAGGGGAGTCCACACTCAGATCTGACCAAAGTCCGTCACTGTTGCTTTACTGATGGGAGAAGAATGCAATTCCTGAACATCTTTTTATGATGCCATTTTAAAAAGCACAGCAGGACTAGCCCAAATTAGGTGTTGGCAATTCTAAGCTTGGGACTTTTTCCAAGGATAGTTTCTATCAGAATCATGTTTTCCAGTTCAGGAACAAGCTGAACAGAATAGATCTGGATTTGACCCTCTTTCTGTTCTGAAATATGTTTCAAACATTCTAAAAACCCACTTGGTTGGGTTTTATTTTAACTATTCCCCACCCACCCCCAGGTTGGGCAGGATATGGCTTGGACTGTAGAGCTTAAACTAGTCTGCCAAGCAAGGCATGTTTAACATGCTTCCATAGCAACAGGTTACCTTATTCAAGCAGACACAATTCTTCTTTTCCTAGTGAATTCCAGTAATGGGCTCATTCTAGCATACTTCATTGGTGTCATCTGTCACACAGGCTCTTGTCTGAAATGAATGGCCTTTTGATAGTTTAACCTTCTCTACATTCTAATAGAAGTGTAAATAAACAAGCAAGGAAACAAGCATTTGTACTCTTTGTTAGAAGAGTAGCCTGACATATAGCTCCTGTGACATTAAAGGAGAATGTTGTAATGGGCTGGTTTCCATTGCTCCAAGGTCCTCCTTCTGAAGAGACTCTTGTCTTCATTTCCGGATGCTCTGCTTTATTAACAAATGTGCTTCTCATTTCCCAGATCCCTTGGCTGTACAGGTGGACAGGATGAAAAAAAAATCTTCATTTCTATAACTATTTCTCTCTCTCTTGGGACCTTAAGCTCAATGCATCAGTACCTTAATCTAAGCTTCTGCTTTTGATCATATCTTCTGTTCAGTGTAGGTGAAGTTAGAGGATGGTCTGTATTAGATCAACATACTGTATCTTAGTAGCAAAGAAAATAAGCTCTAGAAATTAAATACGGATTTTTATATTGACACCACCTTACACCAGCAGTACTTGCTCTACCAGAAAATCCTGTGAAACTCATCCTCTACAAAAATGCACTATGATGCAATTTCATGCATTTTTCGTATCTTAAGATAGTATTCCCCAACCTGGTACCCTACAGATGTGTTGCATGACAGCTCCTATCTTCTTCAACTACTATGGCCATGCTGGGTATAGATTATGGTAGCTGTGATCGAACACATCTAGAATGTGCAAATTCAGGTCATCTGTTCAACACTTTAGGTGGGAACAAATATACCTCATTTGTAAAACAGTATTCGAAGTAACAGAACACTCTACTTTTAAGGTTGTCATCTTATGTATATAATTTGTGAATAAACCCATTAAACACTCTTAGAAAGGAATTTCTGAATAAAAGTGCATAACTCTGGGCTATGTCACTGTGTGCTGGGAACTGCCTTATACTGAGACAGGTGAATGATCTGTCTACTCAGTCTTATTTACAGGAACTGTAGGCTTTCAGAGGCCACTTCTCTCCAGCCACACTTGCTGTACTGTCTGTGGAGCGATGCAACATACAGTAGCCTCACCTTGTTCACAATCCATTCCAGGCAGAGTAGCCAGGTTCAACTCCCTTCAAATAAAAAGAATATAGAACTTCATTTTTTTTCTTCCCTTGGCTACAATATTTTCAGGAAGCTTAGAAGAGAATTTTGGCTCAGCATTTTTTGAATAATATGACTTCACTACCTGCTCAAGTCTGCTATCCAGGTGCTGTTGATAGGCAACTTCAAAGCCACTTCCCTAGAGCTCTTAAACTTTAAACTACTTGGACTGAGCAATCCTTCAGTCAGAACATTTATTTATTTATCATACTTATATCACCACCCATCTCCCCCCACAGAGGGGACTCTGGGCGGTTTACACAAAGTTGACAATTAAAACATATAAAAGCATATAAAATACTGTACATAAATGTATATCTATATAAATTAATTAAATTTATAAAACCCAAGAGGCTCTGATGTTAAGTTTAAAAGAACTCTACGGAGCAAGCCATCCCCAAGAGGAGCTATTACTCCTCCCATCCCAAGCGAGGTGGCAGAGCCAGGTCTTCAATTGTTTTCGGAAGGTCATCAGTGTGGGGGCTTGCCTCACCTCCAGGGGCAGAATATTCCAGAGGGCGGGTGCCACTGCAGAGAATGCCCGCTTCCTGGACCCCGTCAGATGGAATTCTCTTGTAGACGGGGTCCGTAGCAAGCCCTCTCTGCATAACCGAGTGGGGCGGGTCGATGCTCTGGGGACGAGGCGGTCCCTTGGGTAACCTGGTCCCATGCCATGTAGGGCTTTAAAGGTGACAACCAACACCTTGAATTGGACCTGGAAGCAAACTGGTAACCAATGCAGCTCGCGGAGTAGAGGTGTCACATGTGCCGATCTTGGGGCACTCATAACTACACGCGCAGCCGCATTCTGGACCAGTTGAAGCTTCCAGATGCTCTTCAAGGGTAGCCCCATGTAGAGTGCATTACAATAGTCTATATGGGAGATGACCAGGGCATGAGTGACTGTCCGGAGGGCGTCTCGGTCCAGGAAAAGGCGTAGCTGGCATACAACTCGAAGTTATACAAATGCCCTTCTGGCCACGACTGAAGGGTTCTCATGCTTTCAAACAGAGAACTATCCTCATAATATTTCAAAGGAGGACCATCCTCGATAAAATAGGATATGTGCCCACAGTTGTATGGTTGACTAATTATCCAGGAGCAGTTTCTTTGGAAGGACTCTCTAATTTTATAAAGCATAAGATCAAGGTAACTTTTGAAAGGTAAATCCTATTTCAGTTACCATGACTTACCTCTCCTCTGGTGCAAGGCACTGCATCAGAATACCTGGAAGTACACAGAGATCCCTCTTCACTGTTATCATCTGGAAGCCCAAATGTAGCTGAGCAATTGACAGAAAAATATTTGTAAGGTCTCCAGGTCTGCCCATAGTCCTGGGACCTCTCCAGTACCATGGCTGCTGGGCGGGGCGACTTGAAGACTACAATGACATGGGTCAGGTAGAACTCTGTTTCCAGATCCAGCCTGATTTCTTCCCTGTGCACCCCTTGTGCAGACTGCCACCAAGAACCAGGATGCAGGAAGAAGTCATCAGTCATTTCATCAGGGAGGTGAGAGTTATTAGGCTGGTTGGCATTGCATTTGGTACACTTGGGCAATCCACAGGAGACATGGTGCAGGTTGTGCTCTGGATAAAAGCAGTAGAGTTCTGTGCTGTTCTGTCCACAAGTGGTAAGTGTAGTTGGTGTCCTGCCTGTTGCTAGATTCCCCACTGCAGGATTGCAGGAATGCCCATCACAACGGAAAGCTCGTGGCTTCATTGAATCTGCAAGAAAAACAGAGAGAAACAAAACAATGACAAACCAATACACTGCACCATTCTGTTCCACCTGCCCTAGCCCCAAATGCTTCCTGAACACTTAAGGCACAGCTTTCCAAACTGTGTGTCACGACACAATACTGTGTTGCCTGTCGGGCCCAGGTGTGTCGCGTCAAAACCCGGAAACGCTGATGGTGCGGCGCCGCGTGCGGCTGCGTGCATGGCGGCGGCAGGCCATCAGCGCTTCCGGGTTTTCACACGGCACACAAGGACACCGCTGCCGCCACTGCTGCAGTGCGCAAAAACCCGAAAGCCCCGCGGTGGTGGCGGCACTTCCGGGTTTTTGCGCACTGCCACAGCGGCGGCGCTTCCAGGTTTTCCCGTGCGCCGGCGTTGGTGTGTCGCCACAGGAAAAGTTTGGAAAGCCCTGACTTAAGGTCATACTATTATTGGTTCCCTATCCTGCCTGCCTTTCTATCTTCCATATTGTTGGGTGGCTGTTAAAGAGAGTGATTGGTTGGTTTTCTATTTTTGAATATACTAAATTATTTGAAACCCTTTATTTTAGAAGCAGGGTGTGTGGTGCAAAATCACCAAAGATATCTAGTGAGAGTTAATGAGCAGAAATAACTGAGGTCACAGAACAGAACAAGTTTAAAAATCTGCAAGGTGTGAAAACCTATTTTAGGGAAGGTTGCTGATTGGGTGGTAGCACTCAGCTTCAGAGGGCCCTGGATGAAGTGGATTATCTGGACCCTTTTCAGTCAGGGTTCAGGCCATGTTATAGCACCAAGACGGCATTGGTTATGCTTGTGGATGACCTGTGGAGGGTCTGGGATGGAGGTGGTGAATCCATCCTGCCCTCCTGAATCTCTCAGAAGTGTTCAATACCATCAACCGTGGTTTCCTCTTGGACTGGCTCTGGGGATTGGGAGTGGGGGGAAGGGTTTTACAGTGGTTCTCCTTCTTCCTCTGGGGCTGGTTCCAGTCAGTGTTGGTGGGGTGGGGAGAGGTCAAGCCCTAGGCTCCTGCAATGTGGGGTGCCTCAGGGCTTGGGTCTTTTGCCCCCCCTCTTTAACATCTACATGAGATTGCAAGGAAAGGTCATCCAACAGCCTCAGGGTGTGGTACCATTAGTATGCTGATGATACCCAGCTATATATCTCAGCTATATATCTCTATTCTTGGCCAACCAAGCAATGCTGTCCCCACTGTTTCGATGGGGAGGAACCAGCTCCAACTCAACCCTAGCAATAGTGTAGCTCTGGGTTTTTGGTCCCCCTGGATCTGATGAGATTTGATCCCTGACACTTGCCAGTGTTGCACTGCCCCAGACAGAACTGGTCCACAATTTGGGGGTCCTTCTGGACTCATAGGTACTGCTCAAAGAGTAGGTGGCATCTGTGGCTTGGGGGGTGCTTCGTACAGGTTCATCTTGTCTGCCAATTGTGCCCATTCCTGGACAGAAGCCCTTGCTCACAGTCACTCAAACCCTGGTCAGTTCCTAGCTGGATTACTGCAAAGTGCTCTACAGGGGGATGCTCTTGAAGACCATCTGGAAATTACAACTGGTCTAGAATGCAGTGGTGCATGCATTTTTGAATGCTGCATAGTTTGACCATGTTACACTGCTGCTGTGTGAGCTGCACTGGCTTCCAGTTTCTGAGTGCAATTCAAGGTGCGGTTTATCACCTTTAAAACCCTGAATGGCATAGGGCCAGGTTATTTGTGGGATCACTTCTCCCTGAAGGTATCTGCCCATTCCATCAGGTTAGATAGGGTGGGTGCGCTCCAGGTCCCTTCCCTTAAATGTTGCCATCTAGGGGACCTTGACAGCATGGGACCATCTCGATAGTGTCCCCTGCCGTTTAAAACACCCTTCCCCTGAGATCCAGTAGGCCCCTACCCTCCTAGCTTCTGGAAGGCCTTGAAGAGCTGGCTATTCTCACAAACATTGGGGTACAGTGAGGCTGGAGCCCAGGAAAGTTGAATGTTGATGTTTAACGTTTATTTTTATTCTATGGCAATTAGTGTGGTGCAGTAGAACCTCCCTGATGCTGGGAAAGACTGAAGGCAAAAGGAGAAGGGGACGGCAGAGGATGAGATGGTTAGATAGCATCACTGATGTAATGAACATGAATTTGAGTAAACTCCGGGTGAAAGTGGAGGACAGGAAGGCCTGGCGTGCTATGGTCCATGGGGTCACGAAGAGTCGGACACAACTAAACGACTGAACAACAACAAAAGTAGAACCTCTATCCTGGAGATAAATCAAAATTGGCAGCGGGGCATTGGGAGTGACTTATAATTCAGATTACTTTTGTTAGGTTGTGTTCAGCATGAAATACCAGTCAGTTGTGTGATGTTTCTTATTTCTTATTTGGAGGAGTCAAGAAAGAGGAGAAGGAGAGGGAGGAAACTAGGACACATTACTGATTTCCAGAAATCAATGAGCGGGCTTTAAAAGCAAATGTGAACTGAAATAAGATAGCTATTAACACTATTTACAGAGGATTGCTTGAGAGTTAGAACAGTGAAGACTTGAGAGCATCAGATTGGAGGGAAATGTGCTTAGAGAAGAGCAGATTCCATACTTCAGCTTGTGCAAATGGAAATCATCTTTGTGATCTCTAGCTTAAGGTGTAAAACTAGTATTGGTGAGTAAGATGCATTCCACATGCACAGGGATCCAACCCAACAGAAACCTTTGCACTAAGTTTGTTTCACAAGGAAACTTGCCTAGGTATTAATAAGAATTATCAGCTGCAAGAGATCAATGGGGGTGGGAGTGATGAAGGTAGATGTTTTCACCACTTAAAAAAAGCAAGCAAGCATCAAACTCCCCCCCCCCCAAGTCTTATAGATGAGATCAGAAAACCTTTTTCCCTTTTCCTCAGTTTCTTAGCTTTAGCTTATAGAACATACAGAGTCAGTTTGGTGTAGTGGTTAAGGCACCAGGCTAGAAACCAGGAGACCGGGTGTTCTAGTCCCACCTTAGGCACAAAGCCAGCTGGGTGACCCTGGGCCAGTCACTCAAGAAGGCAAGGGCAAACCACTTCTGAAAAACCATGCCAAGAAAACTGCAGGGACTATTCCAGGCATTGCCAGGAGTCAAAAACTGACTTGAAGGCACACACACACAAAAACAATAAGTAAATGGTTTCTGTTGAAATGTTGTGTGGTTAGGAACAGCAAAGTAGAACACAAGACTAATGAGCACAGGGGAGGTGGGGGAAGGGATGGTTCAAAATCTGGGGCTGATTAAGAGCCTCACATTGGAAGAAATCAATGTGCTGGAGATGGCTTGGCTTCCCAATCAGGCAGCCCATCCATCACTCACTTATTCCTTGAAATGTGAGGTCACAGCCATGGGGCACTATGGATGAAGGGACAGAAGCAACTTGGGACCTAGCCTGAATACCAAATGGGGCTCCTTGAATAATTCATAGAAGGGATAAACAACCAAGATTGTAGTGCATTTTAATTTTCTGGGCCCCAGGTGCTGCATGTCATTGAGAATTTGGCTCTTGATGGATGGGTTGCTCAATAATCCCTGCCCCTTGGCTATTTATGTATTTATTCCACAGTCCCCAGGGGGCTGTTCAGAGAGGTGGCTGTTTGCTGGAGGTGGCTTGATTAAAGAGTGGCTCCATGGAGGGTGAGTCACACAGCTGGAAAAGCAGAACTGGGCAACCTCTTCAATGGGTGATGGCTAAATCAGACAATTCCAAAGGACATTAAATGTTAACTAGTAAATATGCAATTTGTTATCCTTTTTGGAAGCATATATGGAACTCAAACTATTGGCAAAGACAGCTGAAATTTTCTCACTGAATTCAGCTGCCTGTATGTATGTTGAAAAAGAAAGATGTATGCAGTCATCACTGGTGTGGGACCATATAAACAAATATTCAGCAGTTGTTAAGCATGCTTCGCAACACTTTTGCATTTTTCTTCAATGAAAAACCATTTAGTTTTGTAGTTTTTTTCTTGTTGTTGAGTACTTTTCTCCAGACGATGCTGTTATCAAGTAAGAAAATGATTTTTAAAAAAAGACCAGGGATGGTCTGATTAGTATTGTGTGGTCTGTGTTCTTTTATGTTTGTTTTCATGAGAACTTCTGTTGTCAGTGTGTTGTAAGTTTATAAAGCCAGAGTGCGTGATCTTCCAGCTGACTCCAGATGGGATTTCACTCTGTCTTAAGGAGTAGGTTCACAACTCAGAGGTTTTTAAAAAAAATCCTGCCTTTATAATGGATGCTCAGTTAATATTCACAACGCAAAATGGTTTTCACTAGCTTAGATCATGCTGGAGGTTTCCCTGGGGCACGTGAATATAGTCAGGCTTACTTCAAAGTAAACCTACTTATGATGGTAGTGTTGTATTTTAGATGTGTTTTTTCCTAGATTGTCCTATCCTTGCTATTTGGAATGAAGGTAAAGGTTTCCCCCCACACAGTTGTGTCTGACACTAGGGGGCGGTGCTCATCTCCGTTTGTTAGCCAAAGAGCCAGCGTTGTCTGAAGTCGCTTCCGCAGTCATGTGGCCAGCATGACACGCGCGGAACGCTGTTACCATCCCACCGAAGTGGTACCTATTTATCTACTTGCATTTGCATGCTTTTGAATTGCTAGGGCAGAGCTTTCCAAACTTTTCATGTTGGTGACACACTTTTTAGACATGCATCATTTCGCGACACACTCTTACAGCAGGGCACAAGGCAGGCACTAGGACCTGCACGGAATCACAGCAGGTTTGGAGGCAGCAAGGCACAAGGCAGGCACTAGGACCTGCGTGGAATCCTGGCAGGGCTCGGAGGCAGCAGCAGCCGCGACACACCCAGACACTGCAGCTGACACACTAACGTGTCGCGACACACAGTTTGGAAAGCTCTGTGCTAGGGTGTAATATCTTGGAATTGTAGCAATGCACTGAAGTCAATTTAAAATTTAGAAGAGGAATCAAAATTTTCTAAGAGGAACCACATCAGAAGAAAAAATGGATAGAATATGAATATATGTACGATAGTCATTGTGTGTAAGCCAGTTCTTGTAGAGGTAGAGACAAATGTCAGTGGGTCCCAATCAGGCAAATGGAAAGGCTGTGCTGTCTCTCACCTGTCCCTCTAGAATGTCCCACCCAGATCTAGGCAGATCTGGGTGGGGATGAATAAATAAATAAAATAAAAATAAATATATGAGTGTAGAATCACAATGACATAGATCTGATTTGAGAATAGAGCAGAGACCCCATGAAGACATGCCTTCACCCAACACAGATGTGACATTCAGCTAGAATGCCAACTTACTTTTTAATTCTTATCCACTGAAGATGAATAATGACTGAATCAGGACAGAAAAAAAGGTGATACTTCACAGTTGCTAGTATGGAATTTCAGTTCCCATGTATGATGATAGCTACTTGGGGCTCTGAGAGCTCCAGGACCACTTATCCACGTAGAAACTGCTTGCCCCAGGTATGCCCATACATAACATCTGGCAAATAATCCACCACCACCACCACCCCGACTCAGAGGTGAGCATTGTTTTATGGAGCTTCTCTCCTGTGGAATTGGCTCTCCTCAGAAATAAGATCAGCACTTGTTGTTGTTTAGAAAATTAGTGAAAACTTTGTTATTTAAAGAGGCATTCAGGATTGAGATGTGGAAGATGTATGTGCCTAGGAAGTATGTGGGTGCTGTTCATGAAATGGTCACAATTATTGTGATTTTTATTATGTTGATGTATTAGGTTTTATGTATTGTATAGTTTACTGCGTACCACTTGTAAAAGCTGCTTCAGTTTTTTTTGTATTGAAATGGCATAAAAGCACTTGTAATAAAAGGGGACTGGAAATCTTCCTAGAGAATAAGGCTATCAGGGGCTACTCATCAGGATGATTTTATTGTGTAGTAATGTTGGTGGAAAACGTGAGGGAAAATTATGCCCTCATGTCCTTTCTATGAGTTTCCTATTGGCATGGCCATATAGAAAATAGTATTTTTGGCCTGAACCTGCACTGCACTGCTTATTTTCTTATGTACTCTGATTTAATCACATTCTCTGCTGCAATCTAATTTACCCTTACCCTTTTCAACCACGTCCAGCAGAGCTTTTCATATATCTCATTGGCCCCCTTCTGTGTTCCTAATTGTTGATGGGAGGGAGAATGCAATCACTGTAACCAAACTATTTTGGCTACCCTGAAACAGCAGTGTGACTTAGTTTTCTGTGAAAAGTTACAACTGTTACAGTGGGGCCCTACTAATATCATCCATCTGAATTTAATCTCATCTATCAACTTCTGCCAAGTAAACTAGTAGTGCTTTAGTATTACTATTCCTCTCTATAAAGAAAAAAACAGGCTCTCGAACTGAGAACCAGTGGGATCAAGAAAAGAGAACCCCAACGAAAGCGTGAGGCTGGATTTACATATCATACTGAGCATCATAAACACATACTGTACATCACATTTAGAAATGTTATATGCTGCCCATTCTATTAAAGCAATAATACACTTTGTTTGGCTTTCTGGATCAGCGTGATGTTGAACTCCACTGAATGTGGTTTATGGCTTAGCATTGTGTAGAAGCCAGGCCACTGTAGCTCATTCAAAATACCATGACATAGTTCTGTATGTGAAGCCAGATAATGGCTGATGTTATTGGGTCACCAGAGAGCCTGAAGAGTTCTATCCCCTACTAAGTTTTAACCCAGGATTAAAACTCTCCACCAGCTTTGCCTAGCAGAGTGCCCCTGCTGTACCCCACGCAGTCCTGTCATTACGTTTGCTGTTGAACCAATTAGAACAGCTCCATTTTGGCACGAATGGGCTGACATAAGGATAGTGGGGTCTACTTGTCTTTTTGTTGATTATTATTGTACAAGTCTGAGAGCCTGGTGTGAAATATATATAAATTCAACAGTAAGGACTCCTGTGTCCAGGAATTTGTTTTGAATTACAGAACTGAACAGAGCTTGTGTTTCCGCCATACAAATATTCATAGATGGTTATTCTGAGCTTTTGAGCAATGTAAAATAGTGAGGAGAGGACACATTTATGGTGGTTATAGTTAAATAAATAGAAGTTGGAAATCTTCCCTGTACATCATGTAGATATCTAGCAAGAGTTCCAGATTTACTTTCTACCCAGCCTTTGTTTATGAGAAGATGGGGAAAGATTGCAAACTAACAGAGTGGGTTGATGTAACATGGGCTTCCTGCTTTTTTCAAATCATTCACCATTACCAAGTGAGATTGATGGGAAACATTAACCAATCTTCAGGATTCTTCAGACTGAGGCCTCAAGGCAGAATGTGCTCTGGAGAGTTATGCTGATTGCTTTATTTTTGTAGAAGCTGTCTGGAGTCCATGCCAGACTAAAGACTGACTTTTACGCCAAGGGGACCTTGAATGAGGCACTCAGAGCAAGGGGCCCTGGAAGACACCTATGCTGTAGCAACACAGGCTGGCTCCATGGCCACTTCATCCACAATACTTTGTTTTTATGACTCTTCAGAATCAGGTACTGAGAGCAGAGAAGGAGAAAGGAAGGAGTCACAGGCAAATCTCCTCCTTCCTACCTTAGATACCAGGTCTTCCTGAGCCACCTGTATGTTGTAATTCATCACAATATGTTTTCACATGATCTCAACCCAAAAGCCAAATTATCAAACCTTTAATTTGCTTCCCCATCACTGAATTCAAACAATGGCACCCATGTCATTGGGGTTCTTAGTCATGCCAAACACTAAAGCTACATTCAGCCAATCATACTGTTCAGGTTTTTCATGTCAATGTGGGGTGGTTGAGCATAGACAGGGCAGAGACAAAAGAAGATCCCCCCTTCCTTGCTTGGGATTTTACAATGCCTTAACAAGTAAGAATTTCTGAATACCTGGACTGGGAGCAGGAAGAGGAGGAAAAAATAAATAAAAGAAGCAATAACATTTGAATTCTGTCATGCCATAAGAAATCAGGCTAAATATTGCTTGGTTTTCCTATTAATGGCCAAACTGCATTATACCAAATCTGTTGTTTTATTAAACAAACATAGGTGATAGCCAGGGACATGATTTTCTACAGCCATTCTTACTGGACCAAAATCTTTATTGAAACTTACTGAGGACTATCATGGTGGAAAGGACAGAGAGCAAGACACAAATCTGGATTAAACTATTGAACTGAAATGGAACTTGCATTTATCACCAATTACATATTTGCACTATGCTATGCAGGCTTTTAGATGCAGATCTGAGAGTCAACATTTCCCTCCAGCCATTTTTCAATGCTTTCATTATCATTTGATTAGTAGGGAATCTGAGCAAATCATATTTGAATCATTAAGCAGGCTCTATGGCCTTCTGGGGTGACAGATCTTTGGCTGCCATTCAAAGGAACTAGCACATTGTATTTGGTCATTTTTTACAACAGAGCCAGAAGATCCTGGTCTGAAATCTGTGGCACTATCCAGCCATTATTACATGAAGATTTATCCTGAGAAGGGGTTTTGCTCTGCCAGATGGCAGCAATATGCCCAGCAGTGCCCATCAGCACCTACGGCATTCCGCAACCATCTGGCCTTACAAAACAGTTTTCTTGCAATCTCGTGGGATCACAAGATGTTGCAAAATTTTAGCAATCTTGCAGGAGATCTCACAAGATTTTGACCATGGGGAAGCACTTGGGCCATTGTGGTAATTGTGCAACAGTCCCTAAGGCTGGAAAAGGTTGCTGATTTAGGTATCCAGTTGCCCATCCCTTCCCAGACAGGAAGAATGTTGCATGCTGGAGTTCTAAGAGGAACACATCAATGAAGTATATGCTACGTCACTGGGAATGGCTGAGGGCAGCACTCAGCCCAATGAAAACACATCCAGGTGCAAGTTGCAGGGGGAAGAGCCCACCCATCTTTGGTTCCCACCTATCTCCACTTCAACGGATAGCATCGCCAGGTAAGTTTGGGAAAGTTTGCTATCAAAACTGCTGCCAGCCAGCACAGAAATGGAGTGGGCTCCCTCTATGGCAGTTTCCTTAGGCCCATAGTAAAGGCAGCAAAGCACGTGTATTCCACGCAGGCGGCCTCCAATTCAGTCCCAATGTTGTAAGCTACAGCTGGGAAAGATTCCTATGCAAAATCCGGAAAAGACTTTGCCAGTCAGCTACTAAACCATAGCGTCACTTGTTTGGTTTGGCTTAGTGCGATGTGTGAATCCAGCCGTTATGGCTTGTAAACCATAATTTGTGGCTTAGCATGTTGTATGAATACAGGCAATGATGATTTACTTAATAAACCATTGTTAAGTAGACCGTGGCTTAACAATGTGTTTTTTTAAGCATGATGCATCTTCTAAGCCAGGGTCTTCTAAGAGACCTTCTGTCTCAAGTAATGCAGCCTTGTCCTCAGTAACACTAGGGGGCTGTCTGTACACAGGAGGCTCTGCCTCAAACTCCCCATTCCGAACACATCTCTCATCCTTATGCCGGAGAAAGCTTAGAATATAAAACTATTCCTCTAAATGTCTTTTTAAAGGTAATTTTTGGCTGAAAAACAGAGGCACCATTTACTGTATACAGAAATGAGTAACTTGATTCAAATTTGGTATATCAACCCCACTGTTCTATGTTCCTATCATAGCCTATTTCATTTGAACTTTGTGTCAGGTGCTGTAGTTCAAAGAAACTTTGTCCACAGAAACTTTGAACATACAGTTGCATACATAAAACCGCTCCCAAATCAAACTCATATTCAGTACATGAAATAAAGTAGTTTGTTTGCAGAATATGAAATCATAACATCCAAGTTGGCATTGCCATCATACATTCTAATTTTTCCCCTGGCTCTTGAGAATCAGGCAAAACTAAAAATTCTCCGGACACTTTACATTAAATTGTGAAAACCAGAAATTAGAAATCCAGTTGACATGATTCAAGCTACAGACAATTCCACCTGGATGACTGAGAACCTTCATAGACAGAAATCTCTTTGACTCACTTTTCTGGTTTTAAAACCGGGACAAGAGCTAGTATAGTAAGTAAATTCCATCAGTTTGTAAATTTATGTCTAAATGAGGGGGGATGGAGAGTTTTATTGATTTACTAAAATAAAGTTGAATATGAAAAGCTTTTAAGGACTTGTCTGAAGCATCTGCAGTTTAAATGCCTTTACTGCTTATTTCTGCTTACCTGCTCCAAGCTGGGCAAAAATAATATACTCCAGGAATACGATCAGCCTCAAGCTTTTATGTTGCATGGCTCCGCCTAGGAAATCCATCTTCACCACCGAGGTGAGGTCGAAAATAGTATCTAAGGCTATTTTACATGTCTGGTGCCCACTCAACTTTTTGCAGGAAAAAGAAAACAAAACTCCAGCCCCTCCTAATTTATTCTAATTATTCTGTGACTGCTGGGTTTTCGCCCTGTCATTTCTCTTTAAGCTCCCCCTTCCTTTCCCAATGGGTCGCGTTTCCCAAGCCGCCGCGCTCCCTGGCTGCGCGTCAGTCCAGGCCGTCCATCGCCGCCAAGTAGCTCAATCCCGCTGGCGGCTTAGAGGGGGGGAGCCCCCTCCCCCGGCTCGCCCCTCCGGAGAAGGTCGCGCGGGATTGGCAAAGGCAGCTTTGCAGCGAGCACACGCCAGGATTGCTTCTCCTCCTCCTCCGTCGACCTCTTGGGTCAAAAACACCCGGCGCCGTCATACGGTCTCCTGGCCCGGAGCTTCCGACTTCACCGCGGGGTCTCTTGTCCCCGGCTGGTTCTTCTTTCGCGTTTCCTCCCCGCTCGGGATCAGCTTACCTCGGAACTCCTAGCGGGAGTGCGTTCCGGGGCAAAGCTGCCTTTGTGTTCGCGCCGACGGCGGCTCTCCTTCCTCCTCCTTCGCTCCGAGGCAGCGGGGGGGAGGGGGGGGGCTCAGGCGGAAAACCCAGGACGACGGTCTGCGGGGACGACCCGACGTGTGCGATCGGGCGCTTGTGTCAGGCGAAGTCCGACGACGACCACGGCATCCTCATCCCCACCATTCGTTGTCCCTCCCCTCCTCTCCCCCCTCGCTTTCTGCTTCATAGACGGGGCAGGAGCCCGCGATCGCACCTCACGCTCCATTCAGCTCTCCGCCCCTGGTGGGCCCCGATTCGATCAAGCACTGTAGTTTAGATCCCCTTCCCCGCCCTGTTCCTCCACAACTCGGGCTAATCGTGGGCCTCGGGCAGGAGTCGCGCGCCCTTTGCCGACGGGAAAGGTGGGGGGCGTATTTCCCGCCTTCACTTTCGGAGGCTTTCATCTGACCCGAGGAGGAGGAAGGACGAGCCCACCCAAATGCTGGGCTCGCTTGCCCGCAAAGGCGGCGGAAAAGGCTGCCCTCCTCTCGGCGCCGTCGAACCGCCTTCCCGTCGCTTATGGATGCGTGCGCGGGTGTGTTTAAACTCGGTTATTTCTAAAGAGGGTCGGGGAAGGATTTCCTCCCCCCCCCCCAAGAGTCTATCCCTTTGGTTGGAGCTGACTGTCGCCCACCAGCTCGCCGCTCGCCAGCCGCCTCTGCCCGCTTCCTCTCTTGAGAGGGAGGCTGGATGGCGCCGCGCCCTCGCGCCAGGCTGCCCCTGTCCCGTCTTTCGCCTGCAGCTGAAGCTTCGCGGGGATGCTTTTCCTCGCCTGTCCCTGCAGCGCCCTCTCTCGGACCAAACGCCCCATCACTTCCAACCGCGAGCCGAGGGCGGTCGAAGGGGGAGAGAGGAAGGGAAGGGGGCTCTTTAATGCGCTGCTAGTATGACGGGCCTCTGCTGTCCCGTGTGGGGGCTTCGACCACTTAAGGATGATGCTGATTAAAGGGAAAGTTGCAAGGAGAGGAAACGGTAGATTTCCGACCCTTTTTGTACATTGATCAAGATGGGTATCAGTGCAGGATAGAGGAAATACTGGCTTGGGGTCCCAGATGCCCTGCAAAATACAAGGTGAAAAATTCCAGTGCTCCGCTTTTGTTTTATTTCTCCGACTCAATTATAACTCTCTTCCTGTTAAGGCTGATTCTGGCAGGTGGGTGTGCGTTTCACTCCCAGTTGATCTCCCTTGGTTTCCCTTTAATCAGCATCATCCTTTAGTGCAGAGCTTTCCAAACTGTGTGTCGCGACACAAAAGTGTGTCGCCTGTGGGGCCCAGATGTGTTGCGTCAAAACCATCAGCGCTTCCTGGTTTTCCCGCGGCGACACACCAACGGCGGTGGCAAAAAACGAAAGCAGCAGCAGCACTTCCGGGTTTTCCCGCGGCGACACACCAACGGCGGCGGCAAAAAACGAAAGCAGCAGCAGCACTTCCGGGTTTTCCCGCGGCGACACACCAACGGCGGCGGCAAAAAACGAAAGCAGCAGCAGCACTTCCGGGTTTCTGTGCGCTGCCACAACGGCGGCACTTCCAGGTTTTCCCGCGGCGACACACCAACGGCGGTTGGTGTGTCGCCGCGGGAAAACTTTGGAAAGCCCTGCTTTAGTGATTGAACTCTCCTATTATATTTTTTAAATTTATTTTTTAAAGTGCTCTTCTACTTAAAAAGCACTCAGTGCAGTTTTAATGTTACAAATAATAATTGAAATTCGGTAAAGGCCAACTATTCAATTCTATTCATTCAAAAGAGCAACTTGTTCAGAATGCAGCTGCCAATACTGATCATAGCAAGATCCTTTGAAAGCTGAATGCCAAATCTTCAGCAACTTCACTGTCTTTTAAGTTTATTTCTGGACTCAATTTTGAGTTCTTGCAAGCCCCATAATGGCCTGAACCTGCAGTACATGCATCAGAACAAAGGCCCTTCTAATCCAGGATTTTGCAGTTTTATTTACACACTCTGCCTACCATCAACTGAATGCATTTGGGAAGCTCACTGGACAGCAGTAGTCTCCTTGCACTGTTATTTTGTAATATAACCAGGACTCAAGATCTGCTGCCTATGATTCAAGAGATACTGTTAGATAACCAGATCCAACAAGAGGTTCTCCAATACCCCTTTGAAGCATCCAAATTGACTGCCATTACCACAACTGCTCGCAGAGAATTCTGCAACTGAATTCTGCAGTGTGTTTTCGTCGGGCACTTGTGGTTACTTGAATGTGCTACTTGTGGTTTTCTCCAGTAGGGACCCATCTATGACATTTTGGATATCCTCACCATGAGAGCTATGAAGCAAGGCTATTCTGGAGAGACCTACTCAGATATAACATTTGAAGATAAACCTCTCAAGTAGGTGTGTTGGAATTCAGCACATTTCTTTCTTAGCCAACATGGATTTTTATGGTGGCCTCCAAATGCCTATGTTGTTGTTTATTCGTTCAGTCGCTTCCGACTCTTCATGACTTCATGGACCAGCCCACACCAGAGCTTCCTGTCGGCCGTCACCATCCCCAGCTCCCCCATGGTCGAGTCCGTCACCTCCAGAATATCATCCATCCATCTTGCCCTTGGTCGGCCCCTCTTCCTTTTGCCTTCCACTTTCCCTAGCATCAGCATCTTCTCCAGGGTATCCTGTCTTCTCATTATGTGGCCAAAGTACTTCAGTTTTGCCTTTAATATCATTCCCCCAAGTGAGCAGTCTGGCTTTCTTTCCTGGAGTATGGACTGGTTTGATCTTCTTGCAATCCAAGGCACTCTCAGAATTTTCCTCCAGCACCACAGTTCAAAAGCATCTATCTTCCTTCGCTCGGCCTTCCTTATGGTCCAGCTCTCACAGCCATAGGTTACTACAGGGAATACCATTGCTTTAACTATGCGGATATTTGCCTATAACAGGTTCTAACCTTACTGAGGGGCCCTGAGATTGCATGACGCACTATTGAGTCTATTTATAGTTTCAGCATATAGATAGTTTATTGCTGTATTGTTATTTTAGAATATTGTTTAATAATAACATTGTGGATTGTACTTTTACATTAACACTTTGGGATTTCTAGAATCAAAGAGAGAAGCATAAATATTTCATTAAAAGACATGGTAAAAAAAGTGGAAGAGGCTCACAACAATGTCATGCTCACAGATAAAAACACCTGAATATATGAACACTTGCTTATATGTATGTAGTAAAGTGGATGTGTTTTGCCAAATTTCCAATTCAAAGCTTGCAAAGTCTCGGGGCCCTTCCTGTGTCTGAGATGCGTACAAAGTACAGAAGCAGATCAACTGTGATTCAGTGCGGCAGAGCAACCACATGTGCACGGATTTGAGAATAAACAGTAGACCTGTCAATGATTCCTCAGGAGGAGGCAGCAGGACAAACCAATAGGATGACAAGGGGTGTCAAATAGGGTGTCTTTCCCCAGAGGATTGGAGGAATCGGTGCAAAAGCCAAAGGGTGACCTGCTTTCGTCACAGGTCACCTTAGCTGCTATAGAACCTCAACCCTTTCCTAAGTCCTGTCCTTCAGGTAGGGCTGTCTGTCAGGCACCAGCACTCCCTCACAAGCCATGTCTACTCTGAAAGCCGCTTGTGCTGGGCTCCCCCTCCACCCTCTTCCGGAGAACAGAGGCCGAAAGAGTGGAATCCCTCATGCTCCTGTGAGGAGCCCAAATCTCACGGCAAGTGAAGAAAAGGTAAGAGTTTGCGCAATTCTTCTCTTTGGACACTCCCCCCACTTCCCAGTGAATACCTCCCCATGAGTTAGGACTATGTCCTCCTAGAGAGAACCAAACTCTGCGTTGTTCTCTACATTGTTCCCTGGAACTGAGTTGGGTGGATCACCCCTGAGGGACCTGCGGTGGGTTGTCTCTGAAGTCTTAGATATGGCTCTTGAAGCAGGTCTAGTGGTCTCTGCCCAGCCATATTATCTGTGAGTATAAAGCATTGCACAGTGCTACTGTCTATTGCCCTTAATGCCTTTCTGTTAGTATCAGGTGCTATTGAGTTCAAATGCATATCCCTGCATATCACACCCTTAACAACATGGTCTTGTTCGGGAATCTCCAGTTACTCAGCATTATGAGGTCCTGTTGCTGGGGCTTCTCCCTTTAAGATTTCTGAGTGTATCCTTATGTTCTGTTCAGTAAAATGTGGGATCCTTCTGCATAGGTAATGCCCTTTTGAAATGGGAGTAGCAGTACTAATAGAAAAAGTAATGACTTACCACACTTACCTTAATTCAAGGAACAATGTGAGCAAACAAACTGAGGATCAGGCCTATGTATCCTGTCTATTCTCAATTTTAATTTGCAGTAATAATCTTTTGTTCTGATGTTTTATTTCATGTCCCTTGGTTTCTGTAAATAATATGTAGCCTTTTTATAAGACATGTATAAAGGACAATATCCATGGGAACTTGTCATTACTCTTGACTTTAACGTTATTGAATCCATATTTGCCAGGATTTTCTTCTATATATTTCCTGAATTCTCTTGCTTCCAAACCCCTTTGTTGATTGAAATATGAGCTAGTAGCATCCTTCATCTTCTTCGTTTTCCTCTGAGGCCTAAGCACATTTACGCATTGCCACTGTTTTCACTGCCCATTCCCTTAAAGTCAACTTGGGATTGTCTTCATGCCTTTCACCCTCAAAACATACAGTAGATAACAACCTTACAGCAACAGACAGAAGCCAAGAGACAGACAGAGATGCTATGCTAGAGGCAAGTGAGGTGAGAGTTCTTCTAGGTGAGGGAACAGGTTGCCCAAACATTTGGCTAAATAGGTGCTTTTGTCTGTAAAATGTACCCATTTCAGTACTTCATTGGATAAGCTAGCAGGAATGTTTGCATGTGAAAATCACTTCTCTTCAAGGAGAGATCTGAGGGTGGAACAAGATAGGGTTGCTCTGATGTACAAAACAAGTTTGGACTAGCATTGGCAATGGGATTCATTCTGTACCAGGAGTGTCTGCAGGGGGTGTGTGTGTCAAAAAAGTCATGATGACAGCTGTGACAGCATGTTTGAAGCCCCACTTTTTTAAAAAAAAAAACGTATGACGCACATTAGGAGGAGTGGGACTTCAATTGCATGGTCACAACTATTTTGACTTTTTTACCACCCCCACCACCCCGTCACTCTGTGCTCACCCTGTTCTGCACTGCATGTGAAGGAAGGAGGCTAGCTTGTGGGGTGGGGGAATATTACAGCCCGGTTACACACCTTTGTCTCTTCCAGTGTTACTGCTCTCTCCCAGCGTTGCCATCTGAGGTGATAGCTCTGCCTAATATTAGGGATGACCCTCTCTCTCCTGAGTTGATCCAGCACATGCTAAAATATGTCAACAGGGAATGAATTTACTCATGCAAAAGAATTTTACTCTGAAAAAAAATACGATTTTACCCATTTTCAACAACTAGCAGTGGTTCAGCAACTGAAAATTCTTTTTCAAAAACCGGACACTTCTAACAAAAAGTCAAAAGTCTGGCAGCACCTTTCCTGACTAAGAGATTTTATTAAAAAGCATATTAAAAAGCTTCTGTCTTAATAACATTTGTCAGTTGGAAAAGGTGCTACCAGACTCCCAATTTTTTGCCACCATAGACTAACACAGCTCTCCTCTTCTAATAGAAAGGAACGCCTATTTTGCATCTAGCTCGCCTCCTGATAAGGGTAGCTGTGTCTCATCTCGATCCTGTATTTGTTCCTAAATTTTTAAGACAGTGTAAACTGTGTGAATAATGTTGTGTCTACTGTGACTTTATCATATTATTCTTAGGGTTTGGCTTCAAGAAAATCTCTCTCTATTGGCTCTTCATTGTAAGCAAACTTTTCTGGCAAAAATTTGAGGTTTCTGTCTTATGGCTGTAGATGATTGCTACTGCTTTGAAATCTGCTGTTTTGCCTTTTAAGTGACAGCAGTTTCTTTGGGTAAGGTCAGCTATTCTGAGCTGGATGTCCTCCTGAGATATGAGGACTAACTCATATCCTAACTAGATATGAGGACTAGAAAACTGGGAGCTGCAGGGCCAACACACTAGAGAATTCCAAGTTAGGTAGCCTATCTGGTTGAGATCACAGTAATCACATACATTCTCTCTCTCTCTGTGTGTGTGTGTGTGTGTTCATGTCTCTCTCACACACACATACAGATATTTACTTTCTCACATATACAATGAGAAGGCTCTTTCTACCACAGTAAACATCATGCTTCTTTGCTTTTAATTGTATTTTTGATTCAATTGAACAAAAACCCAAGCAATCTTCTTTAAGTTGTGGCTGGCAGTTCGCTAAAAGATGTCTATTGCTCTTATGTCTCTGATTGAGCGTTGGGCTAGTATTTGATGTATATATCTTTGTATGCATTTATTTTGATTTCCCAACATTTGATGTTGGAGATACTTCTTCCTCCTTGGTGTACCATCTATTTATTTATTTGTTAGATTTATCTCCTGTTTTTTTTTTCTCCAGGAGCTAAAGGTGGCCTACTAGGTGATCTCCCTCATTTGATACCCACAATAATACCCCTCTGACATACGTTGCGTTAAAAGAGTGACTGGCCCAAAATCATCCAGTGAGCTGCTGCTGCTGCTGAGGGTGGACTTGAAATTGGATCTCCTCTGTCCCAGCCCAATATTTCATCCCCCACATATCTCGGTGACTTTACACAACAGTAGCTCCTGAATTCAATGGGAATGAACGCAGCCTCAGTCTCTCTGTCACCCAACATCCAGGTTGGCTTTTTTTAAAAAAACAAAACACCAAATCATTCTCTTGGCCTCAATTGTCCTGCTGGCACATGGGGTGATTTCCTTCCTGGATGGAACTTGATGACCAATCTGTAGGCTGACCACACGTCCCGTTTTGAACGGACAGTCCTTTTTTTTAGCATTTTTCAACCGTCCCGTCGTTTTCCTAAAAATCTCAATTTTCTCCCATTTTTCAAACCTGGCGGGAATGCTGCAGAAGGAGGATCCGAGCCGGAGCACGGACCACGGACCAGGGGGCAGGGTTTGTAGGT
Organism: Charina bottae; assembly: GCA_023362775.1. NCBI lineage: Eukaryota > Metazoa > Chordata > Lepidosauria > Squamata > Charinaidae > Charina > Charina bottae. The sequence goes on from JALMGJ010000002.1 coordinate 67,853,929, forward strand.
GGGAGCCAATTGCACAGACTGGGGGGCGGGGACCCCTGTCTTTTTCATGAATACGGAATATTACATAAGACCCCGTCCCATTTTGCCATCCTGAAATATGGTCAGCCTACCAATCTGCCCATCCCTCTTTGAACCCAAGCTGCAGGCAGGCCAGCCAGCAGGACACAGCAGAGAAAATGTCTTGCTTTGATAATCCAAGATAGGCTCTGTATCTTGGAGGCACAGAGCTATTTCATCTCCTTCCCACACCCTTGTAAATGAGAACTAAGGGAAAAGAATTAATTATAAGATTTTAATTAAACCTAATGACAATAACAGCGTTCCGCGCGCGTCATGCGGCCACATGACCGTGGAAGCGTCTTTGGACAACGCTGGCTCTTCGGCTAACAAACGGAGATGAGCACCGGCCCCTAGAGTCAGACACGACTGCACAAATGTGCGGGGGGAACCTTTACCTTTAATGACAATGTCAAAATGAAACCTCAATATTGCTTTTACCTTCATATGATAGTGATAAATTGCTGCCTTTCTGTTTGATTTTATTCTTTGGAAGAAACCTCTTCATTCTTTCCGACCCAATGAAGTGTTGGAAAGAAATTATGTAAAGAACCTTGGGACTCTGTCCATCTGTCAGTGGAACAATCCTCTAAGCACTGAAGAGAACTGGATCAAGTTTGGTGTGGTATGAGACGCCAGCAAAAGAAAGCTTGAATTTGAGAATGGGCAGGCTCCAACAGGGAGCTGTGGAAAAAAGCATTCCAGAAAAAAATCCCCCCAATGCATCCTTGGTCTGGGAGAAGCAGTTGGGCAGCAGCTTGAAATGCTATTGACCGATCCATTCTAAGCTCTCCTCCCTCCTTCCTGCTGGACACATCAGACAGAGTGGACCATACGCAGCCTACCCTGCACTTCCTCAGGCACACTTACGCACAGATACACACACACCCAGCGACCATAGAGGACAGATGCATTATGTGAACAAATCAAGCTTCAGTGTACATATTGTGACAGTCCTGAATTTGGTACCCTGAAGATATGCAAATTTAGTCTAATGTCCCAGGTAGTTACATCATTGAAAAAGACTAGTGTGCGCTTTCTTAGGCTGGTAGTGCTTTTCCTGCTTTTTTTCCTGGTCCTAGACTTTAACTCTTATGTGATGCTTCTTCTGTTAATGGTATAGTACCTTTTTGTTTTTGCCTTCTGTTGTTTTAGTTTCTGCCCAAGCATTTCAAACTGTGTGTGAACACCGCAGCAGAATAAAGTGATTAAAAAAATTAAAACGTTTTTAAAAAGTGAACAAAAATAATGGAATAAATGATGGAAGTATACATTTCAGATGCCATTTTTTTTTAAAAAAAACCACAATTTTTGGGTACCCCTTTTGAAGTACATTGGAGTCAGTGGAGAACTTATTTCCTCCAAGAGGTGTGGCTCTTACAGAGCTTGGGACAAACTATTCCTGAACATGTTCACTTTTCTTTGCAAGATTGGGATTCTCCTTGTATGTATGGACAGTGTGTGGAGATGTTGGGGAAATTGCAGATCTGTTTTTTTATCCTTAAGATGGGTTCATAACATGCTAAACTATGGTTTGTTTCACCATGGGTTATTGGCTAAATCATGATTTGCTGGGATTGTACAACATGGAAAGCTAACAACACACACCTGCTGAAGCAGTCCACCCATGCAGACTAGCAGCAGAAACTGTTCATTCATTCACTGACAACAAAGATCCACATAGTAAAAGCAATGGTATTCCCCGTAGTAACCTATGGCTGCGAGAGCTGGACCATAAGGAAGGCTGAGCGAAGGAAGATAGATGCTTTTGAACTGTGCTGTTGGAGGAAAATTCTGAGAGTGCCTTGGACTGCAAGAAGATCAAACCAGTCCATACTCCAGGAAGTAAAGCCAGACTGCTCACTTGAGGGAATGATATTAAAGACAAAACTGAAGTACTTTGGCCACATCATGAGAAGACAGGATACTCTGGAGAAGATGCTGATGCTAGGGAAAGTGGAAGGCAAAAGGAAGAGGGGCCGACCAAGGGCAAGCTGGATGGATGATATTCTGGAGGTGACGGACTCAACCATGGGGGAGCTGGGGATGGTGACGGCTGACAGGAAGCTCTGGCGTGGGCTGGTCCATGAAGTCACGAAGAATCGGAAGCAACTGAACGAATAAACAACAACTATTAGCATCACCAAGCCCGTGTTGAAGTGACATAAAGTCTGTCCTTATCACTGTTATTTTGGCACAACAATGGTTAAATGACTGTAGAAGATGCTGTAAATCACTAGTGGGGAAATAACCCAAGAGGCAATAGGGTAACATTCTGGATATTTGGTAACCCGGCCTAGCACATTTAAATATTGAGTACAGAAGTTCACAGTTTCTTTGCACAGCAAAAGACAATCTTAATTTACTAGGTAATTTTACATGGGCTGCGTATATTCTGTCATCTCAGGATTACAATGATGTAGCAGACTTGGCATGACCCATCTCTGCTGCCAAAGAGGCAGCAAAGCTTTCTGCTTTGTTTTGTGCTTAATGTAAATGCCTACATTAATGTTCCTTCATTTCTTCTCTGGAAAATGGGTGCAGAACATTATCCTATTCATACAAAGGGCTGAATGAAAATATTCTATTGAAAAAGTGCTACTACCTTACTGGATGGACCCTCATTTTTAGTCAAGATCAATGTCCTTGAATCCATTCATAAGAACTGGGCATGTTTCCAACTCAGCCTAATAAAATGCATATGCTTAATTAATTGTGATAGCCACCCACTTAGTCATTTTTTAAACTTACTCATGTTTTCTTTTTCCTCCCTTGTTTTGGCAGTTGGCTTTAAAGAACTCTCTGCGTTATTTCCCATCTAACTTGCATGGAATCCTGGCACCAGAATTTGCCAAAGAATTGAGACTCTATGGGCATATCTACATGTACAGGTTCTGTCCCCAGATTGAAATGAGGTAAGGATTAGGATTTGCAGAAAGATTGGGAATTCCAGGTTGGGACTGAAATTCCTTACTCAGTAGCTTGATTCACATCATGGGCATCTGTCCATGTGTGGGAAATGCTGTCACACACATGGCATCATTGCCTAAACAACATAATAATGTAATGTGCATCGTTTGTGCAGTGACATCATGTTTCAAATGATGTCACTGTAGCTTGTACTGGATGCTTACCATTCTCATATAAGGCAGAGCCATAATTTTTTCTGTAATTTTTTGAATTCACACAGCCATAAAGTATTATTAAGAAATTAAAATGGCTGTGTTCTGCACTAAGTCAGAAGCAATCAAACCACCTTTTGGGTTACTTAGCAGAATAAGTGAATCCAGTATATCTTTATACAATTAGCAAAAGTTTGTCAGTGTGGCTACATCAGGGCCCAGCCGTGAACTACGCTAGCAGAAGGTCACTTGTTGATTAACCAGCAAGATAAGACAAAACAAGGCAGATAAGCAAGCAAGCTGATTTACTGGTCAATGTAGGCAGTTGCTGACCATCTGGGAACTTTGGACTGGGTTCAAGCATCATGCTAAACCATAACATAGTTTGTTTGTTTGTTTCTGGCAGTTTATAACCATGACTTAGGACAATATATCAAGTCAGTTAATTGTGGATTAGAAAACAAAGCATGATAAAAAGCCTCTGAAAGTGTGAATTCAACCTTTGACTTGGTTGAGAGCCAATGCTAACAGCTTTATAATAGGGTGGAGAACAGTGGACCTTTGTTTCTGATGAATGTCTGCTTCCAGCATCTTCACAGCCCTTGTGGTTGAGATGGCTGGGGACTGTTGTCCAGCAACATCTAGATCTCCAATCCATTTGCTCTTTATAATCTGTAAGTTTGTAATGCAGTTCTTCGCTGTGGCCAACTTCCTTGTGAGCAGCACAGCATATAGCAAACTTATTCTGGAAGAAGTAAGACATACAGAAAATAAGCTGTCAAGGTTTGGCTTGATCCTGGCTATCAAAATACCTAGGCAGAGACTCCCAAGTGCCTTGCTAGGTTCTAATGATGCCTATATAAGAACAAATTCCAGAACTGTATTTCTCTAACAGCTCATAACCTTTTCTAATGTCAAGCCTTTTTCACCAGCACCATCCATAAAAAGTAACCATAATGTAAAAATAACAACATGTGTCATGACATCATCACATAAATAATATGTGATGTCCTAATGTCTGATGCAAATATGTAATATCTCCTATGTGATGATGCCATGACATACTGTATATGTATTGTTACTGAACTATAAAACACTCCACACCATTTTAAGCTTAGTTTAAGCATGTTTAGGGGTACTATATCTGAGCTGAAAAATGCAGATGGCTGATAGATAATAGTGAAGAGTTAGTCTTATGTGTCTCTTGGCTGTCATCTAGTAGTCATCATCCAGATTTTTGCAGTCCAAATATAATCTATAGTCCTAAACATGTTGAACAAACCCAGTGTACAGGTCTAGAAATAGCCTCAGACTATAAGCTGGCATTGCATGAACCGGCTCTATGCTTGTAGGCTTTCCCTATATTTCTTCACATGTTTTACTTTATGAATTGCAGCAGCTTCTCCAGGGTGGGGGGACATTATATTTGGACTGCAAGCATCTGGAGGATCATTAGATGACAGTAAACAGATACAGACTAACCCCTTTGCTACCATCTAGTGTTTGTTCAGATATGGGGAACCCTAGTTGTATTCAGTTCCAGCAAACTATGATTTCTTTTAGCCCAAGCTATAACCTTCAAGTTAAGATGCAACTATAAAATATAAATTAATTCATTTGAATAGAATGCGTAAAGGGGAGAACATGTAAAAGCCCAGGAGCTGTTTCTTTAATGTCAAGCCATAATTGGATGTGAAGTGATTCTGTACCTGTTTGTTTATTGATATGATTTTTATGGCCATCCCACTCACAACTGGTGACTCTGGGTGGTGTACAGAAAGAAAAAAATTAAAAAGGATGACTATAATACATCAACAAAAGACAAACCTGCCCCCCAAATCAAAACACAATCAATATATAATAGAGGCTGGTTATAAAAACGTGCATAATACAGATCACAGAATGGGCTCATCTGCCATCCTGGCCCAGATCATAGGAAAAAGAGCCAGGTTTTCATTGCTCTATGGAAGGCCAATAGAGTTTGTGCCCTTTTGAACTTTGGGGAAGAACTTGTTCAAGGGCATGTGTAGCAACCAAGAAGGCATGACCCCTAGGTCCCATTAGATGGCATTGTTTCACAAAGGAAAGGGAATGCGGAGCGTGCCCATTAGAAACTATGATATAGGCTTATGTGCATGAGTGGGAATTCTCCCCTTTTCTATCCTCTTTCTGTCAGGGTAGCCATATCTCGACTGTAAAAATCCAGGTGAGCACTAGATTGCAACAAAGAGATACAGACAACTCTGTATTGCTGCCATATTACCATTGCCTGGATTTTTGCAACCCAGATATGGCAACACAACTTTCCATGCATCCTGGAGGGAGAATGAACCTGGCTTAGGACTCACTTTGAAAGATCTTTGAAAGGTCATGATATGTGAACTGGGAATTGTGCCTATTTGTTTGTTTTAATTCTAGCTTGCTGAATGAAGTTCAGAGCAATCTGATTTCAAGCTGTTTTGCTTAACCGTCAAGTAAACATTGGCTGTTTTGGAAATGAAAGAAACACTGACTACTTTGCCCCTGAGAACAAGTGTGATGTTATGATTAAGCTGTTGAGTCAGGACTGAGAGGCCCATGTTCAAGTCCTTCCTCAGCTGTGGAACTTTGGGCCAATCTCTCTTTCTTAGCCCACCCACCTTATAGGATTGCAATGGGGGAAAATGGGAGGAGGGAATGGTAGGCATGTTGCCTTGAGATTCCAGAGCAAGGGTGGGAAAGAAATCTAATTAATAACAAACATAATGAAAAGCCATTTTTATCATCTTGGCCCCAAGGGAGAGAGGAAGAAAAAGTGCTGTAGCCAAATGCTGTTGCATTTATCTTTCAAATATCTTTGATCATTAGATGCAAAGTTCATTTGTTCTCATTGACTGATCTTGTTTACTTCATTTAAGGTTTTTGGCAACTATGTCCTGCTAGTATGAAAGTGTAAATTATTTTGAACTTAGGGCAAAAATGATTGTAGTGCACTACATAGACCCTGTACTGACTGTAGTCTGAAAAAAGCTTAGTTTTGTAATTGTTCTGAGCTGTAGTTTTGACAATCTGATAAAAGGCAATAACATTCCTCAAATGTAGTGTTCCATTTTGAAGCATTTTTGTTAACAATTGCTCAGAATCTGTTTGTTTCAATTGGATTTCATATTTGGATTCTCAAATGAACAGCTCAAATTCTGCCCATGTTCCAAATATGCATAGTAGTTAAAAAAATGACTGTCCAAGGACACAGAGCTCTAATTCTATAAACATATGCAACTGAGCTGATACAGATTTTCTGCATTCAGATTCTGAATAAATAAGATCAAGCAACAAGGTCAGAATAAACAATATATTTTCTTCATTTAGTATGGAATCCTTCCAAAACAGACATTGAACAAGAGAAAGAATGAAATAAATGCTATGATATTTCTTTTGCAGGTGGATGTATTTGCTAACCAAACTGTTTGCCAATGGCACTATGTCTATTTCTGTTCCTATGTTGATAGCTATTTCTTGTTTGTATGTATGTGTTATGCACACAGGTGTACAGTGTGTGTGCCATATCAGGGCTGTGCAGCACTTCAGAAATAATTTGGAAAACATGGTTGAGTTCACACAGGAATGTGGACTGAACACTTGCCTACAAATCTTTAAAGGAGAAATGTCTGTTCCCAGGATTGTGCAGCTCCCCTCTGTGGCTGCCACATGATCCTGGGAAAAGTTGTGGCTGCTTTAAAGAGTTACACAGAGGTGCTACGTTTTCATCCCCCCCCCCCCCGCCCCATGATCAAAGCAACTTTTTGGAATTGAATCTGAAGTACTGCACAAACCTAGAATATGTATGTGTATGTGAGTATGCATATCTTTTTTCACTTTGGAGCCTCTTTCCTGTGACGTGGTTTTCCAAATGGAATGGCTACTCAGTTGGCCCAGGAGAAGTGGGACCTCATAATATTTGCTGAATGGACAACGTGAGCTCAAAGCACACACCTTGTGACTGCAAGAGAAATTACCAATAGCATTGTAGTGGCAAGTTCCAGCATCTGGCATTTATATTTGGTTTTTCTTTAACAGCAATATTCTATCTGTGAACAGGCAGGTTTGAAATAACTGCTCATTTATTCCTGTGCATTTGTTCTAGTTAATTAATTAATTAATTAATTAATTAATTAATTACTAGATCCTGTTCATGGTTCTCTTTGGAGAAGCCGAGATGGAGATGCTCCTCTCCTGCTTGACACTTTGCCTGCCCTGTAGTCAATTTCACAAGCCAGCCTGATCAAAGAACACTTCCTTTCCTGCTTCTGTAAATAGGGTGTACAATGCTCCTAGATTAAATAGATTCTATTTAATCATTTTAGACAGAATGTGTATCCATGGGTTCAAGTATTCAGTGCCCTTGAGTAATAAGAGAAATAGGTGTTTTTATGAACCACATTGAACCAGCTTTCTCAATTTTATAATCTTCAGAGTTGTCAGCCTACATGTACCCAGTGCTATCTGGAGATAATGGGAACTATTCTGGAGGTGACGGACTCGACCTTGGGGGAGCTGGGGGTGGCGACGGCCGACAGGAAGCTCTGGCGTGGGCTGGTCCATGAAGTCATGAAGAGTCGGAAGCGACTGAATGAATAAACAACAAAAGTCTAACATATCCACAGGGCACTATGTAGAAAGAAGCCCTTAATAAACTAATATCTTTTTTGGGAGGGGGAAAACCCTCTTATTCTCATCTACCGAGAAGTAATCTTGATTGAGTTCACATGGTCTTATTCATGATAGGTGTAGTACATCCCTAATTGACTTTAATCATTCTATTAATTTTTTTCTATATCGGTTTTTCTTTTAATTTATCTGTGATAAATTCAAGAATTCAACTGTAAAAAAAAATTGGGAATAATTACTTCATCTCCACCTTTATCTGTTTTAATTTCAGAGCTCATCCCATCCAGGAATATCCTTGCAAAACCAAACAAGCCGCTGCAATAATGCACATGATTATGAATAATCTTGATCCTGCAGTAGCACAGGTAATGAGTATTTGGTGAAAACATGGCCTAGGAAAGAAATCTCCTGTCACATTAATGAGAATGTACTGCCTTTTATGAAGTAACACATTTCAGTTCCCCTTATAACTTAGAGACAGTGATTAGATTCATGCATTATGTTAAGCTATGGTTGTTTTGATAATACTTTGTTGAATAAACCTACAATTAGCTAGGTTGGAAAAACTTGATAAGCTATAAACCATAGTTTAAAAACCAGAATGTCCAGTTCTCACCATTCATACATACTGTATATAACCATCATCTCATTCCCTTTCAGGGCAAGCAATATTATCAAAGTGCAGAAAAGGAACAAAAATAGTAAACCAGAGGAATTAAAGGCATGAGATAAGAAAAAGAAAAGCAAACATATCTAAAACTTGTTTACATTAGTCCCATTCAGGATACCTCTCCATATCTTTGTAGCCTTGCAGACCATCCTTGCTTCCAGTCCATACTCCCATCTGGACCACTACAATCCGCTCTTTGTGAGACTGCCCTTGAAGAGCATTCGGAAGCCTCAACTGGTGCAGAATGCTGCGGCATGGGTGGTCAATGGCACCTCTACTCCATGAGCTGCATTGGTTGCAAGTGTGCTTCTGGGTGCAATTCAAGGTGCTGGTTGTCACCTTTAAAGCCCTTCATGGCTTGGGACCAGGTTCCTTGAGGGACTGTCTCTCCCCAGTTGTTTCTACTTGTCCAATCCGATCAGGCAGGATGGGCATGCTCCACGTCCTGTCGGCTAAAGAATGCCAATTGGTGGGGCCTAGAAGACGTGCCTTTTCTGCCGTAGCATCCGCCTTATGCAACATTCTCCCTCTGGAGATCAGGATGGTCCCAACCCTGCTGGCTTTTCGTAAGTCCTTAAAGACCTGGCTGTATGCCCAGGCCAGGGGCCCTGAGAGTGTGCAGGGAACCCATTTCTTGGTTAATCTAGTGGTTATGATGGGTGGGTTATTCTTGGCTGCTATGTGTTTTAATTTTTGTATTATTGTAATCGTTTTTATTTTTTAAATTTTGTTCACCACCCAGAGTCACTTAGTGAGATGGGCGGCCATACAAATTAATTAATTAATTAATTAATTAATTAATTAATTACATACTCTGCACCATACCTTGCCTTTTAAACTTCTCCTCTTCTCTTCTCTTCTCTTCTCTTCTCTTCTCTTCTCTTCTCTTCTCTTCTCTTCTCTTCTCTTCTCTTCTCTTTCGGCGAAGTCCATCCAAGTATGACTTCCATGGTCTTCCTTCTCCTATCAACCCATTCACTTTTCCCTTATATATTTGCTTTATCATTCAATTGTTGTTTGTTTTCTCTATATAATAAACAACCTCACCATACAATTTTTGTACTGGTGACTCACTTTTGTGTTCAATCAACATTGATTCATTACCCATTCATTCTTGACTCTATATCTTTTTACACATATGTTTCTTAAGTACGCCATTCCCATTGCATCCAACTTTTATTTTCTCCTGACTTACACAGCTCTCATTTCCAGAGAGAGAGTGGGCAGAAGCAAGCTCTTATAAGCAAGTTCCATTTTCACTTCTTTTGACATGCTTCCATTCCTTACAACAACTACATATTACCTACTACCAATTGCATGTCTTAAAATTTCTCCATCTATTTTCCCATCTTTAGTAAATATTCTACCAAACTATAAAAATTTATCAACTTGCTCTAGTTTTTTGACATTATATATAACTTGTAACCATTCACTCCATTTTCCCTATCAAAGACGTAGTTCTGTCAATGGGCCTGGGGACCCCAATCTGCTTCGGAGCTGATCAAGTGGCTGGTATGAATGTGTTTGCTGCTGCCGGGGGGTGTCTATTGTGTTTTTATGGTTTTTAATTCTGTAAGCCGCCCGGAGTCACCATGTGTGAGTTGGGAGGCCTTATAAATCTGTTTAATAAATAAATAAGTAAATAAATATATCTATCTTGGCCTTTGATACAATAATTTTCAGATCTATATTCCTTGTTGCATCATACAATCTACCTAACATTCACTGCAAATCATTTTTCTTCTCAGACTCAAACAGCATCATCTGCATACAAAGTACATATATGTTCATGACCCAATACATCTGTATCATCATCACAAAAGTTTCTTATACATTTCTTATACATTAAAAAACCAAGGGATACATCACACTTCCTTGCCTTACTCCCTGATCAGAATTGAACCATTTACTAAGCATTCCATTTATTTATTCATTTATTCATTTATTCATTCATTCCATTTATTTATTTATTCTCTTCGATTGATTCCATTTATTCTCACATGTGCTTTACTTCCGTTATCAGAGATCCATTATCTTATCACATTCAACAGCGCTAACCAAGTCTTTATCATGCACTTTCTCTAAATCAATATACAATACACACATTTTTATTTCCATCAAAATTGCTCTGTATTTTCTCTGCCTCATTTAATCTTCACCATTCTTTGCTCTCTTTGACTACATTTTTTGCAACTTTTTGTGTCTACATATGATAAAATACCTGTTATGATTTTTTTTGCATCAATCATTTTTATATGCACTTTCCCACATTCATAACCTCTTTCATGTCTTCTTTCCACTTACTATCCTTTTTCATACTTCTCATATTTCTGTGGCTCCAGGTAACATAATTGTTTTTATTCTGTTTTAGTCAGCATCCACATCCTTTTTCCTTATGTTCACTTCTGTTGGGAAATTAAACTAGCTCCTTATTCTATTTCATACAAGATTTGTACTTTCTTTTCCTGCAGTTCTTTTTCACTTCTTTATTTTTCTTCCATGTCTGTTTTCCCAAGTTCTATTCTTGGCACTACCAAAAAATTATCTGTCCCATATTCATAACCTCTGATCATCCTTGTCTCTGTGTCTCTGATTCTCTTAGTCTTTCATTATACAGTCAATTAAATCACGTTATTTGGATTTATGTTCATTCTTCTGCATATGTATATATGGATTGATGTATCGTTTAACCACATATTCAAAACAAACAGTCACCATTCATAACTGGGTCTCTAAATGGTCCAGTCACTTTTTCTATATTCTCTCATCTCATTCCCATCTTTTCATTCATGCTGCCTAATAGAATTATTTTCCCTTGGATTGCATTCATTCCCAGTTATTTAAGCAATTAAAAAGGGAGGAAAATTCATTATTCTTAAAGAGAAACCATATATCATGCAACACTTTTATTTCATTTTTATGATAAGATATTAAGGATATTAAAACAGATGTCCTCAAGAAGAAGATCTTGTTCTGCAGATAGAGATAAGAGATCTTAATATCATTGTAAAGGAATTGTTTTGAAATCTTGTATGGATTTAAAATGTACCTTTTGCAGTTTCCCCAGGAACTTGTAACTTATGGAGGAAACGGACAAGTGTTCAGCAACTGGGCGCAGGTAGGATGCTGTAGATACATTTTCAGTGACAAATGGTTTGAAAAACGATTCTCATTCTGTTTAGGAAAAGTTTGATGAGCAGCTGACTATAATTCTTTTACTTATTTTACACATGAGGAGAAAAAATGAGGATGAATCTGCTTGCTCCCCTTGACTCCATTGGTCTTGTTATCTCTCTTTTTGTTCCAATAGAAGAGAACATCTGTAGCTCAGGGTTGAACTGTGGAGTCCTTACTGCTCTCTGAGCTTGGCTGTTTGCTTGCAGATGTTTCATTATCTTTCAGTGTTAGTGAGTGTGGGGTTTGCTCATTCACAAGTATGACATTTGCTCAGGCACCATTGAATATATATAGCTATAGATATTGCTGGGGTGCTTTTGTTTTTTGGTGGGTTTTTTTTTTTGTGCGTTCCAGTCAGCATTGCCTGGACAGGTCCCTGCAGTTTTCTTGGCAAGATTTCAGAAGTGGTTTGCCCTTGCCTTCTTCCGAGGGCTGAGAGAGAATGACTGGCCCAAGGTCACCCAGCTGACTTTGTACTTAAGGCGGGACTAGAACTCATGGTCTCCAGGTTTCTAGCCTGATGCCTTAACCGCTACACCAAAGTGGCTCTCTGTTTTCTACTATATATGTAATTCAGCCACCACCCTTCCCTGATTATACCATTTTGTTTTAAGAAGAAAAAAGAGGATGCTGGGATAAGCAGGCGAGCCCGGTTATTGACCGCAGCCTATTTATTTGCCAGTCATCTGCCCCTTTCGCAGTGGTCCTTTGGAAGGCCTTGTTTATGGGGCCTTGGATTTTTGTTGTACTTTCAGGACAAAGGTCTGAAGGAAAGGGACGTTTATCACCCTGGAGGCCCTCGTTATGTGGGATCTTCATTTCTCAAGATTCTGCATTGTTGTACAGTTGCAAAATATATTTGAATGCTTCAGGATCCTGTCAAAAACAGTGGCATAAGAAGAAGAGGTTATAGTCTTCTTCTTTATGAGACAAGCCAGATAGAAGCAAACAGATGGATGTAAGGAATAATTTGTAGTACTTTTCATGGGAGTAGTTGGGCTTATGTAATGCCCTTGAGAGCCAGCGCAATCCTGTGCTTCTATGGACCAGTACCTGGGAACAGTTCTCAAACTGCACCCAGACCTACCCTGACTTGGACAGAAATGTGCAGGAGGACCTATGTGACCACATAGGCCAAGCCAGTCCAGGGCTATCTTCATGCCCTGCTGTCACATTTTCTCAATATTTTCCCCTACACACAGAAGGGAGCCTGACTGGCCAGTTCTGTCAACTTGTTTTTCAAGAATTACAGTGGGATTCCCAGATTCCCAGGCAGAGTGGAGCCTTCTCAGTTTTTGTTCTCAAAATAGCAACTATGCTTCCTAAAAATATACTGTATGATGAACATGATTTTGTATCTAGCGTGCCTTGGTGGACTTCAGGGCATACGTCTTAAGTTGCACAGTACAATTGAGACAGCACAATCTGTGGATGCTTTCTGTCTGTCCTTTTGCTCCCACTTTGATAGGACTGTGATACCTCAAAAGAGTTTCACAGCAGAGCAAACAATACTTCTTTGTCATTCTGGTTACTTAAGAATAGCCATTGGATGAATGATTTTATTTCATTGCGATAAAGCCAGCTTGTTCTCAGTGCTTGGAGTCATGAAAAAGAGACTGTTTTTAAAGATGTGTGGTTGTAGCAAAACTGCACCTCAAAATGTTGTTCCTTGTGCATGTTATCAGTGCTGCCCCTTTCTTTCTTCTTAATGAGTTACAAAAAAGCCTGTTAGTGTTTGCCCTGGAATACACTTTTTACAAATGCCTGAGCCACATTTTCTCATTATGTATTTATTATATTTGTATCTTGCTCTTCCTCTAGGAGTTCAGATTAATATGCCTCCCTTCCTCCCATTAATCCTTACAACAACCTACTGAAGTAGGTTAGGCTGAATGAGAGCAACTGGCCCAAAATGGTCTAGGGAGTTTTTCTGAAGCTGAAGTCCAATGCATTTGGAAGACACTCAGTTAAGAATGGCTGGATGACACTATTATTAAATATGACATAAGAATATAAGGAGTGCCCTGCTGGATTGGCTCCCTGGCCCATCTATAGCAGTCTGTTTTCACAGTGGCCAACCAACTCCACAAGGAAGCCCACTAGTTGCCCAGCAGAGGGCCCTCAGAGGCAGTCACACTGCCATCAAGGCTTATGATGGCTAAGGCTGATGCCATCGTAAAATAGCCTGTGAAGGTTTTGGAAACAACGAATACGAGACTAGGATGTGGGACTAGAACTAGGAACAAAATTGCCACTAGTACTAATGACAGCTTCCTTCCCAAAAGAAATGGTGGCTTTGAGAAGAGGGGAAAGAGACTTTTTTTTGCAGGAAATGGGTACAAAGAATCAATCAAACCAACCAACCAATCCACCAACCAACCCAAAAAGGCTCTTTAGAGCTCCTGGTACAAATCCAGGCTTCTGTTAATGTAAACCTTTTGTAATAGAAGGTACTCGTGCCAAAGGCCTTTGATTAGAGGAAAAAACATAAAAAATGCAGTATGGGAAGGTGGGAAGGAGCCAAATTGTTATTCACAGCACCTAGGAAATAGAATCCTTATCCCGCTCCCCTTCCCATCTGCCCCGTCTTCTCTCCTGGCATCCCGTGTCACTGAATTTTTCTCTGGGTTTTGTTTTGTGTTCATTGAAATCAATGGGCCAGTAAAAGTAGGATTGGACAGGAAATCCCAAAAACTGAAATTATCCTTGGGATTATATGTTGCCTGAATAGTTTTAATGCCTTGAATGAAAAGTTCTGACTGATTTTACAGTTTCAAATATTGAATTGTACTTTGAATGGAGCGATCTTCACATATTGGTTTACAGGGAAATAATTGCTATTCTGCCCTCACAGAAAAGTCTGTTAACCAGTCCATCTTTTCCCTCCACCCTTCTGTTTAGCAGTCTTTCCCCGCTAGTAGGAATAATTTTTACTTTTTAATTCCCAATAGGAATAAAAATAATGGGGGAGAAACAGTTTCTGTGTGAAAGTATTAGATGAGGAGCTCATTATCTATTCCCATTTGATAATGAAGTTTTAATCAGCCTCGCCACTTCTGAGGAACTCTCATAAAGTGGTCTCCCACCATTCTGTCTGGTCTACCCATTAAAAATCTGTAGAACAGTGTTCCTTTTAAGACAAGAAGCTAATCTACTACTTTTTTCCTTTCTCTAGTTCTGGCTGGTGATGCACTATTTATCTGAGATGACTGAAGAACAAACATTAGTCATGTACAGTGGACATCCCTTAGGACTTTTCCCAAGCCATTGCAATGCTCCCCGATTAGTTATCACTAATGGCATGGTAAACAAAGGCAACAATACCTCCTCTTCACTGTTTCTTTATCATTGCTACAATTCTAGTTTTGACCTTTCAGTAGGTCCTCTATAGTTATTTAATACTAAACATGAAGCAACTTCTCTTGTAGACAGATTTGGCCTTTCATTAGTAGCTTGTATGTCTCCTTATTTTCAGGGAGGATGGGAGGTCCACCATCCAAGCTGAATATTGAGGCTTCAGGATTTTCAAGGATGGGATATCCAAAATGAGCAGATTCAATTTCCAAAAAACATTCCTATGATGATGTACAAGGGATTTAACAAATGGGGACCCCATCATTTTCTAATGGGGAGTTCCTATTCAGCTATCAATCAGCCACATTGCCCTCAAAGATATCATCTGACAAGGCTACAGATGTTGTAACCTTAGGGCTGGATGTGCTCTTCCCAGAATCTTCCCCCAAATTGCCACCAAACTGTAACCTTTAATGTGACAAGAAGATTATTAAACATGGGATATGTGTATGTTAACTATATTTAATTGATTGAATTCTGTGTCTTACATTTATATACAATAACTTTAGCTTTGTTCTGGTCCCACCCACGTCTTTGTCCTGATCTTGCCCACTTTTGGGAGGGTGGCCCGCAGCATGCCAATCAAAGGATCAGTATAGCCATTGGCTGAAAAAAGATTCTGCTCCTCATTACAAGATATACAGCCAATTCATTTCCTTCTCTTTACTTTAATTTTCCAGCTCACATTTGGCATTCTGTAGCTCTCCCTTCTGTTTCATGGTGGATCAGATTATGTTAGCACCTAACCACCTCTATCTGCTGTTAGTAGGGATTATTTGTTTCCATTGAAGAATCCTTCTGGTCATTATCAATATTTATTAAGGCTGGGCATGCTTTGAAAATGATTCAGAATAAGTGCTTTGGACCTTAAGTAAGTGCATAGCTTTCTTCTATCCATTAAAGCAGCACAAGTTTTTTCAGGCTTTTCTGAAAGCCTGAAAAAATTGCTACTTCTTTAAGGACTTCATTCAATCAAGTTAATCCAATCTATCCTGTAAGGATGAGCATATGGCCTCCCACATTGTAAGAATGGGATTTTGATGGAATATGTTTGAACAAGACCTGGTTCAGAGACTATTTCCTTAATTCTTATCCCTACTAAGTTTGCTTTTTTCTTTATTTAGGTAATCCCTAACTATTCCTCCAGAGAGGAATATGAGTCTATGTTTGCAAAAGGAGTTACAATGTAAGTATCCATTTCTCAAGTTTCTTTTTCTAATCCATTTCATAAAATCATAGAGTTGGAAGGACACAATGCATTTTCAGCAGAAATCTGCCTAACCTCCACCTGAATAAATCTAGTGAAGGGAAGCTGATCACCTCTCCGGGTGATTGGTTTCACTATCAATTTACCTTGGGAGAGCCAGTTTGGTCTAGTGGTTAAGGTGCTGGGCTAGAAACCAGGAGTCTGTGAGTTCTAGTCTCGCATTAGGCATAAAAGCCGGCTGGGTGACCTTGGACCAGTCACACTCTCTCAGCCCAACTCACCTCACAGGGTTGTTATTGTGGGGAAAATAGGAGGAGGAAGGAGTATTAGGTATGTTCGCTGCCTTGAGTTATTTATAAAAATAATATAGGCGGGATAGAAAAATTAATTAAATTAATTAAATTAAAATTACCATTAAGCTTTATCTTTTAACATTCCGTTGGGATCTGCTTTCCTGTACTTAAATTCATTGTTCTGTTTCTTGCATTGTGGAAGGATAGATTATAAATCTTGACCTTCTTCTGTGTTGACATATTTTCAGGTGTTTGAAGAGTTCTATTAGATTTTCCCCACCTTCACTTTTCTGTTCTCAAGGCCAAACATTACCAGTTCTTTAAATTTCTCTTCATAGAACTTAGTTTCTAGTCCATTGATAATTCTCACTGCCCTGTTCCAGTTTCTGTGAATCCATTTTAAAATTGGATACAGTACTCTAGATTGGGTCTGACCAGTGCAGATTACAGTGCAGTTAACATATTAATTAATTAATAATTAATTAATACAATTCTGTGCTTCTAATAATGCAGCCTAAAATTCCATTTCCCTTTTTGTCAGAGATATTGCAGTGCTGATTCATACTCAGTTTGTGATCAACTCTTTAAGATCTTCAAGCCAAGTATCCTCCATCCTATAACTATACATCTGATTTTGTTTCCCAAGTGAAAAACTTCGTATCTGTCACTTAAATTTCATTTATTTTCAGCCATCTTCTCTAACTCGTAAAGATAATTTTGAATTTTCTTTTGTCATTTTTAATTATCCCACCCAATTTAGTATTATTTACATTTTTGCTATCTCTTCATTCAAGCCATTAATGAGAATATTGAAAACTAGTGGGCACAAGGCTTAATCTTGCAGGATCCCATCTGATATCTTACTCCAGTTTGATGAGAAATTATTGATGATTAACTGGACAATTTATATCATTAGGCTGATGAATCAATGTAATAGCACATTTGTTGTTGTTGTTTGCTCTCCTAATATCACCCAGACTTATTTGAGAAAATAACACTTTTTGCGTTCCACTTGACAGATATGGACAGATGACAGCTGGAAGCTATTGCTACATTGGACCACAGGGGATAGTTCATGGAACTGTGGTAAGAACTGGGCTAACATGGCAAAATACTTTTTGAAAATGAGACCACCAATTCATTTTTTTTAGTCACAATATATTTAGACTAGACAGCCAGTTTGGTGTAGTGGTGAAGGCACCAGGCTAGATACTGGGAGACCGTGAGTTCTACTCCCACCTTAGGCACAAAGCCAGCTGGGTGACCTTGGCCCAGACACTCTCTCTCAGCCCTTGGAAGCAGGCAATGGCAAACCACTTCTGAGAATCTTGCCAAGAAAAATGCAGGGATTTGTCCAGGCAGTCTCCAGGAGTCAACGACAACAACAAAAAAGATTGTACCTTTTTATGTATGTATGTATGTACATTTGTTTGTTTGTTTAGACTGGTTCTACTGCTTTGGTGAAGACAGGACTTAGAACTCTATTTTATAATGCTTGAGAGGTTTTGTTGTAATATATCTAAAGTAGTAATTCCCAAACTCTGTGCTATAAGAGAATGACTATTGTACCCCTAAATAAATTAATCAAGGGTACACAAGCTGGTTTTTTTCAAGTATTTTGGAGTACAACTCCTATGATTCTTGTCTGCATAGCATGCTGGCTTAGGCTGATTTGAGCTATTCACTAAAATATCTGGAATCCCCTGAATTAACCGCCCAGAGTCCCCTCTGGGGGAGATGGTGCGGTAATAAAAGTTGAAGTATAAATAAATAAAATAAATTAAGGCGAAGGGAGACAAATGACAAAATATATACTTTGATGTGCATATGTAAGGGGTGGTGTCTGCATTGTAATGTTACAATGCCCATTTTCTCATTCTTATGAAACCTCCAGATTCAATGGATAATTTTGGATTCAATGAATGCCTCTTGATCTGTACAGAAGGCTGTCTGCAATGAACAATGTATTTATTACTTTCTCCTTGCCTTCTCTAAATTGTTTTCCATTAGAATTAGATTAGAATCCAATAGAATTTTTCCATTCTGTCATGTCTGTAGTTCAGATATTATTGGATCTTTTACTCATAAGCAATGACCATTTCCCCACTAGTGACTTACAGAGTTTCCATAGCATCACCCAGCCATTATTATAGTGATATAAAGCTTGTTCTTATTACTGTAATTATTCTGGTATCTAGAAGATGCCATAAGTCACTAGCAGGGAAAAAAAACCCCAGTGTCTAGATAAAGCAAAATTACACTTTAGGATGTGTATGTCAGAATAGGATCTCAAATGGACTACATATAAAATCAACTGTGACTCCAGTATTAATTCAGAAAATTTTTTTAACTTATCTAGAGACTTGGAAAATACACTTGTGAAACACTGCTTTCTGCCACTTCAGTTTATTTATTCAAGTTCATCCTATCTTTTCTGACAGGAAGAATTTTAGATAGAGAAACTTTCCTATCAGCTGTATGTCTATGAAGGTTCTCAGTCATCCAGGTGGAATTGTCTGTAGCTTGAATCATGTCAACTGGATTTCTATTTTCTTAGTGGAAACGTTTCGCTCCTTATCCAAGGAGCTTCTTCAGTCTGAGCAAAGTTGGTAAGGGAATCCTAAATATGTTCCTAGGTAGCTGTGTGACCTTACACCTGGGGCTAGGTCATGGTTATATTGAGATGTAATTTTTAAGTCCTTTTATTATCTAATGGAGGGTCGTTAAAATCACCATGCTGCTGTTGAGCTTCTGAAATGGTCTTAATCTTCCTAGGCACAGAAGACAAAACGGGGAGGAAGATGTGGGAGAGTTTGTGCCTGAGGCCCCCACCTCTATTCAAGGAAGGATTTTCCAAGTTGGCATAAATGGATTCCTTGACCCCTCTCTCAAACCACCTATCTTCTCTGTCTAAAATGTGAACATTAATGTCCTCAAATGAGTGTCCTTTTTCTTTTAGGTGAAGATAAACTGCTGACTCTGGTCCTGTGGTGACCAGGAGAAATAACACCACAGGACCAGAGTCAGCAGTTTATCTTCACCTAAAAGAAAAAGGACACTCATTTGAGGACATTAATGTTCACATTTTAGACAGAGAAGATAGGTGGTTTGAGAGAGGGGTCAAGGAATCCATTTATGCCAACTTGGAAAATCCTTCCTTGAATAGAGGTGGGGGCCTCAGGCACAAACTCTCCCACATCTTCCTCCCCGTTTTGTCTTCTGTGCCTAGGAAGATTAAGACCATTTCAGAAGCTCAACAGCAGCATGGTGATTTTAACGACCCTCCATTAGATAATAAAAGGACTTAAAAATTACATCTCAATATAACCATGACCTAGCCCCAGGTGTAAGGTCACACAGCTACCTAGGAACATATTTAGGATTCCCTTACCAACTTTGCTCAGACTGAAGAAGCTCCTTGGATAAGGAGCGAAACGTTTCCACTAAGAAAATAGAAATCCAGTTGACATGATTCAAGCTACAGACATTTCCTATCAGCTGCTAACGGGGATTATTTTGACTGGAGATGCCAGTGTCTAAAACTGGAATTTCTCCTGGCAAAGCCATACTCAGCTCCTAAGTTGTGGCCTTTCTTTGCTAAACACTGATTTGGAGAGATACATGTATTTAGAAAATGAGTGCTTATAAGCACTGGAGTTTTGATGACTAATTGAGTTTTCCTCTCAGTAAGAGCTTTGAAATCCATTTTCTTTAACTGAGACATTTTTATCCTGATTGTTCCCCAAGCAGTGCATAAAAATTTATGAAGCATTTTCCCCTATGGAAACCGTCCAGGTCTGTTTTTGTCGCACATAGAAAGACATCTGGCACTTCCGAATTGGGCAGTGCAGGCCGCCACAGCAGATTAGAATGCAAACAGAGAGAATGTGAAGTTCAGTCGAAACTGCGCATCTCCATTCCCATTGAGGCTCTGTTTGTGGTGCGTGTGCACACTAAGTGTACATGCACAAGTACATATAAAAATCCATATGATAAACACCTTTACATGTACATGCACACTAGCCACATGGGATTCCTCGTGATTAGTACTCTATTTAAACGGGGTGGCTACTTTTGGTTTCTTTCTCTCTCTTACACACATAAACATGTATGTGAGAATGTAAATGTGCTACAGTACAGTTCCTCTATTTCCACTCTAGCTAACCGTGCTCAATGCAGGCCGCCGATACTTGGGGGTGGAGAACCTGTCTGGCAGAGTCTTGGTCACATCTGGCCTTGGAGGAATGAGCGGTGCCCAAGCAAAAGCCGCAGTCATTGCTGGATGTGTGGGAATTATTGCTGAGGTAAGCCTCTGTGTTTAGTTGTACCCTTCTGCTTTCATTCAAGTTGTCCTTCTCTTCACTTTTCAGTTATATCCATTCATTCCTTCTACACTTAAAAATTAGCATCTGATGTCTCCAAGCTTGATTATGCAATGGGATCCATGGGATCCTGAGGGTAGGCAAGGGTTTCAGAGTAATGAAAGCAGCATCCTGGTTCCACAAGGCAAGCCCTGCCCCTTTTCTGTATGTAGGCCAATAGGGGCAGAGCTTGTAGCATGATACCGCAGTGCTGTTTTCACTGTTCTAATGAAAGCAGTGTGAGCTTGCAGGATGCCACTGAATGAGATAAGTCAACACTAGAAGAAGCCTTACATATCTTCTAGGGCACCTTCAGACAGGAGTTTTGCTAAGAAAAGGCTGAAAAATCTCAGATACCTAATCCACAAAAGGATTTTCTGGCTAGCCACTAATGAAATGTTTACCAATTATTTTTAAATTTTGCTCTTCTTTCAAGTACCAGATTGAATGATCCCTTTGTGTTCATACAAGCAACTTACAAAGTAGATTTTATGCATCAATGTCCACATTCAGGACAGTTAATGGCTAAGTAGGTATTTCATCCCTTGCCTAACAATCTAGGTAGAGCCCACTAAACAATGCTAGTGTACAAAAAATGGGTCAAAACAGCAGCTACCCTTGCGTGCTTCTTCCTTGTGGAACTCTGCTACTCTGGTATTTAAACTACAATGGTTGGAGGAAGCAATCGTACCGAAACAGTCTTAATGCCGGTCTCTGAAAAAAGGCACATTCCTTCAGATAGCCTCTCTAATTTTTCTGTCTAGAATGACAGCAGTTCTAAACTGTTTTTCTGATGCCAGCTCCATTTTATTTATAACTGGCTTACAATACCATTACTGTTTTCAAAATCAGTATATTGGGTTTTGGATGCCAGTAATAGTTTTTGAAGGGGGCGTGGTGGCTCAGTGGGTAAGACGCCAGGCTTGTTGATTGGAAGATTGCAAGTTCGGAGGTTCGAATCCCTAGCCCTGCGTGCGGAGTGAGCTCCCGCACTTGCCCCAGCTCTTGCCAACCTAGCAATTCAAAAGCATGCAAATGCAAGTAGATGAATAGGTACCACTTCGGTGGGAAGGTAACAGCGTTCCGCGCGTGTCATGCGGCCACATGACCGTGGAAGTGTCTTCGGACAATGCTGGCTCTTCGGCTAACAAACGGAGATGAGCACCGGCCCCTAGAGTCGGACACGACTGCACAAATGTGCGGGGGGGTACCTTTACCTTTAATAGTTTTTGAATGCCAGTAATATGCAAACAGAACACATAAGGCTAAAAGCTGGAACTTTACTGTTGATAAAACTGGTGTGAAGCCAGTTTTTTTCTGGAAGAAATTTTTATATGTAATATCAATGTTAATCTGTCCTTCTGTATCCATTTGTAAGTTTATTATGGCTAGATAATGAACAAGTACATTTTAAGAAAATAGATCTTACATAGAGTTTGCTAATAATTGGTAAAATGTTAATGTCTAAGATAGAGATGTTTCACTGTTTGGGAGTGGGTAACTAAAATTAATGATTATAGACAAAAATAGAGAATTGCTCTTATAGTTTATCATCATCCTTTAAAAAAGTTGTAACATACAGTATATTGATAAAATCAAGAGCATTTTTATGTAAATTGCTGTATTATATGTCCTGTTTGTATTATGTTTTATATGTATTTGGATTTACTTATATTGATTTGTACCATAATTTCTGAGCTGTCTGTCTGGGAAGTTATTACATGTTATTATTGCATAGAATTGCTATATTATTATAACAACAACAAACCCTTATGTTTCTCTAATTTATTCCTCCCTCCCCCCTCTAAAAACTACCCAATGTCCTCAACACTTTCTTAGAAACTGACATAGACAGGTAAGCTTAGCTGCAGTGATTTCAATAGGCTTAAACGGCCTGATTGTATGGGCAACTTTTTGCAAGGCAATTATATCTGGGTTGCAAAACTCCAGGCACCCACTAGATGGCAACAGAGAGAGTTTTCTGTATCACAGTTGTTCTCCAGAAGTTTGCATCCCAGATTCAGGAACCCTACATACTGCATATTAAGCCCACAAAGTTTAGCAGAATCCTCTTCCAGATGCTTATGAATGGAATGTTACATTTCATGAATTTAATTCCCCTGTGGTTTTAACCATTCCAATCTTACTTCATGAGAAAATTCTTGTCTATTTAAATCACCAAATGGAATTTTAAAAGAAAATTCTAGGAGTAAGGAAGGAATTTGCTATTGAGAAGATGCACATTTTGTTGGGCAGACTCTAATTTTTGCTTCAGAGAGATTGACATATACTGTAGGTCATATCTTGTTCATTCAATGAAATGTTTCCCCAAGGAGATTAAATGGTTTCATGTGGAACAAGCCTCAGTATAACAAGTTCAGAGCTATTAAATACAGCAAGACAAGATTTCAATTTACTCGTGTAATTTTTCATTGATGATTGGGAGAAAATCTTTTTTCTAAATTAGTTCTAACAGGAAACCTCACTCATAATTTATATTTCTTAGACTATGAATAGCTTGTCCAAAACTAAACTCATTGACATACAGTACTGGTGATTAACCTTATTTTTAACCTACCACTCACAATGGGAATAAAATGCAGAACGTTTACAGTAGTTGTGCCTGATTTTCCCCCCCTCTAATGCAATCTCTCAGGTTGATGAAGCTGCTCTCTTAAAACGTCATCATCAGGGATGGCTAATGGAAATCACTAGAAGTCTGGATCACTGCATTGCTCGACTTAGGTATGACTCAGGAAGCATGTTCTCTAGTGTCTCACTAATTAATACCATATGCCACCCAAAAATTTTGGAATGTCTTCTGAATTTGGAGAAAAAGACTCTGAAAAACAACCTATACCCCCAAAGAATGCCTTTCTAAGCCTGACAATTTTGCAACATTTGTGGATGACTGTTGGACAAACAAGCAGGTTCCGTGAATCTTTGATCAGGTCCTATCTGACTTTGGTGTTAATTACAGACTGGCCTGGAGGTCTCCCATCCAAGTCCTAGCCAGGTCCAAACCAACTTAGATTTTTAAGAGTAGCCAAGGTCAGTTAGGTGCTGTTAAACAAATGATCTTTGTTAGGAATATAACATGTAGGTTAAGTTTCTTAAGGAAAAGTTTAGAAATAAATTAAATATATCCTTTCACATAAATGTCATTTATGTTCTACAAATTGTCATATTTGGTTAAACTTTGTAACATTTTTATTGTGGGCAAATGTTTTGTAGAGAGACGGTTTGGCATAGTGGTTAAGGGACCTGGCTAGAAACCAGGAGACTGAGAGTTCTAGTCCCACTTTAGGCACAAAGCCAGCTGGGTGACCTTGGGCCAGTCACTCTCTCTCAGCCCTAGGAAGGAAGCAATGGCAAACCAGGAGACCGAGAGTTCTAGTCCCACTTTAGGCACAAAGCCAGCTGGGTGACCTTGGGACAGTCACTCTCTCTCAGCCCTAGGAAGGAAGCAATGGCAAACCAGGAGACCGAGAGTTCTAGTCCCACTTTAGGCACAAAGCCAGCTGGGTGACCTTGGGACAGTCACTCTCTCTCAGCCCTAGGAAGGAAGCAATGGCAAACCAGGAGACCATGAGTTCTAGTCCCACTTTAGGCACAAAGCCAGCTGGGTGACCTTGGGACAGTCACTCTCTCTCAGCCCTAGGAAGGAAGCAATGGCAAACCAGGAGACCATGAGTTCTAGTCCCACTTTAGGCACAAAGCCAGCTGGGTGACCTTGGGACAGTCACTCTCTCTCAGCCCTAGGAAGGAAGCAATGGCAAACCACTTCTTGCCAACAAAACTGCAGGGACTAGTCTAGGTAGTCGCTAGGAGTCAAAAGTGACTTGAAGGCATCCCCTCCCCACCCAACTTGTTTTGTATCTTTAATGCTAAAATTCTTTTAAAAATATTTACACAGAGAAGCAAAGAAGAACAAAATGGCTCTTAGTTTGGGATACCATGGGAACATAGTAGATCTTTGGTAAGTAGGCAGTTGATCTGTGATATGTTGACAGTGATATGTTTTTAATATTTACTATTTTGCTGCTCTGTTACCATAGCCATACACTGAAAGAAATATTTTTAACTGAGGGTTTCAGTTTCTTCTGTCCCAAATTTGTGTGATATCCTTCCTACCCTATGTCGGTGTTGCTTATACATGAGAACAACTCTATTAGAAGCCCTAATGAAATTTTGAATGCATTTTCTTTATTTATAAAGTGAATTACACAATAAAGAATGCCACATTTTGTTTTTCATTGTACAACAAAAGTGATTCATTTTTAGAGACAAATTTGATAATATGTTAAATGACAGTATTTCATGTCTAATTGTGGTCATCATCAGAGACTGATGGGTGTGTACATATGTTTGAGAAAATGGCATTGAATTTGCTTCCCCTGAGAAAGAAACTATAAGAGTTTTGAGTGAAACGCATCTTTGAAATCAGTGGGATGTGCACATGCTTTATGTGTTGGCTGAATCATTTATTTCTTATAATCAGCTTTTATCAAATGCATGTTGACTAAGAACTTTGTCTAAATTTCTTCAAGATGCTCTTTATTTCTGCTTATTCTTTCTCAGTTGCCTGTTTTTTCTCTTTCTATTTGTAGGGAGAGACTGGTTGATGAATTCAATACTACTGGAGAACTGTTAGTTGATTTGGGGTCTGACCAAACATCTTGTCACAATCCATTTAATGGCGGATATTACCCAGTACAGCTAAGTTTTAGGGATGCCAACCAACTCATGTCCAGTGACCCCATAAAATTCCAGGCTCTTGTACAAGAAAGGTACTGCAATAATTTTCATGTTTTTTTTACCATCTGTGTAAAGTCTTCAAATGTTCATTTTCATTCTCTTTGGGTTCTCTTAGAAGTTTGGGGGACTAGGTTTTGGGCAGAGAAGATTCATTTTTGAATAACAGTCAGAAAATCAGTCTGCCAGAATCTAGTTATAAACTCATAGGTAGAAGACAATCTCAGTACACGTGTATTCTTGAATGAATGAATGAATGAATGAATGAATGAATGAATGAATGAATGATCAGTCCATTCTAAATGCCTTTATACATATTATCTTTGAAGGTGGGAGAGAATCCTAAATATGTTCTTTAATTCTTAATCCTGTAGAGTAGGGATGACCAAGCATAGTTTACAGGTCATATGCAATCTCCTTATCTGCTATGTGCTGATGAAAAATAGTGGCAATATAGTTTGCTGTTGAACTTTAGTAGCAGCCTGCTTGAAACAGCTTTTTTCTCTCATATTTAGTAAGAAAAAATGAATCGCAAACGGAAAAACCATCCATATGGTAGGACTGTATGACATATGGATGATTTTTATATTAAATTAAATTATTTCTCAGTATGGACTCCATCAAGTAGGAGAGCAACTCAGGTGCCTTTGAGGCAGCCAAAGCATCTGGTCTATATTGATCCGTTAGAACATGCTTAAATTGAAGATTCCTCCACTGTCGTGAATTGGGAAGACCAAATTCAATTTGAAGCTGGGAAAAATCCTTAAAATAGTCATTACATAGTAGTTGATTTAAAGTCGTGATCCTAACTTCTGCCAAAACTTTCCAATGGAATAATTTATCACCAATTTTCAAAGTAGAATTTTTCCAAAGAGTTAGATATTCATGAGTCTTGTTATCGAAACTCAATCTATGTCCCAGTGTGGCCCAAAGATTTCTCACTGCTCACGCTTCTGGAAATAAAACACCTTTTCTGTTATATTTTGTTCAAAACACAAGCCATGATCACAAAGGAAATAGATAATAACTTGGTACTGAAAAAAAGGTGGTAGGACAGCTATTCAGCATAGCTCAGATGAGTTTGGTGATAGTGTAACATGACAGCAGGTGTATTGGCCAAATCATACCCAAAGGGGAATTGGTGATTTCAAGAACACAAAGAAGAATGTGGATGAGGAGAGCTGCATGCTCCCATCTCCCATCATGATGGCGCTATTGAAATCTACAGTCTCTTCTTTTTAGTAAAGAAAAATTTATTTATTTCAGCTGTAATTTGAACCCAGATTTCTCATCTTCCACATTTACTCAGTAAATTATCTTCTCTCTCACAGCATCCCATGGTTCAAACTAAGGCTTTTTTTTTCTAATGACATATGATGGTGCCAAAAGTAATGTTCTACTTTTTTGTTCTTTCAGTCTTAGAAGACAAGTAGCTGCCATCAACAAGCTGTCTGATCAAGGAATGTTTTTTTGGGATTACGGCAATGCTTTCCTTCTAGAAGCCCAGAGAGCTGGTAAGGAGAGAATTTCTTCCTTTTTTTCCTAGCATGGAGTACATCACATAATTTCTGCATGGGAACAGGCATTTTTCTATGTAGGGAATATGTTACTCTTCTGTATTGTATATGATGATTTCATGATCAGAACAACTATTAATTCATCTAACTCAGAAGTACTTCTGTACAGGAATGTTATGAATTCCTGTACCACCCTGTTCCCCAACTAGCTCTGTTCTCAATCAGTGCAGCAATATCCAGTCCTATTTCACCCAACTGCTGTTTTGCTGTGAAGGGCATTGAGTTACCTCCTCACTGAACACTTTGCTTTTAAATTCTTTGGAAGGTGCTGATGTTGCAAAAAAAGGAGCTGGCAAAGGAGAATTCCGGCACCCTTCTTATGTTCAGCACATTATGGGGTACGTACAAGAGAAAAATATGAAACATCAATCCTTTTCTGTCTAGAAAGGAATGTATTTGGGGACTGGGATTGGAAAAGGGAAGACCCAAAAGAGCTGCCAAATGTGAGCTCTCTTTTTCTTAAGTCACTTTAAGTAACTTTCACATTAGCTAAATTGCCTTGCAGGAGTTAAAGGCTATAAACTGAATTCTTGAGTGCTGCATCTCAAGCAAGTATTTGGGAAGCTGTGAGAGAAATCTGAACTAGAGAAAAGTACTGTGACATTTGAATATGGGAAAGAAAGCTTGTTGTTGTTAAAAACTTCTTCTTGCTGTTGCTGCTGCTGCTGCTGCTGTTATTATTATTATTCCTGAAAGAATATAGGCCAGTTAATTCATGGTAAGCATAGGAAATCAACCCTGACTGCTCATTGGAAGGACAGATACTGAAGCTGAAGCTCAAATACTTTGGCCACCTAATGCGAAGAGAGGACTCACTGGAAAAGACCCTGATGCTGGGAAAGACTGAAGGCAAAAGGAGAAGGGGACGGCAGAGGATGAGATGGTTAGATAGCATCACCGATGTAACGAACATGAATTTGAGTAAACTCCGAGAGACGGTGGAGGACAGGAAGGCCTGGCGTGCTATGGTCCATGAGGTCACGAAGAGTCGGACACGACTAAACAACTGAACAACAAATTGTACTTGTGTCATTAATTTGGTCTTCTTTGTAGTTAATCATAGTTCTGATGATTAATCATAGACACCAGATAGTAAATAAGATTAAAAGAAGCAAAAAGGCACTTATGGAAGATTTAGTGTTGTGGGCTTGTACCCTGAACTACTCCTTCTGGAAATCATGCTGAATACAAGTATGAATATACTGAAATTAATTTTGTTTCTTATAATTATTAGGAAAAAAGAAGGCAAGCCTTGTTCTGCTGTTTCTCAATTATTTACTTAATAAATGTAGTGCTAGTGGTTCCACTGGAAGATTGGTGAGGAGGGATTGGATAGTGGTGTGTACTGTAGAAGGCAGAAAGGATGGCCTTGAAGGACAGTGGGAAGATCCATTACCAAGGCAATGATCAGACAAATGTGACTTAAACCCATTCCAAGAAACTAACTTGAGAAGACATCTCAGACAGGCCCCTGCCTAATTCACAGGAAGATAAAGTGAGGGAAGAGGGAAGCACTTTCAGACTTGCAAGATTCTGTTACTATAGCTGTTTTAATAAAAGG
The DNA here is from genome assembly GCA_023362775.1 of Charina bottae. Lineage (NCBI taxonomy): Eukaryota > Metazoa > Chordata > Lepidosauria > Squamata > Charinaidae > Charina > Charina bottae. The sequence continues at coordinate 67,882,710 of JALMGJ010000002.1, forward strand.
AGTTTTAGACCTATATGGCATTGGTTTTTTAGTCTGGTCTACCTTATAGGGCTGACATGAACCTCTTTCCTTTAGGTGCATGGTACATAGAACTCTATATAATTTTATATTTTCATATAATGGTTCAGTATTTAATGGTATTTACTTTGTAAATACAAAGTATTTACTTTGGCCACCTAATGCGAAGAGAGGACTCACTGGAAAAGACCCTGATGCTGGGAAAGACTGAAGGCAAAAGGAGAAGGGGACGGCAGAGGATGAGATGGTTAGATAGCATCACCGATGTAACAAACATGAATTTGAGTAAACTCCAGGTGGAGGACAGGAAGGTCTGGCATGCTATGGTCCATGAGGTCACGAAGAGTCGGACACGACTAAATGACTGAACAACAACAACAAAAAAGCATAAAATATCTCACAGTGAAAATCAATTCCAAGTGTTTTTATAATGTTGCTTTCCATTCCTATAAACCAGGAGTTTAATGAAATGTTTGTCTAGAAGAGGTTGGCTGTGCCTGATTACCACTGACTTTTTCCTTGGCACATATACTGTATATCTAAGCAAATTAAACTGAAATCCACTGCACCTATTATTGTGACACTAGTGGAGGGGAAGGAAAAGCTTTGATACGTGTAGTACACCAAAATGAGAGACAGATTATGTCACCCAACCAGCAGCAAACAAATTGTGCTTTTTGATTCTGTTTGATTCAACTCTTACCTACCTTCAGTGTCCAGCTTATGTCCTTTCTCTTTTGGAGCAATGTGTCCTAGCAAAGTAATAAGGATCCAAAGGTGTGTGATAAACCCACATGTTTCTCCTACTTCTTCAGTAGGCCCAGGCTTGGTGAGATATGACCAATATGTTTCTCTGGGTACCAACATCTGCATTGCTGGACATCCAAGGCTAACTCTTTTCCTTCCCTCTTCCCCATGATATTCATACCTTTGCAAAGCATCTGCAGGAATAACCTGGAAGATGCACTGGCAGGCCCTTTTCACCCATGAATGAAAGAATCTTTATTACAGCCAAAGGCCAGAGATAAAAGGTATAACTGTGAACAGCTAAATAAAATTAAATAAAAGTAGAATAATACAGGCAATTGTAATAGTTGTACATATAAAAAGTATGTTACAGCTGTGGGAGACGACCCATTGATTGTTCAGTTTTCAATTTCCAACCTCCAAAATTCCAATTTCCAACCTTCCTTCCTTCTATAGAAATATTGTTAGCTGTAAAGTCTTGTATTAAGAGGCATGGATGGTGCAGTCTGGCTGGCAGGGCTCTTCTACCTGCAAACTGATTGATTGGGTCATTTTTTGGATTTCTGATCTGCCAAGCCTTAGTTAGCTGGCGGTATGTTTTATGGCAGGAAGTTATGAATTCTCTCTGTTTGGTATTTGAAGGAATATGTGCTTTCAAAACCTGAAATTCTTGCGCAAAAACAGATATCAATGATATTGATGCAAGAGATAGAGACTCAAATGAAATTTACAAAGCAAAAATATTTTGAATATGCTAATAAACCAGGTAGATGGTTGGCTTATAAATTACGGAAACAAAGACAAAAAAAACCTGATTTCTAATATACAACATGATGGAAAAGTTATGGTGAACAATATAGATATACAAGAAGCTTTTCATGACTATTATTCAAAATTATATAAAAAACAAGAAGTTAATTTAATTGACATTGACGACTATCTGAGTAAACAGAAACTAACTGTTCTCGACGACCAACAAACATTAATACTTAATAACCCTATAACAACAGAGGAAATGGTAAAGGCTTTCAAGAAAATTAGTAGTGGAAAAGCACCAGGACCGGATGGCCTGTCAGCAGCTTATTATAAATGTTTTGAGGATGAATTATGTTTACCTTTACAGAAGACTATGAATTCGATTTTGGAAACAGGAACAATGCCAGAGACTTGGAAAGAAGCACATATAACATTGATTCCTAAAGAACAACAAGATTTGACTCTAACTAAGAATTATAGACCAATATCTTTATTGAATAATGACTATAAGATTTTTACAACTATATTGGCAGAAAGAATGAAAAATATTCTTAAAAAATTTATTCATCAAGATCAAGCTGGATTTCTACCTAAGAGACAAATCCGAGACTATGTCCGAAATATATTAGATATATTGGAATACTTGGAAAAACATTATGAAAAACAAGCTGCCTTGATATTTATAGATGCTGAAAAAGCCTTTGATAATTTAAATTGGCCTTTTATGTTTAAAGTATTAGAAAATATGAATTTCGGAGGAAACTTTACTAAATGGATTAAATCAATATATACTCCCCAATTTGCAAAAATAATTGTTAATGGAGAATTTAGCAAACCATGTGAAATTCAAAAAGGTACAAGACAAGTTTGTCCATTATCCCCATTTTGTTTATATTGGTACTAGAGGTCTTATTGAGAGATGTTAGACAAGATGAAGATATCCATGGTATTAAAGTTAAAAAAGAAGTTTATAAATTAAGAGCCTTTGCTGATGACTTAGTCTTTACTTTGGAGAACCCACTAGATGGAATTGAATTATTGATACAGAAATTGAAAGACTTTGGATCGTTAGCAGGGTTTAAAGTGAATTTACAGAAAACAAAAGTTTTGACTAAAAACATGGACCATCATCAACAAGAGAAATTGAAAGAAATAACCGGATATTCAATGGAAGAAAAAGTAAAATACTTGGGAGTATATTTAACAACTAAAATGTTAAGTTGTTTAAGAATAATTATATCCCGCTTTGGACAGATATTAAAAAAGACTTGGATCAATGGGAAAAATTACAACTATCATTGTTAGGTAGAATTTCAGCAATTAAAATGAATATTTTGCCAAGAATTTTATATCTTTTTCAAACATTACCTATATTGGCATCAGAAGAACCTTTCAAACAATGGCAGCGAGATATTTCTAAGTTTATTTGGCAAGGGAAAAAACCAAGAATAAAACATAAAGTCTTACAAGATTCAAAAGAAAGAGGCGGACTGGGTTTACCGGATCTGAAATTATATTATACTGCTTGCTTTTTTGGTATGGATTAAAGAGTGGATAGTGTTGAAAAATGAAAAATTATTGAACTTGGAGGGTCATGAATTAAGATATGGATGGCATGGATATTTGTGGTATGACAAAGTGAAAGTTAATGTGGACTTTAAAAATCATTATATTAGAAGATCTTTGTTAAGAATTTGGAATAAATATAAACTAATTTTATGTTATAAAAGACCTTTATGGATTTCCACACAAGAAGCGTTTCATTGAACAGAAGTAAGAGCTAAAGATAAATGGCTGACTTATAAAGACTTTTTAAAAAAAAGAACAAGGACAATATAAAATCAAATCAAAAGAAGAATTGGCCTTAGAAGGATATACCTTTCAATGCTAAGATGTATAAATTATTGTTAAAAGGTGAAATGGTAGAGGAACAAGTTAAAGACTGCATGATCAAATGGGCAAAAAATATTGGTCATAATATTCAAATGCAACAATGGGAAGATTTGTGGATCAAAGGACTAAAATTTACTTTGTGTTATAATTTGAAGGAAAACTTTTATAAGATGATGTATAGATGGTATATGACCCCACAAAAGTTAGCTAAAATGTATGGGAATGTTTCCAACTTGTGTTGGAAATGCAAAAAAAAAGAGGGGTCATTTTATCATATGTGGTGGACATGTGAGATAGCAAAGAAATTTTGGACTCAGATACATTCATTGATGCAAAATATTTTACAAATTCGAATTCCATTTAAACCAGAATTATTCTTATTGGGAATAACAGAAGAACAAATAGGAAAAAAAATTATAAGAATTATGCAATATATGATTACAGCAGCAAGACTTGTATATGCACAAAATTGGAAAAATCAGATTATACCTACGATACAAGACTGGATGTTAAAAGTGATGGACATGGCAGAAAACGATAAATTGACATGTTTATTAAAAGAAAATTCAAATTATTATTTTCTTAAAGAGTGGAAACCATTAACGGACTACTTGCAAAATGCAGGAAGGGCAAAGCTTATATGGGGATTTGAAGATTAAAATATATATAAATTGATATATTAGACAAGAAATGTTTTTCAATATTATATATAGACCTAGCATGTAAGATATTTTTTTTAAATTAACTTGACCAGAGATAAATCAGAAGTTGACTAATTTCTATGTTTCATCTTTCTCTTTTTTTCTTTTGCTTTACTACACTTTTTCTCTTCTTTCTTTGATTTGTACTTCTATTTCTTTTTCCTTTTCAAACTTTTATCTATGTATATTTAAAACTCAATAAAATATATTAAAAAAAAACAAAACCTGAAATTGATTTAGTTCCTTTCTCTAGCTTGAACTCCTAGTCTGCCCAAAACATTTGATGCACATTTGCAGGGTTTCAAGGAATTTAAACATTAACTATTCTTTTCCACAAGGGCCTAACCCTTACATGTGAACCATAAACCTGGATTCAGATTAATGTCTTAAATAGCCCTGAATAAACAAAAATCTTTGAGCTTGTCCTACTATGCCGGACTGAAGTGGAGGCACTTCTTTAACACAGATAATTGGACACATGGATCTTGGTGCCATCACAGAAAACTTTACATTTATCTTTGTATGGGTCTTCTCGATGGATCAGAAATTGTGTCCAACTTGTTTGGTCTGGTTGGTGCTTGATATGAAACTAAAATCTGCCCTGAATGATATAGTTTGGTCTAGTGGTTAAGGTGCTGAGCTAGAAACCAGGAGTCTGTGAGTTCTAGTCCCGCCTTAGGCATGAAAGCCGGCTGGGTGACCTTGGGCCAGTCACACTCTCTCTCAGCCCTAGGAAGGAGCCAATGGCAAACCAGGAGACTGAGAGTTCTAGTCCCGCCTTAGGCATGAAAGCCGGCTGGGTGACCTTGGGCCAGTCACTCTCTCTCTCAGCCCTAGGAAGGAGCCAATGGCAAACCAGGAGAGTTCTATTTCTGCCTTAGGCATGAAAGCCGGCTGGGTGACCTTGGGCCAGTCACTCTCTCTCTCAGCCCTAGGAAGGAGCCAATGGCAAACCAGGAGACTGGGAGTTCTATTCCTGCCTTAGGCATGAAAGCCGGCTGGGTGACCTTGGGCCAGTCACACACTCTCTCAGCCCTAGGAAGGAGCCAATGGCAAACCAGGAGACTGAGAGTTCTATTCCTGCCTTAGGCATGAAAGCTGTCTGGGTGACCTTGGGCCAGTCACTCTCTCTCAGCCCAACTCACCTCACAGGGTTGTTGTTGTGGGGAAAATAGGAGGAGGAAGGAGTATTAGGTATGTTCACTGCCTTGAGTTATTTATAAAAATAATAAAGGCTGGATAAGGAGCCCGGTGAGTTACCGAAGACGCCATAGCCCTCTGAGATCTGTTGCGGGCCGGAGTTTGGGGGTTCGAGTTGGGCCGGAGCTGGGCCAGCTGGGCCGGAGCTAGGCCGGCGGAGCTGATAAAGGCCGGGAGCCCACCAAAGACCAGAACTGCAGGAGGCTGCCGGACGCGACTGGAGGCTAGAGACTGGAGGCTGTTGGTCATCGAGCTGGGCTGGCAGAGCTTGCAGAGTTTGCAGAGCTGAAGTCTGACGGAGGTTGCTGAGGGGCTCTGTTTTCGATCGCTGGAGGCGGAGACCGTCGGGGTCCGGACTAGGCCAGTGGAGTTGGTGGGGCCTAGTGGAGCCGGCGTGGTACGGAGAGATCCCGGCTGTTGCAGCGGAGTCCTCAGACGAACCCCCCCCCCCCCCCGCAGACAAGCTGGACTTTTCTTGGGCCGGTTCTAGAGAGGGTTGGAAGCCTTGATGTTACAACTGGCTGGAGTTGGAGGCGAACCCTGCGGCCCTGGAAGGTGCAGATGGGGCGGAGGCTGGAGCCCAGGAGACCAGGACATACGAAAAATAACATCAACATGGACTAACCCCTATGAAGACCTGGACAGCGTCCCATTTAATATAAGGTGGCAGAGGGTGTATAGGGGTCCCTTAGTATGAATGTGGACCCCCCACTGGGTGAGAGACGAGGTGGGGGGAACCAAGACTGTATGGTTTGGTAAGAATACCCCCCTGAGTGAGAGTGAGGTGGGGTAGGAGTGATTGCTGGTGAGTGTTGGTACCTCTCCCTGACCAGTGAGAGAAGTCGAGGGAGAGGTACAGAGCATGACTGGGGGTGGTGCGGGATCCTTACAGTGCCGAGAGCGTGAGCTGGTGCACTGGGGGGTCTTGTCACTACCCGATTTGCTGTGAGATTGGATGATGGGTGAATGGGATAAGGGACCCTTGATTAAGCCCAAGAATTCCGGAGGCCTGGGAGTGGAGGCTACTAGGCCAGAGTCGGGAATCTCTGGGGGCTGGGGGGCGGGCCATTTGATTCAGGTGGTGACGGGCAGGGGACGGTATGACGGGAACCGGAGGGCGAGCCATTACTGGGGAAGGCGTCCCCGGTGTTTGTTACCGGTGGTGCGTTCCGGCCCCCCGTGTTCATACCCAGGCCCTGGTAAGCAGATCCTCGGGGGCTCCGGTCTCCGACTGTTGCTGCTGAACGCCAGGTCGGTGAATAACAAGGCCCCCCTTATAAGTGATTTAATCACAGAGGATGGGGCTGACCTGGTGTGTATTACCGAGACCTGGCTGGGCCCAGAAGGGGGAGTAGCCCTCTCGGAAATGTGCCCAGCCGGGTTTCGGGTGTGGCATCAGCCGAGACACCGGGGTAGGGGAGGAGGGGTGGCAGTTGTCATCCGAGAGTCCCTTGTGGCCTTCAGGGGCGCTGCTCCACAAGTGGCCGGGTGTGAGACTCTGTTCTTCAAGTTGGGTTCACGAGAACAGTTGGGAGTGTTGCTGCTGTACCAGCCTCCCTGCTGCGTAGCGACCTCCCTGCCTGAGCTGCTCGAGGCTGTCTCGGGGTTGGCAGTGGAGTTCCCCAGACTCATGGTTCTGGGGGACTTCAATCTGCCGTCCCTGGGGCGGTCCTCGGAGGCGGCCCGGGAGTTCATGGCTACCATGGCAGCTATGGGCCTGTCTCAGATTATTCGTGACCCGACTCGTGACAGTGGTCTCACCCCGGACTTAGTTTTCTTGTCCGAGCAGTGGCAATGTGATCTGAGGGGAGAGTTACATCTTTCCCCATTGTCATGGTCAGACCACGCCCTGGTGACCCTGAGACTCTCTTCTGCTGCCCCACTCCGCAGGGAGGTGGGACCTACTCGATTGGTCCGCCCTCGGCGACTGATGGACCCAGTGAGGTTTCAGAAGGAGCTGGGGGTTATTCCCGAGGACTTGCTTCACGGTCCAGTGGAGGTCCTGGCCGCGGCCTGGAATAGGGAAGCGGCCAGGGCTCTGGATAAGATCGCGCCTGTGCGACCTCTCCGGCCCTGTTCGGCCCGCCACTCACCGTGGTTTACGGATGAGTTGAGGACCTTGAAGAGGGTTAAGAGACGTCTAGAGCGCCGCTGGAGAAAGACGAAGACTGAATCTGACCGAACACAATCTAGAGCCGCAGTTAAGGCCTACCTTGTGGCGGTAAGAGCAGCGAAACGTGAATATTTCTCCGCTCTTATTGCGTCCGCAGAATGCCGCCCGACGGCCCTGTTTAAGATTACAAGATCACTTTTGGGTCAGGAGCAAGGGGAGACCCATTTACAGGGCCGATCGGAAGAGTTTTCTGAGCATCTGCAGGACAAAATCGCTCAGATTCATTCCAAGTTGGACTCCAAGCGTGAGACAAGATCTGGGGAGATGCCAGAGGCCCGTACTTGCCATGTTATCTGGGAGCAGTTTGATCCTGTTGGGCCTGATGAAGTAGACAGGATCCTCCGGACTGTAAACGCCACCACATGCCAACTTGACCCATGTCCCTCCTGGATGGTAAAATCAGCTAGTGAGGTGACATGTGGCTGGGTCCAGGCGATTATAAATTCGTCCTTGAGTGAGGGGGTGTTCCCGGCTGCCTTTAAGGAGGCGCTGGTGCACCCCCTCCTCAAGAAACCATCCCTGGACCCTACCATCCTGGGCAATTTTCGCCCAGTCTCCCACCTTCCCTTTTTAGGAAAGGTGGTTGAGAAGGTGGTGGCGTTGCAACTCCAGAGGATTCTGGAGGAAACGGATTATCTGGACCCCTTCCAGTCAGGTTTCAGGCCGGGACATGGGACAGAGACCGCATTGGTCGCGCTTATGGATGATCTCTGGCGAGAGCGGGATGGAGGGAGTGCGTCCATCCTTGCTCTCTTAGATCTCTCAGCGGCTTTCGATACCGTCGACCACGGTATACTTTTGGGACGGCTCGAGGAGTTGGGGGCGGGCAGCGTGGTTCTGCGCTGGTTCGCCTCCTTCCTCCGGGGCCGTTCCCAGTCGGTGTTGATAGGAGAGGATAGAGCTGACCCGAGACCCCTGACTTGTGGGGTGCCTCAGGGGTCGGTTCTCTCTCCTCTCCTATTCAACATCTACATCAAGCCGCTGGGCGAGATCATCCGTCACCACGGGATGAGGTATCACCAATATGCTGATGATACCCAGGTATACATCTCCATCCCGGGTGAAGTAAGTGATGCGGTCAATGCCTTATCTCAGTGCCTGGAGGCTGTGGGGGTCTGGATGGGGAACAACAGGCTTCAACTGAACCCTGGTAAGACGGAGTGGCTGTGGATTGACGGCCCCCCTGGATCCGGGAAGTTGTCATCTTTGGTTCTGGGTGGAGCTGCACTACCCCACTCGGATCCAGTGCGGAATCTGGGGGTCCTCCTGGACTCGCGACTCCTGCTCGAAGAGCAGGTGGCAGTCGTGGCCAGGAGGGCCTTTGCACAGCTGCGAGTTGTGCGCCAGTTACGCCCTTTCCTGGATCGGGAGGCCCTCCGAACAGTCACTCACGCCCTTGTCATCTCCCGTATAGACTATTGTAATGCGCTCTACATGGGGCTACCCTTGAAGAGTATCCGGAAGCTTCAGCTGGTGCAGAATGCGGCGGCGCGAGCAGTTATGGGGGCCAAGAGATCGGCCCATGTAACACCTCTGCTTCGCGAGCTGCATTGGGTGCCAGTTTGCTTCCGGGTCCAATTCAAGGTGTTGGTGATCACCTTTAAAGCCCTACATGGCATAGGACCAGGGTACCTGAGGGACCGTCTCGTCCCAATAACGTCAGCCCGCCCCACCCGTGCATGCAGAGAGGGCATGCTTCGGACCCCCTCAACAAGAGAATTCCATCTAGCGGGGTCCAGGAGGCGTGCCTTCTCTGCGATAGCGCCCGCCCTATGGAATATCTTGCCCCCGGAGGTGAGACTGGCCCCCTCCCTCCTGACCTTTCGGAAGGCCCTTAAGACCTGGCTCTGCCACCTGGCCTGGGACAACGGAGGCGGGAGTGCCTCTTGGGGTTGGCTAGCCCCGTAGCAACACTATGCTACGTTCCCTACGTCCCCCATCTTGTATTTTATTTATTTATATTGTATTTTTTAAAATTATTGTATTGTTTTTAACTTTGATTGTTGTGACCCGCCCAGAGTCCCTTGTATGGGAGATGGGCGGGGAATAAATTGAATAAATAAATAAATAAATAAATAAATAAATAAATAAATAAAAATTTAATAAATAAATAGTTAACAAGGCCAGTCTAAATTGCAGCCCCAAAGTCAATGAAGGAAACTTCTCTGCTATCAGTTCACCCCGCTGCCTGTTGACGATAGAGACTGAGGAAAGTGTGATGGGATTCCTCGATCACCAAACAGAGAAGGCTAGCCCTATTACATTTCAATCTATGATCACAGGCACTTGCTCCCTGCATTTGCAGCTGAATCATATAATACATTTATTTATTTAAACAGATTGTCAGATCCTATTCACAGGGAATGTGACTGTAATTACACACCCAAGCACACATCCCACAGGTAATCTCCTCACTAGTGGTTTATATAGTGCAGAGCTTTCCAAACTTTTCATGTTGGTGACACACTTTTTAGACATGCATCATTTCGCGACACACTCTTACAGCAGGGCACAAGGCAGGCACTAGGAGCTGTGCGGAATCACAGCAGGTTTGGAGGCAGCAAGGCACAAGGCAGGCACTAGGACCTGCGTGGAATCACAGCAGGTTTGGAGGCAGCAGCAGCCGCGACACACCCAGACACTGCAGCCGACACACTAACGTGTCCTGACACACAGTTTGGAAAGCTCTGATATAGTGTCTTCATAGCATCATCCAAACATCACTGAAGTGATATAAGGTCTATCCTAATTCCTGTTATTTTGACACAATGACTAGACAACTCAAGTGGACAAATGACCACAGATACATTGCTTAGGTCTGCAAGTAAAGCTTTATTTAAAGTTCTAAAATAGGGATTCAAAGAGCTTTGTGTTTGGATTAGTCTGTTTGAAATAGCTGAAATTCTTCCATCTTCAGTTAATGAAAGAAAAGCATTGCTAACCATAAATATAAATATAACAGGAATTTAAACTATCTTTTAAATATTTAAATATATTTTCTTCCCAGAGACATTTTTTCTATGGGATTTGGCCCATTTCGGTGGGTTTGTACCTCTGGTGACTCAGAAGACTTGGCAACCACGGACTTTATAGCCACAACAGTGCTTGAGGAACTTCTACACCAGGGAGGTAAGACATGTTGTCTTTTAGTACAGAGGGTGAATAATAGAGCCCAGGAAAAATAACCTACAGTTAATTGTACCTTATAACTTTAGAGCAGAGCTTTCCAAACTGTGTGTCGGGACACGTTAGTGTGTCGGCTGCAGTGTCTGGGTGTGTCGCGGCTGCTGCTGCCTCCGAGCCCTGCCAGGATTCCATGCAGGTCCTACTGCCTGCCTTGTGCCTGGCTGCCTCCAAACCTGCTGTGATTCCGGGCAGGTCCTAGTGCCTGCCTGGTGCCCTGCTGTAAGAGTGTGTCGCGAAATGATGCCCTGCTTGTAAGAGTGTGTCACGAAATGATGCCCTGCTGTAAGAGTGTGTCGTGAAATGATGCATGTCTAAAAAGTGTGTCACCAACATGAAAAGTTTGAAAAGCTCTGCTTTAGAGTATAAATATCAAATTATTATACTCTTTGAGTCAATTAAAAGCTTATTTCTCTCAAATGTACTGTGTGGAGAAATTGCACTTACGCTACATTTTCTCCGTTGTATATACCAATGTTTCTCAACCTTGGCCATTGGAAGATGTGTGGACTTCAACCCCCAGAATTCCCCAGCCAGTCATGCTGGCTGGGGAATTCTGGGAGTTGAAGTCCACACATCTTCCAGTGGCCAGTGCTGAGAAACACTGGTATATACTGTAACATATGCATACATGTTTGTCATTATCAATGGAACTTCCTGGCATGTGACCATAACTGGAGTCTCCAACTGCTTCAGGCTGTTACCGGAATGCATATATTTTAGTGTTTCAGGCAAGGTGTATGTAAAGTCTCCCTCATTTATTCATTCATTCATTCAAATGTATTGAATCAAGCAAAATGCCTGGTGACTTCACAGACATGTCCCTGTAGATTTCTTGGCAAGTGGCTTGCCATTGTCTTCTTCTGGGATGTTTCCTCAAATTCTCAGTCTAGCTACAGCCCTGGGATTGTGATTTCCCACCAAGGTAGTACAGTAGCCAGTTCCTGCCCTACTTAGCTTTTAGGCTAATCAATTTGAATAAATAAATAGATAAATAAATAAAGATCAGTTACTATCTCCTAGGTGCTCCCACCTGACACCCCCCCAAACCAATCCCAAACGCATAGAAATGTATACAAAAACAACCAAGAAGTGCATACAAACATATAGCTTTGATTATTTAATTACTTACCAAATAGTAACTTAGTGAAATTATTTACTTAATTACTCAAGCTCAAAAAGATCCCCCCAAAACAGCAACTTCTCCTTCACAGAGAAAGCACAGCAAGAAAATGCACCAATCCCACAAATCTGCTTTTCCATAAAAACAAATTAAAAGTCAGATACAGTAAAATGAAAATGGATCCTCTTTGATAGGTACAATTTTCACATGAGAGCCTTTTCCGAGAATCATGCAATTAAAGTTTGCATTTGTGTCTATGAGCTGCACACTAAAAATAATAAATCTAGCATATATCAGCACTAAAAAGGTAAAGGTTCCCCCCGCACATTTGTGCAGTCATGTCTGACTCTAGGGGCCGGTGCTCATCTCCGTTAGTCGAAGAGCCAGCGTTGTCCGAAGACGCTTCCACGGTCATGTGGCCGCATGACACGCGTGGAACGCTGTTACCTACCCACCGAGGTGGTACCTATTCATCTACTTGCATTTGCATGCTTTCGAATTGCTAGGTTGGCAAGAGCTGGGGCGAGTGCAGGAGCTCACTCCACACGCAGGGCTAGGGATTCGAACCTCCAAACTTGCGATCTTCCAATCGACAAGCCTGGCGTCTTACTTGCTGAGCCACCACGCCCCCCATATCAGCACTGCCAAGGCATAAAACATGGATGAAAGAAATGGACCATTAACATCCTCATGATTTTTACAAGAGGACCACCACAAAGCACAGATCTAATCTGTAGCACTTTGATTAGGATTTTGTTGTTATACATTTGAAACTGTGAAAATCCATATTTTAAATCCTTGCTTTTTTATGGTTGCGAAATCAGATTAGTAGCTATAGACAATGCAATAAAAATAATAAGAGTTAGCAATCATTTAATTGTCATTTTGGAAAGGACATATGGGAACTTCATGTATATTCATTATAAAGGGTATTTGAGTTATTGGATTGGTTTTATACCTTCTTAACATTTTGTGATTGGCCTTGCCCCCACAGCATTCATGTTATAACTAGCATATGGGCACTGTTTTAGGGCAGCATCTACAAGCATTTTCAGAACTTTCCAGATGTGTCAACATAGGCCTAAGAAGACAAGAAGACCAGGTCTGTGGAGGCCTGCAGCAGGATATTTAGGAATTATAAGACACAACTTCAAATCTGCATGGGACATGAATGGATTAATGACCAGCGGTCCCCAACCTTTTTGGCACCAGGGACCGGTTTCGTGGAAGACAATTTTTCCATGGACTGGGGGGGGGATGGTTTCAGGATGGCGCGGACGGAAGTGGTAAGCCTAACAACCTTTTTGGCACCAGGGACCGGTTTCGTGGAAGACAATTTTTCCACGGAACGGTGGGGGGGATGGTTTCGGGATGGGATGGCGTGGACGGAAGTGGTAAGTGGATGGGATGGCGCGCACGGAAGTGTACGGCCTGGTTCCTAACAGTCCAAGGACCGGTACCAGTCCATGGCCCAGGGGTTGGGGACCCCTGGATTAATCTATCAATCGACCAATAGTGTTGTTGAGTGCTTTCCATTATATCATATCCCAGCTTCATTTTGCACAAGTATGCAGTGTCTTTCAGGAAAGATTGCACGACATCTACCAAGCTAAATTTAAAGCTAGGAAGGTTGGCTTCGCTGTTATCAATGAGATCTGCCTCCTCACTGGATCATAGGAAGGCTGTTAGAAATAAGAACTGAAGATTAGTCTCTACCTAATGTACATGGAAATATATTGATTCTAAACTGAAAATAATTCACTTGCTAGAATTCTTGCAATCCCATCACCATCATCTCAATGAATCTCGTTAAAGAGAACTCTGTGAGAATTATGCTTGGAAAAGAACTACTTTAAGTTTGAGGCACTTGCCAAAGAGCCTGGCACCATGTCTGGTAGTGTAATGGTATGTGGGAATGACCTTGGGAGACTGGGCCCAAAAACTCTGCCTAGGGAATGGTCATATAAGAGACAGCATAGTCCCGTATGCTTCCCGTATGCTTCTGGTTCCAGTTCAAGGTGTTGGTTATCACCTTTAAAGCCCTACATGGCATGGGACCAGGGTACCTGAGGGACCGTCCCATCCCCATAACATCAAACCGTCCCACTCGGTCATTTAGAGAGGGCATGCTACGGACCCCATCAGTAAGGGAATTTCACCTGACGGGGTCTAGAAAGCGGGCCTTCTCAATGGTGACACCCACCCTTTGGAATATCTTACCCCCGGAGGTGAGGCAGGCCCCATCGCTCCCGGCCTTCAGAAAGAACTTAAAGACCTGGTTCTGCCACCTTGCTTGGGATGGGGGGGGGAACAGTTCCTCTTGGGGATGGCTGGTGCCATAGAGCCCTTTTAAATACAAGCTCATCGCTTCTTGGATTTTATATTTATTTTAGTTATTATTGTATGGTACTATATGTTGTTTTAATTGTTGGGTTTTAATTGCTGATTTTTGTAAACTGCCCAGAGTTCCCCTGTGGGGAGATGGAGTGGTGAATACAAATTGAATTATAAATAAATAAATAAATAAATAAATAAATAAATAGTCCGCAACTGGATAGTGGGCAGGGCAAGAGGCTCAGAAGAGACCCTCCCTAATTTCTTGGGGTGTAAAGGAGACAGGGGGAGAATGGTACTTTCAGACTTGCAAGATTCTGTTAATGTAGCCTTACAATAAAGTAGAATTAGCTCATCTAGTCATGTTTCCTGTCTGGTCCACCTGGTGAGGCTGACAGGTAGTCTCCTCAGACAGGAATCCTTCCCAGCCTACCTGAAGAACTTCAGATTGAATGTGGGACCTTTTCTATACAAAGTCTGAGAACTATACCTTCTGAGAGGTACTGGCAACTACTTTCTGCTTGTTTGGCACTATAGCAGCTCGCAGAACATCATTTTCATTCATACTGTTGGATGATAATGTTAAGATAATATCCCCTAAACTGAGGACTGTGGTGTTCCATAATGTCAAATATTATGAAAGCTGGGCTATTCTTATTCCCAAAGAGCAGAAATTCTCTGAAGTTATGTTATATCCAGTCCTGGAAAAGCTCCCTCGCATTTCCCACCATTCAAACTGGAAAGCAGCCCTTAGTATTACATGGTAAATCTAGAGAAGATATTTATCTCATAAGAAAATAACCACTGGAATTAAGTGCACATATATTTAAAGTGACCTTTTACATTCCAGCTGACTGAAGCAGATTTGGTGGCAATTTAGTTATTGGATTTGCTGTTATGGTTGGCAGAGAAATGAGCAACAGAATTTAGACAGAAATAAAGCTGGACTTCAGTGGAAAGATGCCTGTTATTCTTTCTGAAAATACCTATTGACCTCTTTGGTCTTCAGTGTTCTGTTTGTGGTTTCTCACTTTTGCCATGTAGAAATATTAGTAGTATAATGAGAAATCAGATCCAGAGTAAGGTACTTCAAAGAGCATGTAATGCTTTGTTATCTACTTGGCTTGCAGTCTAACCCATATTTATCAGAAATGGATGGGATAATAATATGGCAAAAACTATACTGGTGGTCAAGCAAACAGAAAGTGACTTAATGCTAAGAGGCTGGAGCTCTGGATTTCAATTATTATTTGAATTAAATATTGCCCATTGCAAAAGCAAGCAAGTGAATGGGGAGGAGTTTGCTGAGGGAATACAGCAGAAGGAAGAGAAAAGAATAGCTAGAGAAACTGTATTCTGAAGGATTGTGTGTTGAGCTGTGAGGGTAAAGGTCATCTCCTGAATAGCTGCTAATTGTAAGGGGTATATCCTGACAGCTGCTGATTGCTCATTGTGAGTGATTAGGTGACTGCTTAGTGCTGAGTAAACAGAAAATTAAGAGGAACAACCTTATATCCTGCCCAGTCACCTGCCCTCCACAGTTTCCTGATGGAACACATAGCTTTTTATTGAAGGTTAAAGGTAAAGGTTTCCCCTGCACAGTCATGTCCGACTCTTGGGGCCAGTGCTCATCTCCATTTGTTAGCCAAAGAGCCAGCGTTGTCCGAAGACGCTTCCACGGTCATGTGGCCAGCATGATGTGCGGGGAATGCTGTTACCTCCCCACCGAAGT
Organism: Charina bottae; assembly: GCA_023362775.1. Lineage (NCBI taxonomy): Eukaryota > Metazoa > Chordata > Lepidosauria > Squamata > Charinaidae > Charina > Charina bottae. The sequence goes on from JALMGJ010000002.1 coordinate 67,898,570, forward strand.
GGTACCTATTCATCTACTTGCATTTGCATGCTTTCGAAATGCTAGGTTGGCAAGAGCTGGGGCGAGTGCGGGAGCTCACTCTGTCACGTGGGGTTAGGAATTCGATCCTCCGAACTTGCAATTTTTCAATCGACAAGCCTGGTGTCTTACCTGCTGAGCCATCGCGCCCCCTGATTTTTTATTTTATTTTAAAAAATATTTTATTGAAGATTGAACCAAAATAGCAATGGCCCTACTAATACAGTGCCTCCCACTCCCAACCCCTTGAGCCAGCCCAGAAGGATATCATGATTGATGGTATTGAAAGCTGCTGAGACATCAAGGAAGGCCAGATGGAAACATGATCAGGGAATACCTATTTATTTTGAGTAAGTTTAAATTCCAAGGACTAGATGAACTGCATCCTAGGATTCTGAGCTAGCTAATGCTCTGGCCAAATTCTTATGAATTATCTTTGAGAAATCTCAGAGTACTGGTGAAGTGCCAGAGAATTAGAGCAGAGCAAATGTCTGTATGTTTAAAAGGAAAAAAATATATCCAGCAAATGACAGAGCCATCAGTCTGACATCAATACCTGGGAAGATTCTAGAACAGTTCATAAAAGTACCAGTGTGTAATCACCTTGAAAACAATGCAATACTTACCTAAGTCAGCATGGGTTTGTCAAAAACAAATCCTACCTCATTTTTGGGGTGGACTGGATAACTTCCTTAATAGATTGAGAACTCAATGACATCCTGATTAGCAAACTAGTTAAGTGTAGCCTGGATTGCATGACAGTAAAGTAGGTGCATAGCTGGCTCAATAATCATACTCAAATGCTGATCAATGTCTCATTAAATTGAAGATAGGTATCAAGTGAGCTGCCTTTAGGATCATCCTGGGGTCCTCAACTTTTCATTATTTTCATTAATGGTTTTGATGAAAAGGTAAAAGGAATGCTTATCAAATTTGCAGATGATACAAAACAGGGCTTAGAAGACAAATTTCAAACAATCTTGATAGGTTTGAAAAATGGGCAGAATGTAACAGAATTAAATCTATATAAAAAAAGATTTAAAAAAGTTTTTAATTTAGGAAACAAAAATTAGATATCCAGATACGAGACAATGAATAGTTCTCTTGCAGAGAGAATAAATACAGTTTTAAGATGCATCAACACAAGTATAATTTCCAGATCATGGGAAATAATTGGGCAGATCTCACTTCAAGTACTGTGACAAGTTTTTGGTCGCATTTTAAAAAAGATTCAGAGAAACTGAATAGCAACAGCCACAGCAACAAAAATGATCAAAGAGTTAGAAACATAGCTCTCTGATGAGAGATTAGAGGAGTTGGATATGTTTGTCCTTTAGAAATGATTGCTTGGTGGGATTATTATAGTACTCTTCGCATTCCTGAAAGGATGTCATAGAGATGACGTTCCTCAAGACCTGTTCTCTAGTGCAGGACATGAAGTAATGGATTTAACTCATAGGAAAGCAGATTGCAATTACCAAGAGATGGTGGTGTGTTCCCCTTCGTTGGATGTGTTCAAGTGGAGACTAGACAGCCATCTGTATGGACTGCTTTAATGCACTGAACATAGGTTGGAGTTTATGGCCTAAATGGTCCCTCCCAACTCTATGATTTTGTGATTTTAAGTAATCATTTTTAATGATGTTGAAGCACATCGATTGTGTGTGCACATACCTCCGGATACATGTATGGATATAAGTTTGCATATTTATATGAGCAGAATGCACACGGTAACAGTCCTTTGAATGCTTGACTGTGGAGAATCAATTGTGAACTAACTCATAACCATGATCTCTGTATTATCAAGGAGAAATATGAAGTATGTAATAGGAAGTACAAGTAAAAAGTTAGATAACTCAGAGTCAATATTCAGCCAAGATCTTCTGGACTGGCTTGCTTATATTCAGAAACCCTTTCATTTCCTGATATCAGGATGTATGGAAAGACATTTGCTAATCCTTTGCTATGACTTTCAGTACTAATTTCTCAGTAACCACTGAAACACTGGCATTAGGGAAGTTGCTGGGAAGACAGGGACCTTCCTGGCCCCTTCAGTACTCATCAGAATTTATTGGTAGTAACTTTCAACAGGTCCCACACAGCAGAATGAGGACATTAGCTTTGTGGCTGTGCCTAGTGGAATCATATTTTAAAGCTGCTGTTTTGCCCCAGATGCAAATACTGCATCCAAAGCAGTATGTTTTTGTTCACTTTCTACTGTATATAACACATTTTAAAATTCAAAATTAGCTGCTTGAAAATTAGCCAGCATGTCAAAGCTGCCCTACTAATGGGACAAATGGTTGCTCTGCAAGAACCAGAATATGTGCAAAGAAATCAACATTTCCCTAGACCAGGGCTGTAATGGGAGTGCAATGATGCTAAATAGTTTTAAGGAAGAATGTACTCCCTGTCCTGGGTATATTTAGATGGGCTTGGATGAAGTACAAAATGAAATAGAAAAGAAAAATTAAAAATTTTTGAGGGTGGGAGTTAACTTCCTTTCTGACACAGAGACAGTTGAGATCACAGTGTGCCTTCAGCATCTTTTACACCCTTAATAAAGATCAACAAACAGGAGGGGTGACAAAGTAAACTGAACTGGCAACTTTTTAAAGAAGTGAAGGACAAATGGGTGCAAAATGCAGGCTAGATGATAAGTTTATTAAGCAAATCCAGAGTCACCAACTGTTGGTGTGTAACTATTCACGTTTTCAGAATTTTTCATTAGAGAAGACGCTAAGCCGGAGAAAGGGTGTGTAAAGGAAACAAGGCTAATGCTCATACCAGGAACTTGCAATTTCTTGTAGGAGCATGAAGCTATTTAAATTAGACTGTTGGGACTTTCCCAAGAACTTCTGGGATGAAAAATAAGATTCAATATTTTAGAAAAGATGTTCAAAGTCTAAGATAGTAGAAGGATGGTCAGTCTATCTATGATGGGCAGATGAACTGCAATACTTGGACACATGAAAAGGGATAAAATCATGAGGCATTTTAAAAACATTGCAGTTCCCAACAGTAATGCAGAAACAGCAACCTTGCCATATTTTTATTTTACAAAACTCTCCTATGATGCTCCCCTTTGGATATTATCTGAAAATGTGTTGAATATTCAGAGATCCTTTGTAAAAAAAATATATATATTAATTGCTTTCTGATTTCAACATTTCCATGTCTTTTCATAAGAGTTCCCTTCATAATTTATTGCAAATCCCTTTTATTTTTATTTCAATGCCAACATGAACGGGGAATAAGGAGTGCAGGAAAGGAAACAGTTACTTGGGAGATATTCTTATTCATGTCAAGGACCCTTAATTCATATTCATTGGAGGTGTTGTTCTTTCAGGTTTTTAAAGAAATTCACAGTTTTTTTGAAAAAAAAATTGTCATGCAGTATAATTGCTGCAAAGAACCAAATATTTTGGTTATCGCTCTTAAAAAGGTTGACATATTAATTTTTGCAGCCTGATTCAGAGTACCTTATGGTAGAAAGACCTTGCTGTGGCAGGCCTGAAATATCTCATTATCAAGCATTTATTAATACATGTACTTTGTATTTCTCTTGAATAGTATACTAAACCTGATCACAGCTGTGCTATGCTTTTCTTGCCTCCAGACAATGCGGTTATCTGTAAATCTAGAGACAACTAAATAATTTATTCCTTTCCCCTGTGATAATTTGTGTAAAATCACTGGGGTCATCCTAAAGGCAGGTGTTTTCTGTGCTCTTTCATGGATATTTCAGAATCTGCTTGCAAACTGGCAGTGGCCTTCTGATACTGCTTTTACGAACCATTTTGTTTAATCTTCTCTTGCCTAGCAAATGCATCTGTGAAACAGCAGTACTATGATAACATCCGCTGGATTCAGGAAGCCAGAAGACATAATTTGGTATGTAAATCCAGCTACAACGGTGCTTAATTGGAATTCAGTGCCATTATTTCATATTTTTGTTCTATTTATTTTTATGATTTTTATCTCATCTTTCTGCCCATAAGGCACTCAAGGTGGCCGATAATTTTAAAAGATTGCTTAAAATCATTGCTTGAAAGAACGTGTAGCATTTTCTTCATCCCAACTCCATTGTGCAATGGGGCATCCAGTCAAAGTTGAGACCCCATCAAGCTTGTATGTTGTATGTTGAAGCAATTCCCACATACTGTAATCCAATCTCTTTCTATTAATCTCATCTTGACCTAGTTCTTGGGCCTAACATTTAAAATGGCTGGTGAGACTTTCATGGTTGTTTTTCTATTAAAAAAAATATTTTACTTGAAAACCAGATACCAAGGAGAAGGTGGGAAACGTCTACAGTCTGATGTTCTACAACATTGGTTCCCTAAACTGTGGGCTGCAGACCCCTGGGAGGGGGTCATGGAGTTATTGTAAGAGATGTACAATTTACCCCAAACATGGAAGGAACAAAAACCAGCTCACACGGTTCTGCTGCCTAAAAGATTCTTCACTGTCTGGGATAAGGTGGGAGATAAACATTGGGCTGGCCTAGGAGGGAGAGTGGGAAGAATTGCACCAGATGAATTGAGTGGGTTCTTCCTTTCTTCCTCATGTCCAATGCTGGTATTTCTCTCCCTCTCCGTCTATGCCTCATGCTGGCTGGGGAATTCTGAGAGTTGAAGTCCAGACATGTTAAAGTTGCCAAGGTTGAGAAACACTGGCTGATACTAAGTGTGCATCTATACAGGGATCCCAGCCAGACACCCCCTGCATTGTGTCTGGCTGGGATCCCTATGAGCCCATAAATGCTTTCACTCTATAACCAGCATCACAACTCCATGTGTGCCCCTTTCGGTTCTCTCTGTCCCCAGAGTTACCCACCTACCTAATCGGGACTCTCAGTATATCTTCCTTACTAGCATTCTGATTCTAATACTTGCCATGCAAAATGTCCCTGGTTTGAAACCAGCAGTATTTTTTTAATTAATATTTTCTTTCCCTGAGCCACCTACTTTTCTGCTGCATTTTTTAAAATAGGTCTACCAGTGCACCATTTCATTCATCAAAGAAGCCAAAAAAAAAAAAAAAAACACCCCAAAAACACCTGAATGGAGAATTAGGTAGCTCAGGGAATGAAAATAGTAATGTAAAAGAAAATCTTTCTGCTGGGTTTTCAATCAGAGATATTCTACACCAGTGTTTCTCAACCTTGGCAATTTTAAGCTGTGTGGACTTCAACTCCCAGAATTCCCCAGCCTGCATTCTGGGAGTTGAAGTCCACACAGCTTAAAGTTGCCAAGGCTGAGAAACACTGTTCTACACACAAGGCAAGTGTTATTATAACTATTATCCTAGTAAGGAAGATCTGTTGCAGCAGCATACGCAGCAGATGTTACAGAGGGAAGATGAAAGAAAGGAATTTCTTTCCACCAGCAGGGGAATTGTGTCAGGGTTTTCCTGTGAAATACAAATTGCTTTCTTTACTGTCTGTGTACTGTCTGTTTCTCAAAACAACTTCACTGATAAAGCAGGTGCAGCTGCCATCACGTGATGTTATGTCTCGTCCGAAATAACTATCCCATGGGAACAAAAGCCCTAACAATTCTCGGGGGGGGGGGGGGGGGGGAGGAGACAAACTGCTTGGCTAGATGCAACACTGCCATCTCATGGCGGTTTATATTATTTGCAATTCTGAACGCTTTAGGCTTTGTTAATCTGAAAAGCTTTGTGACCCATGACTCTAAGCTTCCACCAATCAGAAAGCTGAAACAAGTGTATATCTCAGCTGTGAACTATGGGTCTATGCTTCTTGACTTCTGTCCGGTCTTTTAGCCATGTTCATGTGTATGTTCTACTTCTGGAGACTGGGAAGTACGTAGCTATGCATGGCTGTGTGTAGGCCATGGCATGAGCTCCTTCATGTCTTCAAACTCTGCTTGTACATTTGTTTTTTCCTTTTTGCAATAATGTAACTGTATATACATTTATTGCCTTTTATTACAAGTAAACATTTTAGCCATAAACGCTGCACTCTGTCTGTTTACTCTGCGCCTTAACCCTATAAGCCAGCATTATACCACAGGTTATGGTTCCCAGTGTGGAAGTCATGCTTCCGCTGCATTGTACCTGGCTGTAAAAGGGGGTTTGTTTTTTGAGGCTGATTTTAGAGTAAACGTGTTTTTCTTTGAGTGGTCAGCATGGCTGCTGCAGGACTGACTAGTCTGCCTTTTGAGCGCTTAGATGGCACAAACTATCGGACCTGGTGTGTGAAGATTAAATCATTCTTTTTAAAAGAAGGCTTGTGGCAATATGTGAAAGACCCACCTCCAGCTGGTCCCATTTCTGAGGAAGTGCAATTGCGTTTGGACCGTGCTTATGGCAATTTGATTCTGGGACTGGAATAATCTCAGTTACTGCATGTCAGCAACCTAGACACTGCACATGGGTGCTGGGAAGCTCTTAAAGCCATTAATTCAAGACAAACCTCTGCTGTCATTGTTGGACTATCACGTCAGCTTTACAATTTAAAGCTGCAGCCGGGTGGGAATGTGATGATCCACCTACATAAACTCAAGACTTTGTTTCTTGAGCTTGCAGAGAGAGATGTTGTGGTACCAGATACGCAGAGGGTGTGTATCATATTGTCAAGTTTGGACAGCAGCTTTGATATGCTCATCGAGGCAACGCAGACATTACGACCTCAGGACCTAACTGTGGATTATCTCACAAACCGGATCCAAGAAATTCAGCAAGCTTTTGACCTAGAGAAGATGCAGGGTAAGCCATCTGTTGCTGTTCCTGAGACTTCTAAACAGCGTTTTCCTGCTGGAACAGAGTCTGCATGTGCTGTAAGAAGATGTTATCGGTGTAATTCTTCTCAGCATTTCCTGAAAGACTGTCCCCAGCCACCTCACCCAGCGGGTAATGCCAGTGGAAAGAGGTTTGCTCGAAAGAAGGGGAAGCCACCTAGACAACGTACCCAAGTTTCTGCTCTGCTAACTGCTGTGAGTAAGCGATCTCCAGAGACTTGGCTATTGGACTCGGCTTGCAGCCAAATCATTGTGAACAATATGTCGATGAAGGTTCTCAGTCATCCAGGTGGAACAGTCTGTAGCTTGAATCATGTCAACTGGATTTCTATTTTCTCAGTGGAAACGTTTCGCTCCTTATCCAAGAAGCTTCTTCAGTCTGAGCAAAGTTAGTAGGGGAATCCTTAAATATGTTTCTAGGGTGGCTGTGTGACCTTGCACCTGGGGCTAGGTCATGGTTATTTGAGATGTTTATTGAAATAAACATCTCAAATAACCATGACCTAGCCCCAGGTGCAAGGTCACACAGCCACCCTAGAAACATATTTAAGGATTCCCTTACTAACTTTGCTCAGACTGAAGAAGCTTCTTGGATAAGGAGCGAAACGTTTCCACTGAGAAAATAGAAATCCAGTTGACATGATTCAAGCTACAGACATTGTGAACAATGAACAGTTGTTGTTAACAAAATGCAAGCCTAAAATCCAACAGGTTGCTCTAGCTGATGGATCCATGGCTGATGTGTCTTTTCAGGGTGAAGTATATATTCCTTGTTTGGGGATAAGTGTGCAAAATGTGTTGTGTGTTCCTACACTTGATTTTTCCATCCTCAGCGTTCCAGCCCTGGTCAAGTCTGGGTATACTGTTGTATTCAAGGGTACTGGATGTTCTATTGAAAAAGATGGAATTGAATGTGCTAGGGGGAGATTAGTGAATCAGTTGTATGAAATGCTTCCTAAGCAGGAGATTGTGGCTGGAAATTGTGTTTCCAACGTTCCCCCACATCATAAATGCATTCATTATTTTCACAGAGTACTGGGACATCCCGGGTGGGGAAGTTTGTCCCAGATGGCCAAGGTGTATCCTGAGCTAAGGTCCAGAAAATGTGAAAACTTTCTTGATTGTACTGTGTGTAAACAATCTAAGAGCCTGTTGCTAGGAGAAGTGACAGAGTGTCAACTAGACCATTTCAGTTGGTTCATGGAGACCTAGCTGGCCCCTATGCTCCAAGTGAAGGAGGGGCACGTTTCATGTTTCTTCTGGTAGATGACCATACTCGCTTTACGTTTTGTTATTTGCTCAAGTCTAAAGCGGAAGCCTTTGCTCGCTTTAAGGAGTTTGTAGCAATGGTGGAGAGAAACTATGGTTATCAAGTGGGTCAGTTTCAGTCTGATCATGGTGGAGAGTTCCTAAGCCATGAGTTCCAGAATTGGCTTTGTAGGAAAGGAATCTCCCATAGACTTGCCAATGTCGGTGTTCCAGCTGAGAATGGAATAGCAGAAAGGAAGATTGGTGTTGTTAATACCATTAAAAATAGCCTGATGTTAGATGCTCAGGTGCCATCCCATTTCTGGGGTGAGGCTATCATGACTGCAGTGTATCTACCTAACAGGTTGTGGAATTCATCTGTAAATGAAGTTCCTTACTTCCTTTTGTTTGGCAAGTGCCCTTCGCTGAAGTACCTGCGTGTCTTTGGAACATTTGCATATGTTCACATCCCCAAGTCTCAGCGAAGGAAGAACCAACCAAAAGCACAGCGCTTAAGGTTTGTTGGTTATTCATCAAGATCTAAGGGTTACCGTTTTTCTTCAGGCTATGGTCACGTGGTAATCTCCAGAAGTGCTAAGTTTGAGAATCCTACTGGTTGGGAAAGGTTAAATGCTAGTTCAGAAGTGTTGTTGCAATCTAGTGTATCACCTACTGTCCATGCTCCAGTAAATGGACAACAACCAGTCCAGATACCTTCTGTTCCCCAGTCTCCTAGTGTGGTGAAAAGGTCCCCTCAGGTGAAGAAAGAAGCTAAGTCGTAAGGTAGCCAAACCGTCTATGCGAGACTGGCAAGGATTGAAAAGAATCCTATGTTATCTCAAAGGCACAGCAAATCTCTGCCTCAAAGTGTCAGCTAATAAGCCTGAAATGCCTGTGATCTATGTTGATAGTTCCTTTGCAGAGTAGGGGGATAGAAAATCTGTGAGTGGTTTTCTGTGTCAGTTTGCTGGTTCTTCTGTTGCCTGGCGCTCCAGAAAGCAAACCTCAGCGGCAATCTCCACCGCGGAGGCGGAGTACGCCGCCCTCAGTGAGGCAGCAAATGAACTACGCTGGTGTAATCAACTATTTCATGATCTAACTGTAAACATAAACTTGCCTTATACTGTATATGAAGATTCGCAATCATGTATTGGACTCGCTCTATCTGAAAATGTGACAGGGCAAACAAAATATGTTGATGTAAAGTATAAGAATGTTAGACATGCTGTACAAGAAGGTTTCATACAATTAGAATATTGTCCTTCTGGACAAAATGTGGCAGATGTGTTCACAAAAGCTTTGACCATTGAAAACCATGCAACCATGATCACAAAGCTGGGACTTGAGCAAACATGATTTGTAATAAAATGTATTGTGTCTCTGTGTTCCTGAAACATGACAGTTTCCAATATTGCTTCATTGTGCCAAAAGCGATTTGGGAGGGGTGTCAGGGTTTTCCTGTGAAATACAAATTGCTTTCTTTACTGTTTGTGTACTGTGTTTCTCAAAACAACTTCACTGATAAAGCAGGTGCAGCTGCCATCACGTGATGTTATGTCTCGTCTGAAATAACTATCCCATGGGAACAAAAGCCCTAACAATTCTCGGGGGGGGGGGAGACAAACTGCTTGGCTAGATGCAACACTGCCATCTCATGACGGTTTATATTATGTGCAATTCTGAACGCTTTAGACTTTGTTAATCTGAAAAGCTTTGTGACCCATGACTCTTAGATTCCACCAATCAGAAAGCTGAAACAAGTGTATATCTCAGCTGTGAACTATGGGTCTATGCTTCTTGACTTCTGTCCGGTCTTTTAGCCATGTTCGTGTGTATGTTCTACTTCTGGAGACATGGAAGTGCATAGCTATGCATGGCTGTGTGTGTAGGCCATGGCATGAGCTCCTTCATGTCTTCAAACTCTGCTTGTACGTTTGTTTTTTCCTTTTTGCAATAATGTAACTGTATATACATTTATTGCCTTTTATTACAAGTAAACATTTTAGCCATAAATGCTGCACTCTGTCTGTTTACTCTGCGCCTTAACCCTATAAGCCAGCATTGTACCACAAATTGTTCATGGTAGCCTGCACTCTAGATTGAATACCTTGCAAGCTTCTCAGTCTGGACAGGATTGTCTTAAAACTGGTTTAAAGTTAAGCCGGTTAGAACACAGAGTAAGGGTGCAGTGCAGATATGCCTTATATGTGAACTTTGGACTTCCATGCTACACCAAGTCCTATCACTGGCAAGCAGTATTAGGCCTCTGGATGGCCCTACTAAAAATATTGGCAGGTACCGTCTCCCTGCTGTGCTTCAGGCCATAGCTTTAGCAGTGTCCCTCAGATATCCTGGGCCTGGGAAGATGACATTGCCTGGCCTGCTTCAACGATGGTAAAATCAGATTCAGAATTTGTGAGTCTCTTTATTCTCTGCAGGTGCTCTGAATACTTAATCTGAAGAATTTATATATTAAAAACTGATTCAAATCAGAGCTCCATTTTAATTTGCTTTCATTGCAATAAAGTTCTTGTATGATGGCTATACAAAAAAATCCTTTAGAGGCATCGTTTTTAATATTGGGAGCCAATGTTTACCATTCCAGGGATAAGCCATACAAAGTCTCTAGGAAGAAGCCAGATGGAATTATTGTAAGTACTTTTACATTATTGGCAAGAAAAGCTTCCTTTTTAGATTCCAGTTCCATCAGCAGTTCTAGATCTTATCTAACAATAATGTAACAACTAGTATTAGACTTTGAATCGTGATTTTAACTGAGTGGAAAATGACAACTATAATTAAAATTAGATATCATGAAATGTAAGTGGAGATAAAATCATAGGCAGAAATCCTTAATTATGGAGGATGGATATTTGTAAATTCACTATCCTGCTTTTTTCATTAAACAGACCAGCATTGCCTCTGATCCACATCTGGACTGTGGAGATAAGCCAAGGACTTTATTATTATATTATTTCTATATTTCAGGTTGTTGGTTCCCAAGCCAGAATTCTGTATTCTGATCAAAAAGGCCGCATAGCTATTGCAGTGGCTATTAACAAGGGCATTGCTGAAGGAAGAATTAAGGTACACTTCTTCTGTGTTTTTATCCAGTACAACCTGTTAATTTTCTTTGACATGGTAGATTGATTTGCGGATTGAAGAGGTCATACTGAGAGAAACAGATGATGGGACAAGAATTTTTCTTATAAAAATGCAAACCATCTAATGTCAATGAATGTCCAGTAAAGTAACGGAGACTAATAGTTTGAAATGAGTGTGACTACAGTATAATATTAACCATAGGTTGTAAACGTATCACATGTTGTAAGATTTCTGAATGTTATTCCTTGTTGAATTCCTATTGGAAAACCTCACAGTATTTCCTAATTCAGTGAAGGGATCTCTTGTGTGCTTCCTAGTTCTTTCTTTAGATGAGGTGCAGAGCCCCGAGATCAAATTCAGCCTCTGAATCTACATTTTACACCCTCTGAAACACTCCCAGATTGTGTCAGCAAAATTCAGTGGGAAAACTATCAATTTTCAGGAGCATGATTTTCCAACTTTTTCTTTCTGGCATTAAAAGGGTGAAAAATGCAAACATCAAATGGCGACAAGGCTTAAAACTTTGTATTTGACTCCATCTGCTTCTCTCAAAAAAGAGGGGTGGGGGTGGGAAAGGCCAATAATGTTCAGTCCTGCCTTCCTTGGAGGTCTCCTCCAATTTATTTTTTTATTTAAATTGATAAAAAAATAAATAAGTTGCATTGCCCAGGTTGGAAAAATTTGCTTACTGCTTGACATGAAAATTTGTCACAAAGCAAGGAAGTTTCCCCGTGTGTTCTTTCTGGATGCCTAGCCTGGGAAATAACATGAAGCTGATGCATCAGTCACTCCATGGCAAGACTCAGCAGCCTCTTGTTCGGAATGTAGTCTAGTCCGTAAGCTTCAGAGCCTTTTTCAGGTTCAGGAAGAAGCAAAGAGGTGCTCTCTCACACTCTCCAGCTGATACAGATTAATACCTCCAATTTGGTCAGGCTTAGTGTAAAGCCTTGCCTTTCTTTGCCTATATAGATTTATTTTCCAGCTTGTACAGATTCAGGCTACATATAAATATTAATCTCCATGGAATATTTCTACATCTTGTCTTTTTTTTTACCATTGTGCTCAAGACCTTCTGATACTCCACAGTTTCATTGAAACTGGAAAGGTGATCTTCATAATAATCAAGCCATCAGAAACATCACAGTGGTCTTTGGCTTTGACCTAGTAAGATCAAAATATCTTTTTTGTTCTTATTCTATGTATTTATAATTATTTAGCCTGTAATTTATTTTGACAGTGTATTGAAGGCTTACAGAAAAGCAGCTGATAATTTTAAGTGCCAAGGTTTCATCATTATTGTTGTTTGTTGTTTATTCGTTCAGTCGCTTCCGACTCTTCGTGACTTCATGGACCAGCCCACGCCAGAGCTTCCTGTCGGCTGTCGCCATCCCTAGCTCCCCCAAGGTCGAGTCCGTCACCTCCAGAATATCATCCATCCATCTTGCCCTTGGTCGGCCCCTCTTCCTTTTGCCTTCCACTTTCCCTAGCATCAGCATCTTCTCCAGGGTATCCTCTCTTCTCATTATTGTTGTGCTTGTTGTTTATTTTTAGTATATTTCTCACCTACACTTTAATATGGAGCACTTTTATATGCACATTCTCTATATCTGGACAGAGGTTGTCCATGACAATTTCTAAATGTTGAAACTGACTAACACATGGTATTATGTTTACCCCACTGCCTAATTCTTTGATTGGAACTACATGGTTAAGCCAAATCTCATATTGGTTGATTATTTCCCTATTCAGGAACTTATCTTTAGCAGAACAATTGATTTCCTCTTCATCTGGATGGACAGAATTATGCCAAAGAGTCCAGCTGATTCTGCTCTATTTTTTTCCTGTATACTTATTTTCAGGCACCAGTTGTTCTTAGTCGAGACCACCATGATGTGAGTGGGGCAGACAGTCCTTACAGAGAGACCTCAAATATCTATGATGGTTCTGCATTTTGTGCAGGTTAGCCGAATAGATTGCAAGTACCTCTAGTAAACAGAATGTCTTTAAGATCAACAACTACATTTCATGCTTATAACTGGTTTCACCTTTTAATTTACAAGTTTCCTTTTCCATTGTGGTTGCTTGTAAATCAAACCCCCCAAAACTGCAGCACCTTGGAGAGTAATCCTGCTGTTACTTGACAGCAGCCTCTTTAATCAGGTGCAAGAAGTAAATAGAGAAGATGGTATTAAAACATGGCTGGAGTGAAGTTGCATCTTGCAAGTTGAGATGCAAAAAAGAGTAAGGGGGTGAAAAGGAGGGGGGGAAATGTATCTTTGTAGCCTTAACTACAGAAGATATTTGGGGGGGAAAAGCTGCTTTTTAGAGTTCTCTGCTGATGACCTTTGGGGGAGAAATGGGAAACCAGGAAAAAGAGGGATTAGAATGGAATAGTTCAAATCCCAGAGTATTCCACACTGCAGCATTTTGTCACAGGGATCAAAGTACATCTTAATTACTTGTAATATGAACCTGAGACCAGGATAGCTCTAGAATAGCCAAATGCAACAGAGGGCAAAATGCATTTTAAAAGGGGAAATTTCAAACAATTCACTTTTTCCTGCTCCCAAATGACAAACTGCACCTACTGGAAATCAAACCTAGACAGTTGTCCTGCCCTCTTTCTGCATTTGATTATCCCATGCAGAGCTACTGACTCAAATAGAATTCTAGTTTTATTCCAATATAAATTTAAAATCAAGTTTATCTATTGCAAAGAGTATCCCTCTTGAATGAATAGTGATAATAATGTTTAGATTAGCAAAAACACTGCAGTGAATAGTCAGTGACATTCAGGATAGCAAAATCTCAAGTGGAGGTTATATTCTCACTTCCTGATAATCCTTCAGGACCTAAAGTTTTTTTGTCAATTTTTTTCATATTGATTAGGGCTCATGTTTAACATCTGTTTCTCTGCCCCAGTAATGCCCTGACATCTGCAGGGGGGGGGGATATCAAAAAGTCAATATGGTGGTCAAAGCAGCACAATCAGAACCCCACCCTTTCATGTCTACATCCTTCTTATCATGATGTTTCTAATAATTTCAACATATCTTGGATATGACTAAAACCCAGTTTAGACATTCAGCTCTTAACTGATAAGCAGTGAAGAAAGGTTATTTTATTTGCATTCATATGAGCTCAGGCTAAATAGTGTGCTTTAATTCTAAAGGGGGTGCGGTGGCTCAGCGGTTAAGACACCAGGCTTGTCAATTGGAAGTTCGCAAGTTAGGCAGTTCGAGACTCGAGTGCCGTGTGATGGAGTGAGCTCCCGCACTCGCCCCAGCTCTTGCCAACCTAGCAATTCAAAAGCATGCAAATGCAAGTAGATTAATAGGTACCACTTCGGTGGGAAGGTAACAGCATTCCGCGTGCGTCATGCCGGCCACATGACCGCGGAAGCGTCTTCAGACAACGCTGGCTCTTGGGCTAACAAATGGAGATGAGCACCGGCCCCTAGAGTCGGACACGACTGCACAACTGTGCGGGGGGAACCTTTAAGGTAAAGGTAAAGGTTCCCCCCGCACATTTGTGCAGTCGTGTCCAACTCTAGGGGCCGGTGCTCATCTCCGTTTGTTAGCCGAAGAGCCAGCGTTGTCTGAAGACGCTTCCACAGTCATGTGGCCGCATGACGCACGCGGAACGCTGTTACCTACCCACCGAAGTGGTACCTATTTATCTACTTGCATTTGCATGCTTTCGAATTGCTAGGTTGGCAAGAGCTGGAGCTAGTGCGGGAGCTCACTCCGCACGCAGGGCTAGGGATTCGAACCTCCGAACTTGCGATCTTCCGATCAACAAGCCTGGCGTCTTACCCACTGAGCCACCACGCCTCTTACCTTTATTTTAATTCTAAAGGACTAATTCATATAAGTGCAAGGGAACTTTGGGATGGGGCAAAAGGTCTCATGGACCAATTTTTGTTTGTATCAGTGGAAGATTTATTTATTTGTTAGATTTGTATCTCCAGGAACTTGTCAGTGTCCAGTTTTTCCAGAAGAGAGGCCCTCTGAAGACTTTGGATTTTTGAAAATAATGCAAGGGAAATGGCAATACCTGAATACAGCCCATGAAGTGCACCAACAAAGCTTTTGCCCCAATGCTTTAAAGACATTGTGGTCCCTCCCCTTCTTCCACTTCACCATTGTATGTGGTTGTCATTTCTTTTCTTTTTCTTCCCTAACAGATATGGCTGTCCAGAATTTTGTAGGAGATGCATTTAGAGGAGCAACTTGGGTTGCCTTACACAACGGTGGTGGTGTTGGCTGGTAAGGAGATTTTGCCTTCAAAGGGGAAAGATACAATATGCTGACCAATGAGTGATGGAAGCTAAAGGCAGATAGAAAGGTATATGGTGCTGCAGCTATTCATTGTAGCAAAATGAGCTTTTGCTGAGGAAATCTGATGTGGTTTACTTCCCCAAATGTGTTCTCCAGCAGTATTGAATTTCAACTCCCATCATTCCCAACCAGTAGGTGGAGGCAGACTACTTCATGGAATATGTCTCCTTTTCCACTGCTGACAGTACTTTTTTGACTGGGTTTTGTGCAGAACAATTGATGATTACATTTTTCTTATTGGTTTCTTTTATTTACCAAATTTATCTTAGATCTTCATTGTTTTTTTAGGAAACCCAAAAGCTGTCTTGAGCATACTGGGTTTATAGTGGAAAGACAAGCTAAAATGTCATAATAAAATACTTGTATTTTACTGCATACTGCAAATACTGCACA
This sequence comes from Charina bottae, assembly GCA_023362775.1. Lineage (NCBI taxonomy): Eukaryota > Metazoa > Chordata > Lepidosauria > Squamata > Charinaidae > Charina > Charina bottae. Next base: position 67,914,441 of record JALMGJ010000002.1, read on the forward strand.
GTTATTCAACATGATAGGTATACATGTCCATATGCCCTGAGCCTTGAACTACCCCAGCTTAATATACATGTCCAATTCTGTATTCTTGCATTGGCCTTCAAAATGTCAGTGAATGAGATGTGCATTTAGACTTCCCTCAAGCAGCATTTACATCAGTGATCTTTGGGCCTCAATATACTGTAACATCCCCATAAAACAGGTCAGGTGTACAACCATCTTTTTCTTCACTTCTGCCCCTAATTAGTTCTAATGTGTTTTTTAAAGAGCAGCAGAGGAAGAATGTACTCAAACTTCTGGTCATTCTGAGCTCCTCACATCTGTCACTTAGCAGCACTGGTGTCACCAGGGGATCTCCAAGTAGAAATCTGAGGCCCTGCTGAGCGGAGTAAGCAGGAGACCTCCAAAAATGAGAAGAGCAGCCTACCATGTTTTGAAGGACATGAATGGTAGTAATATACATTAAACAGCATGTCTGCTTCCTCCCCAGTAAGTCCATTAAGTCCAAGGACTAAAAGGACCTGGCTGGATTACTGCTTCAAGGCAGGGATGGACAATTTGTAAAAGCCACGACTCAGTCCCCTGCCTTGCTGCAGAGCTGCAGGAGACCTGCCAATAACATGCTGATGTCACTAGAAGTGATAGGGCCAAACAAATGTAGGTTGTTGTTTGGAGGCTTAGGAAGGTTTAAAGGTAGAATTGGGAGGGAGAGGCCACAAGAAGCAAACACTCCCATTCCCACTCCTAAAAATCCTGCAACTCCCACAAAGAGTATTTGCTAAACTCTGATGGCACAATTTTGTCTAATTCTTTCACAATTTTTTTAGAGCAGTTGCAGGGGAATAGGAATGGTTTACTTCCCAATAGTCCTCTGTTCTCATTCCAAGCCTTATATTTGAAGGGAAGGGAAGTTGGAAATACTCTACAGCTGGAAACTGGGCAGTTTGTTGCTGAATTTTAATGAGATGATCTTTAGGCGCTTGGGACCATATGCAGCCCATGGCCCATGAGCTGCCTATCCTTACTTTAGGGAACAGATATGTTACAGTACTTCCATAGGGTTCTTCAATTCCCTGGACTATTTTGATTCCATCTGTGCTACTGATAGGGAGCTGACTTCCTAGGATAAAAGGGAATTTTATGAGGATGCAGTGGGATGCCTGAATGGTGTCGACTCTGTGGTTTTTGTAATGTATAGTTTTGACTCTAGTTAACTGACCAGGGAGTACATTTTACTGTGCTAAATACAGGACTGAAAACATGCCAACATGAATGTTTGTCATGTGTTTCATTTACTGCTCTGTACTAAATAGGATGAGTAGAAAACACTAGTAATCTTGCTTCACTTTCCCATGGGAACTATCTGAAATGTACATAAGTGGGAATCCAGATGATCGGCTTCTGCAGATCAGATACAATAGAAACATCTAGCCTAGTCGTTGCCATTTCTCCAACATATACAGGTTTTTAATTTTTGATAGTTTGGTTGTGATTATTGTGTTTGTGATATAATGAGAGTTTGAACATTCCATAAAATGGTCAATATGGTTAACTACATGGATTTATCACCAAGAGTGTTCTGGGCTTGTTTTATGTTTAGAGGCTTAAAAGTGGTATTTCCTGTTTTTCTTTATTAGGTTGATAATCAAGTAGAGGCAGGCATTATGTATATTTTTAGTTGGATCATATATGAAATGACCCTAGGGTTGGCCAATATCACAGAAGCTCAGTTTTGAAAGCCTCTTCATTAGGGAGGCCAAAGTGATTTGTACCAACCAAAAGACAGAGGCAGTTTATGGATTGAAGTACACAGTCAACAGAAGGATTGCTTGAGGGGATTGGAGTTCTTTGATCGCCTTGGAGACAGGCGTCTGGAAATTATTGGAGTAGTTTAGGTCAAAATACCACATGTTTCTTTAATTATTTGAATATATGACCAAGTGCTAATGAGGACTCTGTGCTTTTCCATAAAAATGAAAAAAAGTTTGGAAAAGTTCAAGTAAACAAGCATGACATCGCAATTTAATTAATATTATTAATATTTTGGGTGATTCTACTGGGGCAACTCTTGATTTCACTTGACTTTGGGTTGATATCGAAATACATGTTAGAATTCTAAATTTTAATTCAGTGCAGGAATCCTAAAGCAGGTTCTGCCCAGGCATCATACAGAGAAACTACATCTGTGAAACAATAATGATTGATGACATGTTTAGTCAGAACATTGTCTGAAATCTAGCTACTATGAGACCAGTTTGGGAGTACTGATTTAGTTCATAAAAGAACATTCTTAAAAACAATGCTTGGATCTCAGTGAGCTGCACCATTATTCTCATCCATTTTAAATTCTTCCAGAAATGTAGCCATTCTGATTTATTGCAGCAGAACCAAAGAATTTCTGATGAAACGGGTTCAGGTCTAAAGCTTACATCAAAATCGATTATAGTGCAAGACAATGCAGTTAACCCAATCAGCCTCTAAGACGGTCAGATTTCCTTGGTGGTGGTTCTGGCAGCAGTCACACTGATAGGATCAAAAATAATCATTTAGGGTATTCAGAATCCCTACCCGCTTTATCTAAAAAGCGCCTTTGTGTCTCCTGCCTTGTGCCAGAAGAGTTCTGGCAAGGTTTCATCTCATCAAGAGTTCCTTCCCCTGGGCCGGAGAGGAAGCAGTAGGCATGGCATAGCCACTGTAGTCAATCAGTGCTTGAGTGGTTTGTTCTGTTGTGCTCTGCCAGCTGTTGGCAGGGAATTCTGTAATGGAGAGGCTTGATTTTTCAGTGGCCCTTTCTCCCCAGTGCCTTTTCTTTTATGACTAGGTATGGGCCAATCACCTGGGTTTTGGTCTTCCCACGATACTGCTGACTGGGTGGTGTTCATTTATTCCTATGCCACACTGGCTCTGTTTTGGGCTAAATCTAACTGATTTTGGGTGTTTTACACAAATGTGCACTTAAATGTGCAAGGATAACAAGCCCACATTATTGTTTTGTGATTTAAAGATGTAAACTATAGCATACCTGGGCTGTGAAAACTAGACAATCATTACACTGCAGCAAAATGAGTTTTCTGTGTGTTTGCAGCTATCTTGTATTTCTACAGCCCAGGCATGCTATGATTATTCTGGGAGCCCTAATTCCGATATAGCAGGGGTGGGCAAAGTAAGGCCCCTGAACCTCATTAGCCCCCATTTGTGTATGTATGCCCTTAAGCTGCTCTGAACAATTGCTACAAATCGGGAGCATGCTTAAAGGCAAGAAACCCACAGAAACTAAATATATATTATTCTAAATTGATTTATCTTAGGAGGAAAAAAGGCCCATCCCAAACTTTCCCTAAAAATCCAGGAACATTTAAAAAATGTTGCCTCTTGCTTTTGTCCACATGCATGACAAGGCCCCACCTGTTTTACACCACCTTTTAGGAATGAGGAGAAATTTGTTTCCTTCACTATCTCTATTTTATTTATGTTTTAAAATGCATTTTCTCCTGATTTAGAAAAGCAGAAGGAAGAGGGTGACGTGAGTCACAGTAACTAATTTGCCATCACCGCAATGGAATTCCAAATGGCTGTGCAATAAACTTAAATAAGTTTGTCTTAAATGGCCTGGCCTTTAAGACAACAGCTACTTAATCTCAGACATGTTGGCATTTTCATTATTTGTCTGAACAAGTACATTTTAGATGGCCCCATCCTCAGGGGAAGTTCAGCAGGCAGGCTCAATAACCCTTGGCATTCACACTACAATTGATCTGGTAGACTATATCGTGTAGGAAAATAATAAAATGGTTGTCTCCTTATCCCATGTTAAGATTCTGATTACCTGTCATGTACCTTAAGCAATTTTCAACAATATAGTTGCCTAATTTTAGAATTGAGAGTCTCCCTAAATATAATAATCTATGTGTTTAGTTACCCACCCAGAAGGAGAGAGAGAGAGAGAGAGAGAGAGAGAGAGAGAGAGAGAGAGAGAGAGAGAGAGAGAGAGAGAGAGAATCTAGTTAAACTCCTACTCTGTGGGAGAATCTTGCAATACTAGCATTCCTGACAGATGACTCAACAGCACACTTTGAGTAATTATACCTAATTAAATCCCTCTGGCACATGTAACAGTAGTTATGATTTTTTAGAACAACAATTCTCCTTTTCCATTGGTTTGGGGCAATTTAAAATGAATACCCTATAATGGATCTAGAGGCCTACAGTCTAGCTGGTGACTTAAGTATTCTATAACTAAAGTCACTACCTCTTCCAATGAGAGTTGAGATGCAGGATTCAGGGGAAGAATGAATTAGAAGTTTTCTTGGTTCCCAGGCAGTCCTGGCCAGGGGTCCTCAGAGAAGCAAGGAGGTTAAGAAATAGATTTTGTTTGACTGGTCCTAAAATGTAGACCCTCTGCCCAATCACCCTGGGAAAACTACATCTAGTAATGTAAATTTGGCAGGAAAAACATGGAGTGGCCATGTAGGTTCACTGGATCACTGCCTTGTCGTGGCAAAGGGGCTTGTGTAACTCAATGAAGTCAGGTCAAGACGGACAGGTCATGACGGAGAGTTCTGACAAAACGTGGCCCACTGGAGGAGGGAATGGCAAACCACTCCAGTATCCTTGCCAAGAAAACCCATGGACAGTATCAAAAGGCTAAAAGATATGACGCCGGAAGATGAGCCCCTCAGGTCGGAAGGTGTCCAATATGCTACTGGGGAAGAGCGGAGGGCAATTCCGAGTAGCTCCAGAAAGAGTGAAGCGGCTGGGCCAAAGCCGAAAGGACGCTCAGTTGTGGATGTGTCTGGAAGTGGAAGGAAAGTCCGATGCTGTAAAGAACAATATTGCATAGGAACCTGGAATGTAAGATCTATGAATCAAGGTAAGCTGGATGTGGTCAAACATGAGATGACAAGATTGAACATCGACATCTTGGGAATCAGCGAACTAAAATGGACAGGAATGGGCGAATTTAATTCAGGAGACCATTATATATACTACTGTGGGCAAGAATCCCTTAGAAGAAATGGAGTAGCTCTCATAGTCAATAAAAGAGTGGGAAAGGCAGTACTGGGGTACAACCTCAAAAACGACAGAATGCTTTCAGTTCGAATCCAAGGCAAACCATTCAACATCACAGTGATCCAAGTCTATGCCCCAACCACCGATGCCGAAGAAGCTGAAGTTGACCGGTTCTATGAAGACCTACAACACCTTCTAGAACTAACACCAAAAAAAGATGTCCTTTTCATCATAGGGGACTGGAATGCTAAAGTAGGAAGTCAAAAAATAACCGGAATAACAAGCAAGTTCGGCCTTGGAGTACAAAATGAAGCAGGGCAAAGGCTAATAGAGTTTTGTCAAGAGAACACGCTGGTCATAGCAAACACTCTTTTCCAACAACACAAGAGACGACTCTACACATGGACATCACCAGATGGTCAATACCGAAATCAGATTGATTATATACTTTGCAGCCAAAGATGGAGAAGCTCTATACAATCAGCAAAAACAAGACCTGGAGCTGACTGTGGCTCAGATCATGAGCTTCTTATCGCAAAATTTAGGCTTAAATTGAAGAACGTTGGGAAAACCACTAGACCACTCAGGTATGACCTAAATCATATCCCTTATGAATATACAGTGGAGGTGAGGAATAGATTTAAAGGATTAGATCTGGTAGACAGAGTGCCTGAAGAACTATGGATGGAGGTTCGTAACATTGTACAGGAGGCAGCAACTAAAACCATCCCAAAGAAAAAGAAATGCAAGAAAGCAAAGTGGCTGACTGATGAAGCTTTACAAATAGCTGAGGAAAGAAGGGAAGCAAAAGGCAAGGGAGAAAGGGAAAGATATAACCAACTGAATGCAGATTTCCAGAGAATAGCAAGGAGAGATAAGGCCTTCTTAAATGAACAATGCAAAGAAATCGAGGAAAACAATAGAATGGGGAAGACTAGAGATCTCTTCAAGAAAATCGGAGATATCAAGGGAACGTTTTGTGCATGATAAAGGACAAAAAAGGCAGGGACCTAACAGAAGCAGAAGAGATTAAGAAGAGGTGGCAAGAATACACAGAAGAACTATACAAGAAAGATCTTAATATCCCTGATAAATACGATGGTGTGGTCACTGACCTTGAGCCGGACATCCTAGAGAGTGAAGTCAAGTGGGCCTTAGGAAGCATTACTAACAACAAAGCTAGCGGAGAAGACAGTATCCCAGCTGAGCTATTTAAAATCCTAAAAGATGATGCTGTTAAAGTGCTGCACTCAATATGCCAACAAATTTGGAAAACTCAACAGTGGCCACAGGATTGGAAAAGGTCAGTTTACGTTCCAATTCCAAAGAAGGGCAATGCCAAAGAATGTTCAAACTACTGTACAATTGTGCTCATTTCACATGCTAGCAAGGTTATGCTCAAAATCCTACAAGCTAGGCTTCAGCAGCATGTGAACCGAGAACTACCAGAAGTGCAAGCTGGGTTTTGAAGAGGCAGAGGAACTAGAGATCAGATTGCCAACATTCGCTGGATCATGGAAAAAGCAAGAGAGTTCCAGAAAAACATCTACTTCTGCTTCATTGACTATGCTAAAGCCTTTGATTGTGTGGATCACAACAAACTGTGGCAAATACTTAAAGAGATGGGAGTACCAGATCACCTTACCTGTCTCCTGAGAAACCTGTATGCGGGTCAAGAAGCAACAGTTAGAACCGGACATGGAACAACCGATTGGTTCAAAATTGGGAAAGGAGTACGACAAGGCTGTATATTATCACCCTGCTTATTTAACTTATATGCAGAGTACATCATGAGAAATGCCAGGCTGGATGAATCACAAGCCGGAGTTAAGATTGCCGGGAGAAATATCAACAACCTCAGATATGCAGACGATACCACCCTAATGGCAGAAAGTGAAGAGGAACTAAAGAGCCTCTTGATGAGGGTGAAAGAGGAGAGTGCAAAAGCTGGCTTGAAACTCAACATTAAAAAAACTCAGATCATGGCATCTGGTCCCATCACTTCCTGGCAAATAGAAGGGGAAGAAATGGAAGCAGTGACAGATTTTATTTTCTTGGGCTCCAAGATCACCGCAGACGGTGACTGCAGCCATGAAATTAAAAGACGCTTGCTCCTGGGGAGGAAAGCTATGGCAAACCTAGACAGCATATTAAAAAGCAGAGACATCACCTTGCCGACAAAGGTCCGTATAGTTAAAGCTATGGTTTTTCCAGTAGAAATGTATGGCTGTGAGAGTTGGACCATAAGGAAGGCTGAGCGCCGAAGAATTGATGCTTTCGAGCTGTGGTGCTGGAGAAGACTCTTGAGAGTCCCTTGGACTGCAAGGAGGTCAAATCAGTCAATCCTAAAGGAAATCAACCCTGACTGCTCATTGGAGGGACAGATAGTGAAGCTGAAGCGCAAATACTTTGGCCACCTAATGCGAAGAGAGGACTCACGGGAAAAGACCCTGATGCTGGGAAAGACTGAAGGCAAAAGGAGAAGGGGACGGCAGAGGATGAGATGGTTAGATAGCATCACCAATGTAACGAACAGGAATTTGAGTAAACTCCGGGAGACAGTGGAGGACAGGAAGGAGGCGTGCTATGGTCCGTGAGGTCACGAAGAGTCGGACACGACTAAACGACTGAACAACAACAACATGTAGGTTATGTTATTTTTTTCCCTAGTATTCCCATTCTCTCTCTTTCTATCTGTCTATTTGCCCACGTTAATGACTGCTAGTTTCAGTATGCAGATCTTAGCCTTATGCACCTTGATTCTGCTCTCCTGTTTCCTCAAGGCTTTCTTTTGTGGTCCTTATAAAAATAAACCTCCTTTATTCTTTCTTACTCTAGTGTTGAGTGTTCTACCACTGTAGACCTTTCTTATATCCGTGGTGGTGAATTCTAGTGTCTCTTTTCCCTGCCTTTCCCAGTTCAAAGGATATTTCACATTGGACTTTTCAGCCTTGGAGCTAGAAGAGTGTTGGTGGTTGACATAATTAACATTTCTGCCATAAGAAACTGTAGCTCCCAATGTAATTCGGGGGGGGGGGGGACTCTCCTGTTCTGCCCCAATCAGATTCCAGGTGAGGGGGACACCTTTCCATTTACTGACAGTGTAAATAGCTGCCTGGGTAGGACAGTTTTACCTGGGGAATAGCCACACCCAGACACCCTAGAATTATCCCCCCTCTCTGAGTATTTGCCTGATTAACTCCACAAAAATGAAGACTTTTTTTGTTATTAAATTTAAAGGGGAGAAGTGATCAATGGAGGGTTTGGTCTTGTCCTGGATGGTTCAACAGGTGCTGAAGAGCGTGCAAAGATGATGCTGAACTGGGATGTTTCTAATGGGGTAAGTAAATCTATTTAACCTTTCAACGTGAAAATATACATTTTTTAAAAAAAAAAAGCATAAATGTAGAATCCTAGGGTTGGAAGGGACCTTGGAGGTCTTCTAGTCCAACCCCTTGCCCAAGGCAGGAGTCCTCATACCATCTCGGACAAATGGATTTTCTAATCTTTTTTTGAAAACCTCCAGCGTTGGAGCACCCACAACTCCAGGAGGCAAGCTGTTCCACTGCTTATTATTTATCTATAAAATATAGATTTTCCTAAACGTATTGCATATTGCAATTATATTTGGGTAAATTCCTTTGCTGTCTGGATTCTAACAATATATATTACAGATTTGATGGGATCTTCAGGACTTGCTTACTATCTCTATTGGATGATTACAGAATGAGGAACAAGCCTTTCAGGGCAAAATCCATATCACCTTCCTTTTTGGAAGATGACATAGAATTTAAGATGATTGCAGCCACCCCCTCCTCCAAGAAGATACATAGAAAAAAATTATACACAAATCCTGTGCAATGTTCAACTTCCCCACCTTGTCATCTTTGGGGGTTTCCTAATTTATTTCCAGATAAACTATGTATATAATTGCAAATGCTGTCATATTTATATTATACAAGCTCATGTCATCTTAAAAACTTGCTTATTCCGTTTACTGAAAGCAGTCTCCTTCAACCTAGTTTAGAACTACCAACTTGCTTTCAATACCTCTCTGAACTAGCAATGCTGAGAATGTCATTCAAGGGCCACAAACACCACTATCTCACAGATCACACATTCACAGCCTGTGCTACCTGAACAGCTTCTGTAGTCATCATATTTCATAACTGCAAGAGTAGAGTAGATAAAACAGTGAAGCATATTGTTGCTGTGATTCTTACAGTTGTCACATTAACCACTGAAATTACACCACCTTAGTATCATCTTATCTTGATATCTTATCAATTATGAGATTTCTGAAGTCAACATCCTATCATGTTGGCTATGCTCCCATACTCCATTATAGTGGTCTTGATTTGAGCTCCAAATAGCCTCCAGAAACCAACAGTGGTGTGTGCTAGTGCACTAGGCAATTAATTGATAGCAGCAGCAGCAGCTTGCTATTTTAAAGAAGAATTTCCAGCTGAATCAATCAAAGGCTGCCTTTGCACAGTTCATGTAATGGCTGACAGTTAATGAGAGCATTTGAGAAGAAACAGACTTGTCTCCTTGCTACTAGTGCCTCATTGGTTGCAACCAAGGCAAAAATGGATTGGTTTCGTTGCTTGCCATCCGTTTCTACAGTGTCAACTGGCTGACAAGCTGGCTAGTTGTTGTTGTTGTTATTATTATTATTATTATTATTATTATTATTATTATTATTACAGTATATTTATATCCCTCCTTTATTTTGTACAACTCTAAGTGAGGTACCTAATGTTCCTGCCTCCTATTTTCCCTCAACAATCACCCTATGGGTTGGACTGAGAAAGAGTGACTAGCTTAGTCAGCCAGCCAGTTTTCATGCCTAAGGGAGGGCTAGAACTCAGAGTCTCCTCATTCTAGTCCAGCACCAAACTGGTTCTCTTGGTAGTTATAAACTCATCTGGTTAGACCTAAATGAGGAGTTATAGGTAGCTGCTAGAGCCACAGCTGCTAAACAGGATGGGCAGTAAGGAGCAGGCTGGAGAAAGCTGCACATTGAACATACTTGTCCAGGGCCTCCTCAAACCTAGCAGTGCCTTTCAACTTGATTCAGGGTTTGATCACCTCTAGAACAAGTCTACTAGACAGAGAGAGTTTTGGGGTATTTATTTATTTATTTATCAAATTTCACCACTGCCCATCTCCCCCAAAGGAGGGACTCTTTGTATTAATACCATCATGGATTGTTTAGCTTCCAAACAATGTAGGTGCTTAAAGGAATAATGGTTATTTTACTCACGGGAATGGAACTATTTGTTAGATTTAAAACCCCTAGAGAACATTCTGTTATGAGGCAGCATAAGAATAGCATTAAATATTTGGATGTGTATAAGGGGATCTGCTACTTTGATCAGCATAGCAACCTTAGATACAGACTTCAAAAAGAGTTGTAGTGGATTGTTCCCAATCATACTTGTCCATTACTGCTGCTGTAAGAAATATCCCCTCCCTCTGAAGTATCCCACTTATTCTCTCATCCCCATCTCTCCTCTGGAGAATTGGGGTATTTCCAAGTAGATCTGAAAAGATATAGAGATGTGGGGGGGAGGGGGGAGGAGAGAAGTGGAAGTGCTATTGGGTGAGGAGAAATCCAGTCATCTGACATTGAGTGGACTTTTTACCTGTGCCTTCTTGACCATTACTAAAAGTGATGTAGATAAATTGCAAAGCACGATTGATCTTTTGTCTTGAGCTATGAGGTACAAATTCTTAACAAGATTCATTTGTTAGTGTGGGATGATACAAATAAAACCTATTTTAAAAAGGTCCTACTGATGTGGCTAATGTCCTGCAAGTGATATGAGAGTTCTCCTAAGCTTCATCCTCTTGCTGACTCTTGTTCTGGCATACATGAAGTAATCAAAATAAATAACATTCTGTTCTCCAGAATCATTAATCTTGAATTAAACATATATTTTACCTGTTGGCATATATTTTGCCTGTTAGCTTAGCTCTTCCCAACTTGACAGCCTCAATATGTACCAGGACTGGAATTCCTAGAATTCCCAAAGGCTATGCTAGATGGGAACTCTGCGGGTTGCAGTCTCCGAAAGGCACCAAGGTCAGGGAAAGCTATTTTAGCTGAATAATTCTATATGCATGGTTTTCAAATATTGTCTTCAAGGCACAATGTTTTCCCAGTCTTTATTTCTAAGTTCAGCATTAAGTGATGATAAATAACTTACACTTTCTATGAAATGAACAGTCACTAGAGTACTCAAGAAATGACATAAATCAAAATAGTACAATGTATTACAAATTACATTTGGTGTGCTAATCTTCTAACCTGAGGGAAGTAACCTTGCAAAATACCTTCCATATACTATGTCAATCTCTAGAAGACACTATCTGGGAATATTTAAATTAGAACTAAAAATTGTATTATCTTTATCATCTCAGGATAATTTTTTTTAAAATTTGTACAAGGCGCAGGTGCTATAGCAAGAATATCAAGGAATCACTCAATTTAGAAAAAAAATACTAGATGTATTTTCTTAAAATAATATATATGTAAGTAGTTGGAGATCTTATACTTTCTGTACTGTATCCATTCATTTTTATTTCATATATGCAGGTTGCTAGACGCTGTTGGTCTGGCAACAACAATGCTTATGAAACCATCTGTCAAGCCATGGACAAAGACAAGAATCTGAAAGTGACACTTCCACATAAGGTGATAGATGACAGCATCTTGGAACAAGCTCTGAGTCGTTAATTGTACACTCACCATTTATTCTGCCTTTTTTGAACCAGGCTCTGATTGCTACTTTCTTCCTGTTCTACCCAAAAGCTCTCATTTATGATGCAATAAAATAATGGTCGAATTTATCTTTCAAGAAAGTAACATTAAAATAAATCAACATTAGTAACATTAGCTTCGGCATATGTTGAACATTAATGCAAGTTTTTCAAACACAACCACCAAGTGATTCCCAATCTAGGAACTATTAATCTCGATATGCACTCTAAAATTAAAGAACACACCCATTTTTATTTGACGGATTAGAAATCCAAGCTGAAAAAGCAACAGCCAATACATTTTCATTCCATTTCTACTGCTAATCATAATGTTACTGCTTGTGGCAATTTGTTTTTTAGGTTTGTGGTCAAAACTCAATATTAGTATTGTATCAATATTAGTATCAGTATTTAGCTCACAACTCCTCTCCTGCCCTTAACATCACAGCAAAATCTGACTCTCACTGAGCTCTATTCAAAATCCATTTTAAAAAGCCTTGATTTCAATACAGCATTCTTTGGCTGATTTATATGGAGACTAAGGATATGTAATACACTTGTGATGGCTCCCTAACAATTCAGCCTGTTGACTTCCTCTTTGTTATATCTGGGTGAGGAAGAGCTATCGCATAGTCCAACCTTTATTCAGGTTTCAGCTTTTTGCCGATATTACAATGTGGAAACTGTCCCAATCAAACTATAAGTTCACCTCAAAGAATTTTTAATTTTTAACTATTTTAAAAAAAATAGTTTTGCTCTTAGTTTTATATGACTTGGGACCAGGCTATCTGAAAAACCTTATTCTCCCTCACAAGCCTGGCCAGGTTTTACGATCATTGGGAGAGGCCGTTATCATGATCTGACCACCATCAGAGGCATATCTGAAAGAAACACAAGACAACGCCTTTTCAATGGCTGCTTACAGGCTTTAGGATCAGGATTGATTTCTATTCTCTTATCCTTCTGAGGCAGGCCTTTTTTTTCATACAAGCATTTTTCAGATAAACTCAGCTGGTTTGACTATTGAGTTGTGTGGCTGTGGTAATTTAAACTAATGTTTTAGTTATTTAGCTGTGTTTTTCTTATTTGCTCTCTTGCATGCTATATGTTCCTGGAAAGAAAGGAGCAGATGACATTTCTAACCTTTTAATATTATTCATCTTCTTAGCTACTTGACAACTGCATATACAAAAAGGTTCTTTTTTTAAAAGTTACCATTCTGCTCTTCAGTCCCCAAATGTCTCCACTGAGTTAATGGCTTTTGATGTGATAGGGTACCACAGTTGTGGCTGCTACTTGGAATGGATGATAAAATTATCCTTGGCTGCACATGGATAAAACATTTTCACTTACATCACTGCAGTGATGGATTCTACTCCATGCTATCACTGAGATGGTGCACATTGTAGTCATGAAAGCTAGAACGGAATTTTTCTGGCTTGGTATCAAATAATCCCCCATATATTGTTCATGTTCCTGCATTTTTAATTTTGTATTTACCAGTAATTTTAAAAGCTCTCAATTTTATTAGAGAATGATTGCATATACCCTGCTGAATACAGCCACAGTAAACATATTTCAGCATCTCACTTGGAAGTTGGTGCCTGGACATTTTAAAGTCAGATACTTTTACTTTGGAAACATATTGTTGATTTAAAGTACAGGATCTCCCAATATTCTCTCTTTGAATCACACAAAGTTCCTTCTCATAGCAACATGCCAGATTTATTTATCATCGTCTTGAATTTACAGGGGCATACGGAGTGACTTTCAGATCTAGGAGTTAGCTGAGTAGCAGACTGCAGTTTGGGTCCGATTCCGAAAGGGCAGTAAAGGCAGTGAGATGTAGATAGAAAATGTGGTCATTTGAAAGGAGGGCTGGAGATCCTACACTGGATCAGGCAAACCAAGGCCAGAGACAGATAAAGGTTCTTTCCCCACTACTGAGTTACCGTGTTCTCCGCATGCCCTCTAATTGGTAGAAAACCATATGAGCATGAAATCTGCTGTCCTCACTGTGGATCCCTATCCTACTTCTATTGCCTCTATTCCCAGTCACTGCCAATCACCAGACTTCTCTTCTTAAGGCTGCATTTATTACTTTGACAATGGTACAGCTAAGGACAATTGAAGATTATTTCACCCGTAGGCTGGGAAGAGATGAAAGCAACATCATGGGAATATTGGGGGGGGGGGGCGGGGGAGAGGTTGACAGACATGTTTGCACTGTGGTTAAATGCAAGTGGACATGATCATGAAGTGCTGTGATTATTGTTAAAAGTGATATTTGCTCTTTTGTTTGGAAGCTGAACAAATAATTTTCATCTCCTTCAAAAAATGTGGGGCTTGCAAGTATTTTGTTCCATGGATCCATGGCAGCAGTTTAAGTTAAATTATTAGTGAATCGCTCCTTGTTGACAAGTCTAAGCTAGTTCTATAGCAAATGCTAAATGCTTCCTATTCTGAAACATCTTACAAAGATTTCACTGTTGTGACAACTGAATATTGTCCCACATCAGCTTGGAGAGTAGTATCAAGTGGAGTGCCCCAGGACTCTGGGCCAGGCCCATGCTGTTCCACATTTTTATGAATGACTTGGCCAAAGTGGATGGTGGACAGGATGATTATCTGATTTATTGTTGTTTATTCGTTCAGTCGTTTCCGACTCTTCGTGACTTCATGGACCAGCCCACGCCAGAGCTTTCTGTCGGCCGTCACCATCCCCAGCTCCCCAATGGTTGAGTCCATCGCCTCCAGAATACCATCCATCCATCTTGCCCTTGGTCGGCCCCTCTTCCTTTTGCCTTCCACTTTTCCTAGCATCAGCTTCTTCTCCAGGGTATCCTGTCTTCTCATTATGTGGCCAAAGTACTTCAGTTTTGCCTTTAATATCATTCCCTCAAGTGAGCAGTCTGGCTTGATTTCCTGGAGTATGGACTGGTTTGATCTTCTTGCAGTCCAAGGCACTCTCAGAATTTTCCTCCAACACCACAGTTCAAAAGCATCTATCTTCCTTCGCTCAGCCTTCCTTATGGTCCAGCTCTCGCAGCCATAGGTTACTACAGGAAATACCATTGCTTTAACTATGCGGACCTTTGTTGTTAGTGTGATGTCTCTGCTCTTAACTATTTTATCAAGATTTGCCATTGCTCTCCTCCCAAGAAGTAGACGTCTTCTGATTTCCTGGCTGCAGTCAGCATCTGCAGTAATCTTTGCGCCTAGAAATACAAAGTCTGTCACTGCCTCCACTTTTTCTCCCTCTATTTGCCAGTCATCAATCAAGCTGGTTGCCATAATCTTGATTTATACATAATCTGATTTATACATGACACTAAACTAAGAGGAGTGGCTAATGCTTTAAAAGAAAAAGAGAAGACTCAAAAAGATCTATACAGGCTCAAACAGTGGGCTGAACAGAATTTAAGAGGGAGAAATATAAATTCCTGCACCTGGGGAGAAATAAAATGAAAAGCACAAGTATAAGATGGAGGTGGTCTGATATGGTAGGAGTACATGTCAAAAAGATCTGAGTGTTCTAGTAGATCACAAGTTGAACATCCGCCAACAAGGTGATGCAGCTGTTAAAAATGTAAATGCAATTTTGGAATGTATTAACAGAAATAGGCTCCAGATCGCAGGAAGCAATTGTCCCACTCTACTCTGCCTCAGTCAGGCCCTACTTGGAATACCTGGCAGTCTAAAAAGGACATCGACTAACTGGAGTAAGTTTAGAGGAGACCTACCAAGATGGCAAAGGGGCGTGGTGGCTCAGCGGGTAAGACGCCAGGCTTGTCGATCGGAAGATCACAAGTTCAGAGGTTCGAATCCCTAGCCCTACGTGCTGAGTGAGCTCCCGCACTAGCCCCAGCTCTTGCCAACCTAGCAATTCGAAAGCATGCAAATGCAAGTAGATTAATAGGTACCATTTCGGTGGGACGGTAACAGCGTTCCGCGTGTGTCATGCCGGCCACTTGACTGTGGAAGTATCTTCGGACAACGCTGGCTCTTCGGCTAACAAACGGAGATGAACACTGGCCCCTAGAGTCGGACACGACTGCACAAATGTGCGGGGGGAACCTTTACCTTTTTTACCAAGATGGCAAGGGGAATGGAAACCTGTGAGGAAATGGGTATGTTTAGCCTGCAGGAAGGGAGATACAATAGCAGCCTTCTTCTGTCGAAAGGGTTGTCATATGGAGGGAGTGGACTTCTTCTGGGTTACCCTGGAGAGCAGGTGCAGAACCAGTGGTTCAAACTACAGGGAAGTGGATTCCGGTCAGATATTACAAGGAACTTGCTGACAGTAAAAACTGTCAACCGGTAGAATAGGCTGCTTCATGAAGTGATATGTTGCCTTTCATTAGAGATCTTCAATTGCTGGATAGCCATCTATCCAAAATGCTCTAGCAGACCCTGCCCTGGGGTTCTTCTTCAATGTAAGAGGTAACAAATGGCTAGAAATGTAGTAACCAATTAAGTAAAATCACTGGAGAATTGAAACTTTTTTGCTATTCAATTTTAGTAAGATATGTGTTTAGCTTCATTTAAAGCTACAATTGGATATTTAGCAATGAATAATTAACTTATTTAAAGTTACAGTTGTATATTTAGCAATGAATAATTAGATTAACAGCGTTCCGCATGCGTCATGCCGGCCACATGACCGTGGAAGTGTCTTCGGAGATGACTGCACAAATGTGCAGGGGGAACTTCCTAATTAGCTTATTGTGCAAAGAGATATAAGGTGATATAGCACCACCTACTGTTTGAATTGTATTGTAGGAAAAAATTATCATACTGTACCTAATTCGAAAGCATGCAAATGCTAGATGAATAGGTACCACTTCGGTGGGTAGGTAACAGCATTCCGTGCGTGTCATGCCGGCCACATGACCGTGGAAGCATCTTCAGACAACGCTGGCTCTTCGGCTAACAAACGGAGATGAGCACCGGCCCCTAGAGTCGGACACGACTGCACAAATGTGCGGGGGGAACCTTTACCTTTACCTAATGTGAGAGGGGCAGTTTGGTGTAGTGGTTAAGGCATCAGGCTAGAAACCATAAATTCTAGTCCCGCCTTAGGCACAAAGCCAGCTGGGTAACCTTGGGCCATCAGGCCTAGGAAAGTGGCAAGGGCAAACCACTGCTGAAAAACCTTGCCAAGAACAGTGCAGGGACTAGTCCAGGCAATCGCCAGGAGTCAAAAACTGACTCAAAGGAACCAAATTAACAAAGTGAATTACTCAGCAACTACAATCCAGCAAATTATGGGAATATACTGTAAAGGTCAAATTGAGAAAGTTATATGCTTAAAGGTGCTGAAAAGTTAATATTTTAATTTCAAATATTATATTTGTTTTCATTTCAAGGCACAAAATAATGCTGAAGTTTATGTAGTTAAACCAATATTAGCCACTCACTCAAGATTTATAGAAAAGCAAAAATCTATGAATAGAAGATGGGGGAAAAGCCTTTTCAGAGGACCTAATTCTGAGCAGGCTTAGTGAAAATCTGGCCCAAAGACTTGTTTCACACGACGTTAAAACCAAACCAACCACATTATGGCTTATCACAGTGTATAAAGTCAAGTGAACAGTGAATACAAACACCGTTTCATGCTATAGTATTTTGTTGCAAGTCATACTTGCATATGTTAGAATATATATTTAACCACAGAAATAATGGGGTGAAATTCATAATGAAACAGTTAAGGATCGCCAATTCCTGTATTTTTAAGACTACATCTCAGCTATAATACTGTCTGGCTAATTCTAGGCCAGATTTTCCCCATTTAGATGGGTTGGGGTTTCAAGTCAGCATGGTCAAAGTTGAGAGTTAAAGTCCAAGAGAGTTGGAGGGCACCATATGGTGGAATGCTATTCTAGAGAGTGTAAGAAAACAGTAAGATGAAAACTGTAACACACAATATGAATGCCTTAAGGAAAGAAACATCATTTAGTTATCAAATTAATAAGACTTAAATGATCCTGGCTAGGGCAAAGTTAGGCTTCAGGGTTTGGTGACCGTGGTGCAGACAGCAGATTCCCTGACGTTGCGCCGGCAACTGTGGCTGAAGATATCCAACAGATACCGGCTGCAAAAGCCTATACCAGTAGATCCTGGCTAGTTCCACATAATTCTCTACATCCACTCTGGTTTTGGTACTGTAGTTTTGTCACACACAGACCATCTGGACAGGTATGAATTGGCACTTTTCCTTCATGTGGAAGATTCAGAATGCAACTCCTTCTACTCCCTCTAGCTAAATTTTCCCAGAAAGTCATTGCACGTTTTTCTGCCATGCCTCATTAACTAATCTCCCAGGTTGTTATGCAATCTCTTTATGAATTCCCCGTAGAGCTGTTAATAGCCTCAGAAAAATTGAGATCTGCATTCCTTCTTTCTAAGCGGGAGATCTTCCAGCTCTGCTTGGAGTTACATTCCCCCAAAAGGAACAGGTATCCAGTTTAGTGGCACTTCTGGATCCATACCTCTGTTCCTCCAGACCGAGTCAATTGCTAGGAGTTCCTTCATCATTCTTTAATAACACATAAACTTGGCCTTTCTCAAAGCCAATGACTCTAAGTGGTGGTATACATGCTGGTAACCTCCAGCCTGATTACTGCAATGGGGCTGCATTGGTATGTAGTCCAGAAACTTCAGTTACACAGAATTCAGCAGCTAGACTGACTTCTGGAAGCAGTCAAGGACATCACATTGCACCTCTGCTAAAAGCGCCCTATCAGCTGCCAAGTCATTTTCAGGTGGAATATCAAGTGCTGGTTATTGCCGCTAAGTCCCTAAACAGTTTAATCTTCTTTTATATGATTACACACACTCGTGCTTGAGATCGTTTGGGGATATCTGCCTGTAGTTGCTGCAGGCACATTTACTGGAGAGTTGCCACCCCTGGTGTCTGAAGTATAATCTTCCCTTGTTGGTATTTTAGACGACCTTAATCTTAATCTAGAAGATCTTAATCTTAATCTAACATTAACATGTTAATGGATGTTTACTTTCATTTTTAATGTTTACTTGTTATTTTACTACCTTTATGAACATTTTAAATGTTTTAGGGCAATTTCCATGAGATTACAGTAGTTAGTGGTATAAAAAGATTAATAAAATAAATAACAGCACAGTGGGAAATATTTGAGGACGTTATCTGTGCCAATCAGGCTGGAAATCACACCATCATCTGGTTCAAGTGGCTTTGGCTTAATGTGTTGGGTAAACCCAGTCGCTGTGATTTGTAAATCATGATTTATGGTTTAGTGTGTTGTGCAAACCAGCAAACTGTACCCTAGTCAACAAAGCAAGGTTAAAACACAAAGTGTGGGCCCAGCCTCAGAGTCATCTGCAGTCCAATTGTAGAATCTGGAAAGAGAATCTGTAATAGACAAAAATATGTCTACAACTTTTAATAATATTTAACTAAAGTAGCAGCTTTCTTTCAATATATACAATCCACACAGTGGATGTTATTGATCTACTGTATGCAGATCTCTTCCTGTACGATGCTGCTGTCCTACAAGCCCATTACAACTGGGAAGACCTTAGTTTAAAGATGGCTGCCCTAGGTGATACCATTCTGGACCCAGACTTTACTGCCACTTCCTCAAAATATCCACCTTGCTGTTTCTTTGTTCATACTTCTGTATTTTAAATTATGTGCACCACACTGAGAGGTTTACATACAAATGTAGTGTAAAATAGATAAACAAGTTTATCCCATACAACAACCCAGCAACCCTTTCTTTTCTCTCTCCCCAGCTTTACACCCATTGTCCCCTTACCTCTCCAACCACTCTTCCCCAACTTTTTAGTCCTTCCAGTTTAACTGTCCTTCTCAAGATGTTCAATTGGACAGGTAAACTGAAGAACTCACATCATGGTTGGAAACCACTCTACTGCTACAGGGAACGAAGCCTCTCTCCTGGCCTCCTGTCTCTCTCCTACAGCAGTTACTCCTCGGTGTTTATTTCTGCTTTTCTAGAGAGTTTGCCTCCCCAAAGGAACCTATTAGACTGGGTGCCACTAAACAAAGTATACACTGAAAACAGTATCACAGAAACACTGACACTTGCATTAAGCTTAAGACAGCACAACACCACTAAGAAATACCCACTTCAGACCTGCAAACATAAAGGGCAGTGATTCTGACACACGTTCGGCTGCTTTGTTGGAGGCAAAGCAAGCGCCGACGCGCAAGTCTTCCGGAAAGTCATAATAATGGCTTGGAAACATTCATCTCCAGCATACGAGGGTGCGTGAAGGCTATGATGAACGGAGGCCAGTTTATACGGGATTAAATTTGGGAAGGCATTTCTAGGTGGAAGTATCAGTAATAAGGAAACATCTGCGGGCAAGGGACTAAGGAATCTGATCTCCTCCTCCACTACCCAGCAGTCCCGGCCGGCTTAACTAATGGCGAAGGTCGGATGTCATGAGCGCTCCACAGTCCTGGCGGAAGTGGGATGAATTGAAAGCACCATTTACGCAAATCTTGGTTTTATTTATTAGGTTCGTTGCTAGCAGAGTGTTAGGGGTACTGAGGGGGCGTCCACTGAATCTAACAGAAGTTACTCTTTAATTATTGCTCTAATATCATGACGTTTACTAGATCCCTATTTACCAAGGAGCATAAACCCCATGCAAAGTGGGATTTCTTTCTTAGTAAATATGCTTTAGTACTGAACAGGAAAGCAACACGCAATGGGCTTGCAAATCGCCCTGTTCTCGCTTACTTCCGCTACACCCCGGTCCTGTACTTCACTGCGCCTCCGGTTCTTGAATCTTTCGGAATCCCCACCCCTCCCGCTTCTGATCTATCGTCCGGTTTTACGCAGCACTACCGCTTCCTGGTTTTCCACCCCGCCGCCCAGACTCGACTCCTCTCCTGTACTCCGCGCTCCGGGTTTCTCCGATCTCTTGGCCGGCTCCGCCCCGCGGCTCCGGTTTCAGCCGCTGCTACAGGGACCCCCAAGATGGAAACGCAGGGGCTGCCTGCCGCCGCGGAGGCGGCCCAGCCCGAGCCCGGCATCCAACAACATGGCGCTGGTGCGGCCGCCGCGGACGACGGGGCTCCCTCCTCAGGGCCTGCTCGCCGACCTCCTCAGCCTCGTGACTCTACGGGGGCGGCGGCGGGGGCCTGGGGCCTGGACGTGACATTCCCGGTGCTGGTGCTTCTCGAGGGGAAGCTGCCGGAGCCGCCTACGCAGCCGCCGCCACCGCCTCAGCAGTTGCCGCCGCCGCCGGTAGCTGCCACCCCCGGCGGCGCGCCCGCCTCTGCCGCCTCGTCCCCGGCAGCCGGAGGCCCCGGGCAGCAGCCGGAAAGTGACGCTCTGCTGCTGGTGCTGAACTTGGTGCGGGGCGGAGCCTCCGGAAGCCCCTCGCGCGGCTCCTCTCAGGACTCTCCCCCGACGCAGCGGTTGCGGGAGGGCAAGCCGGCCGGCGAGGCGGGTGGAGAAGGCCCGGCCTCGGCGCCGCTCTCGGAGGGCAGCGGGCCGCAGGAGGAGCCCGGCGGCGGCGGCGGCGGCCCGGGAAATTCCTCCTTTTCGGGCACGCTGACCATCAACAACCAGAGCCTGCTGGTGCGCTTCGAAAATGGGACGCTCAGCTTTGGCGGCCCCGCGCCGGCAGCCCCGCCGCCGCCCGCTAAGCCGAACGCCGCCGCCGAGTCCCCGGCTGCACCCTCCGGCGGACCTTCGCGGTCTCCAGCGTCATATCCTCGCCCGGACTCCCGCTGCGCCGAGACTTTTTCCCGCAAGCAGCTGCTGCGGCTGCATCAGCTGTCGGCGCGCGGCGGGAGCCCGACGGGTGCGGCACAGGAGGGCGGAGAGGCCGCGGCGGCAGCTCCCGCTCCCCCAGTAGGCGCGGCTCGGGCGGCGCGTCCGTTCAGCTGCCCGGTTCCCGGCTGCGCCTGGGCTTTCGCCACCGCCTACAAGCTGCGGCGCCACCTGCACTCCCACGACAAGCTGCGTCCTTTCGCCTGCTCCGCGCCGGGCTGCACGAAGCGCTTTACTACCATCTACAACCTGCGGGCGCACGGCAGGGCCCACGAGGAAGAGGCTAGGCTCAAGTGCGAGGCTTGCGGACAGCGCTTCCCCAGCGCCGCCCGTCTCGGGGCGCACCAGCGGCGGAGCCACCTGGAGCCAGACCGGCCTTACCGCTGCGAGTATCCAGGTAACCTGGTCTGCCCCGATCCCGTTTGGTTGGGCAAATTGCCTTTCACGCTGCTTGTGTAGTGTGTCTGCCGTGAATTGGGAAAGGGAAGAGGATTTTAAATCAAGTGTGTACAGTATTCTAGTTACACTACAGATCTTCAGTTTGCAAAATGTGCATAATGCCAGAAATAGAATTAAAGAAATACTCTTTGATACTTTTTTTAAAGTCATGTTGTAAATCATGATACATGGTATTACTTCAATGCAGTAACATCAATATAATATGATTAAAAATTATTAACGTTATATTATTTAAAAAGCTTAAGGTATTGAAAATAAAAAGAGAAAAGTAAAAAATTTATCAGTATTAATTGCCATTTAGAATGTCAGTGTTACAAGCATAAAATTATTTAACTTTTCATCCAAAGTTGAGTACAGTATAAGGTAAAAAAGAGAAAAACACTGCAATTCACATGAAAGTATTAGTTTGAATAAACTTATTATCATATTACTTTCAGTCGTATTTGAAACCAGATTTATTTGGTCCTTATTTGAACCCAGATCTCCTTGATCTGAATCCAACATACTTTCCATTGTGGTACGCTGATTTTTAAGATGATGTTTAAATTTACAATTATTTGGAATTTTTGTCACAAGTCTAATTTCTAGTTTAATGTTCTAACACAGAGCTTTCCAAACTTTTCATGTTGGTGACACACTTTTTAGACATGCATCATTTCGCGACACACTCTTACAGCAGGGCACAAGGCAGGCACTAGGACCTGCGCGGAATCACAGCAGGTTTGGAGGCAGCAAGGCACAAGGCAGGCACTAGGACCTGTGCAGAATCCTGGCAGGGCAGGTTTGGAGGCAGCAAGGCACGAGGCAGGCACTAGGACCTGTGTGGAAACCAGGAGGCAGCAGCATCCGTGACACACCCAGACACTGCAGCCAACACACTAACGTGTCCCGAGACACAGTTTGGAAAGCTCTGTTCTAACGGTTAACAGGAGGAAACGGTGAGAATTGGTAAAGCATCCTTTCCCATTGTAGCGTTCTCTACAAATGCTGGATCTCAGCTTCTATCATTTTTAGGTAGGATGGTGGCCATATTGTGGTAGAATGGAAGTCAGATCATAGATTCTTATGTTGTAACTTAGGTGCTTAGAGCGGAATAAGTCTGTTTTCAAAAACATTTAGCTGGAAGAAGGTGGAGAAGTTGAATGTGAAGACATTCCTCTGTCTGCTGTTGCCAGCACATGGTGCTAGGAAGTAATCTGCTTTTGAAAACTGTTTTTATTTATCAGTACCATATTTTTTTGAACTACCTAAGCCACTTGAATTGTTTGCTTCTGCTTTCTTGCTGAAACACAGTTCACTTTCCCTCTCTTTTTCCAGGTTGTGAGAGGACCTTCATAACAGTGAGTGCATTATTTTCTCATAATCGAGTCCACTTCAGGGAACAAGAACTGTTTTCCTGCTCCTTCCCAGGCTGTAACAAGCAGTATGACAAAGCTTGCCGACTGAAAATCCACATGAGAAGTCACACAGGTGTGAACTAGGGCACTGTTAACGTTGACATGTGGTTGACTTAAAAAGCAGTTACGTTGATTGGATGGATGATCATGCCATCCTTAAAAACCGGTGATCTATTTATAGATAAGGCTTTAACAGTAGCTTGTAAGGCAATTTGTTCAGTAAAATCACTAATATAAGAAGTTAATGAATATGAAATCTTTAATCAGATTAGCACATTCATTTTCAAAAATCCTCTTAATTTTTGTATGCCTTTTTTTTCAGGAGAAAGACCTTTCATCTGTGACTTTGAAGGTTGTGGCTGGTCCTTCACCAGCATGTCTAAGCTATTAAGACATAAAAGGTAAATGTTCCAACTGATTATACTGAAAGTCATTACTGTACACAAACTGTATACAAATCTTCAGAGAACCTGCAGTTTAAGGTTTGAGAAGGGGGGTGTTATAATAAGTTCAGAAAGAGAAAATGAACATGAAGAAATGCTCTTAACATAAACAGACTTTGTTTAAATTGAGCTGAGGCAGTCAGCTTAGCTAAAACATTATTTTTGGACTTCTTTGAAAGGGCTTTTAAAGCAGCTAAGTTTTAAGTCTAGTAATATGAGGGTTTAAAATCTTATCAGTCTTCAATTATTGATACGTGATTTTCTCAGTTCTGTGTACTTAGTGCTTGATGTTAATGTCTAATTACTGTTATAGGAAACATGAAGATGACAGGAGATTCACATGCTCTGTAGAAGGCTGTGGAAAATCTTTTACAAGAGCAGAACATTTGAAAGGCCATAGTATAACTCATCTTGGTACAAAACCATTTGAATGTCCTGTAGAAGGTATTACTTAAATACTTGATTCTATTTCTTCATAGATGGATTGTTATATATAGAAGACCAAATATATCCAATTACCTAGACCAGCTTTTCTCAACCTTTTGACCCTGGAGGAACCCTTGAAATATTTTTCATGCCTCGGGGAACTCCTGCACATTCAGGCTCAAATATAGGCCAGAAGTTACAAAATTATTGTATTCGTTTCATGTGGGGGCGTGGGGGCTCAGTGGGTAAGACGCCAGGCTTGTTGATCATAAGATCAGAAGGTCGGTGGTTCGAATCCCTAGCCCTGTGTGCGGAGTGAGCTCCTGCACTAGCCCCAGCTCTTGCCAACCTAGCAATTTGAAAGCATGCAAATGCAAGTAGATGAATAGGTACCACTTCGGTGGGATGGTAACAGCGTTCCGCACGCGTCATGCCGGCCACATGACTGCGGAAGCGTCTTCGGACAACGCTGGCTCTTCGGCTAACAAACGGAGATGAGCACCGGCCCCTAGAGTCGGACACGACTGCACAACTGTGCGGGGGGAACCTTTACTTCATGTGTAGGCCTGTATATATGCATTAACAGTGCTCTTAAACTAAAAGTAAAGAATGAAACTTCCCTCTTCAATGTGAAGTTGCCCGAATTTGAAATAATTTTTTAAATAAATCATGATCTTCCCGGGAACCTCTAGTGACCTCTCACGGAACCCTAGGATTCCACAGAACCCTGGTTGAGAAACCCTGACCTAGACAGATGATCAGGATTGGATTGCTACTGAATCCCATGACAGGAAGGAAGATACTTTCAAAGCACAACATAGGTGGGAAGAAGAAACTAAATCTTTCTTCCCAAGGCATGCTTTTCTTTCCAAAACTATTTTATTTCAAGACTTCTTTTTCATTTATAGGTAGGGATTATAAATGTTCACCAGTAAAAAAAAATTGGAGTAGGGGCAGGGCTTTAAGAGATTTAAATTCTGTGCTATATTTAAAGCTTTCATTGCATTGATAAATGCAACCTTAGTTGGATAGTGCAGCTGTTTTAGTTAGTTTGGCTCTGAGTTACAAGCAGGGTTCTCAGAAGCTTCTGAAACTGGTATCCCATTTATAGCTTTTGTTCTAAGATTCATAAGATCTCATTACTTCAAGAGTAATTTTTGCTGTCAGTGCACTTGCTTAGCTCTCTCCTTCCTGCTCCTCTGTACGTTGCAGTCATAATATGGTACATATAAGCAATTCAAACTGGCTTTCTATCCTTAGTAGTTTCTTAGCTTTGTCACCTGGCTGGGGCTTTATAAATCATTGAAAATTGGAAGTAAAAAGATCTGGGGAACCAAAACAGGCCTAGAAGTAAGGGATTGTGAGTTGTTGTGCTGCCTGCAATCTCACAGGAGACCTTTATACTATGGTTTACATCTATAAGTATACATTATATTCATATGATCCAGTTGTTGTATATTTCAGGTTGTTGTGCAAAGTTCTCAGCACGCAGTAGTCTATACATTCACTCCAAAAAACACCTTCAGGATGTGGACTCATTGAAGATGCATTGCCCTGTATCCAGTTGTAGCAAATTGTTCAATTCAAAGCATAGTATGAAAACGCATATGGTCAAGCAACACAACTTTAGTGCAGGTATGATCTGCTACCTGTAGAAGACTCTTGAGTTATATGTGGATTTGAATAATGTATAGAATGTGTTACTGTATATCTAAAGCCTTTGCAAAAAATATTACTTGATTTATTTCACTGAAGCTAGTAATTTGGGGTTATGTGACTATTTTGTTCTTTTGTAGATACATGATGTATAAATACGAGAAAGAATGTTTACTGTTTATTGATTTACAGAAAGCATATAATAAAATGAATAGGTTTGAATTATAGAACATTTTAAGTCAACATGGTGTTGATTGGTTGCTGAATGTAGTAAGAATGGGGTATGATGGAAGTAAAACATGAGTGATTATAAATGGAATACTTAGCACAGAGCTTTCCAAACTTTTCATGTTGGTGACACACTTTTTAGACATGCATCATTTCGCGACACACTCTTACAGCAGGGCATCATTTCGTGACACACTCTTACAGCAGGGCACAAGGCAGGCACTAGGACCTGCGCAGAATCACAGCAGGTTTGGAGGCAGCAAGGCACAAGGCAGGCACTAGGATCTGTGCGGAATCACAGCAGGTTTGGAGGCAGCAAGGCACAAGGCAGCCACTAGAACCTGTGCGGAATCACAGCAGGTTTGGAGGCAGCAAGGCACAAGGCAGGCACTAGGACCTGCGCGGAATCACAGCAGGTTTGGAGGCAGCAAGGCACAAGGCAGGCACTAGGACCTGCGCGGAATCCTGGCAGGGCAGGTTTGGAGGCAGCAAGGCACAAGGCAGGCACTAGGACCTGCGCGGAATCCTGGCAGGGCTGGGAGGCAGCAGCAGCCGCGACACACCCAGACACTGCAGCTGACCTGCCCCAACACACAGTTTGGAAAGCTCTGACTTAGCAGATTGCTCAGAATTGAGCAGGGAGTTAGCCATGGATGAGTGATGTCTCCTTGAATATTTATGTATAAATGAATAAAGAAAAGATTGTAGTGATATTAAACTATTGTTTGGTGAAGGACAGCCATGTATATTTTCATAGACAGACAATACTGTGTGGCAATTTTATGATAACAAGGACCATGGATCTGAAAATTAATGTACTGAAGACCAAATTAGTTGTATTTAGCAAAGAAAATGGAGTGAATTATGGCAGGTTATACATAAATGGCAAAAATAAGAGCAAGTAAATGAATGTTTGAACCTTGATAGAATGTTTATGAAAGATAGGAATATGAGTATTTTTAAGTAGGCTGTTGCAAGGAATGAACCCTTATCAAAAGAAGCAAAGTTGATTCTGTCACTTTGTTAGTATATGGGAGCAAGGACTGGTATACTAGGAGAAACTTTAAAAGTTGGATGTAGTACAAATGGGTTACTTAAGTGTGTGCAGTGAAACCATTTGTTTTGGGTGTTGCTCAAGCGTTTTCTCATTTGATACTACTACAGATAACTTTTTTGTTACTGAAATTGTCTTCTGAATAATTCATGTAGAAAATCTATGTAACTATTACTCTGTGTGAATTGGTTTTCTGTATGGTTCAGCCACATTTAGCAGGCTGAGAATGACAAAAGCAGCATTGCATTTTGCCGTAAGGTCTGCCCTTTCTTATGTAGTGTAATATCACAGTGCACATACAGAAGGGGTGGGGCTTGCGCCATAACGCTGCTAAAGTCTGCCCTTTTATATGTAGTGTGATATCACAACACACACACAGAAGGGTGGGGCTTACACCATAATGCCTCCCCTCACCCCTTCTGCAAAGACTGCTGGCACATTGACAGCTGTGTGAAAATCACTTTTAGCACCACCCATATTGCTAGGAATGCATAGCACATTGTTGGGGTCTGAATGTGTGCTAGCAGGAAGTAAAGATGATCTGAAATCCTAGCAAATTAAAACTAAACTACCATGGCATAGTAGCATTGAGTTCTGGCACCATTGTTTTCTGCCAAATTGGATGAGGGTAGTGTTGGCTGCTTTGATTAGAAGAGGAAGGTATAGATGCTTGGGAAGAGGACATGTAGCCAAGTTGGAAGGAGAGAAAGCAGGCAAGATTTGTAGGATATGTCATACTAACTAGTTAGTCTTATCAGTATGTCTGTTCTGTTTTGTTTCAGATCTATTAAATCAGATGGAAACTATTGGTTCCCTCACACCCAGCAGTGAACTTGCCAGTTCAGGACAAAGCGACCTCAGCAATGTAGATCTGGTGTCCCTTTTTTCTAGTGTATCTGGGAACTCCTCTGGAATTTCAGCTGATATGGCTCTAATAAACTCTGGAATTCTCACTATAGATGTTGCTTCAGTAGGCTCTACGCTTGGAGGCAGTCTTTCTGTCAGTAGCAATTCCCTTGCTCAAACAGTTGACCCATTGATTTTAGTGGCTAGTAGTGACATTCCGCACAGCCTGGATAGCTCTCTCTTATTGGGAACCACCACCACAGTTTTACAGCAAAGCACTTTAAATTTGGATGAAGTACAGACTGTGAATGCAGAAGCCTTAGGCTCATTAGCATCTTTGTCAACAAGAAGTTCCAGTCAAGACTTGCATGGTTTGACCTCTAGCAATAACTTGTCAGTAGACACAGCCACTTTAACCCCTTCCAGCAGCCTTGGTGGAAACAATACATCTGAATTATTAGCTCCAAGCAAAGCAGAGCAAACTTTGCTTCCTAGCCTGGATGTTGTGGAACAACAAGAAGGCAGTAAAGTGGTCACTCAGTTTGTGTTCTCCAATCCTTCAGGAAGTTACAGTGCACAGAAAGAAACTGATCTGAGCACCGTGACTGGCAGCTCTTTTCTGGTACGCAATAACTCTAAATAACTAGTTTTCATTAGTATCTTAGTTTTGAGGATATTGTCATGTGTGAGTCACTCTCTCTACCAGATCAAAAAAGTTTATGGAATGTCTGCCCCTGGTGATGTCGCCATATATTTTGTATAATGTAAGTGGCATAAATTGTTTCTGCCTGTGAAAGTGATTCAATGCTGTTACATGTTGTACATCATATTAAATGAAAGAGGATAGTCTTTTCCATAGCAGTAGGCTTAGAAGCCAAAGCTTTATTTGTTACTCCCTTCCCCAGCTGTTGTAAATGTTTAAAACTCTAGATAATGTTTTGGGATTGATTGAGGAAAGAGTATACTGTATTCCAAGCTTGTAGCAAAAGAAGAGAGATGGATTTTAAGACATTTCTTAAAGTGGTGTCATTGTTAGTCCTTGTTTTCTCCCTCTTCCTATTGAAATATGTGTGATTGTATCACTATCTTATTAAAATATAAACTGATTAACATATATAAAGGACTGCATGCAAAGACAGCTTGCACAATGAAGTGTTTCTCTTTTCACTGCAGCCCCCTCTGAAAAATATTCTGCTCTGGAGGGTTTTACATCACCAAGCAGATTTTGGTGTTCTACAAAAGGAAGGGGAATTCATTCTTTCTGTGGACTTAACCAGATGGATGCAACACAAAGTTCAATATACACAGGGAAACTGTTAGGGATTAGTCCACGTTGTTTGGGGGAAATGGTATTTATAATGAAAAGCTGCATATCTAACAGTCTGCCTGGATTTAGTGATGTGAACAAACCTTTTTATCTCATCAGGAGAGTGGTGGGTCTGCAAGAACAGATTATCGAGCTATTCAGCTTGCCAAGAAAAGAAAACAAAAAGGAGCTGGGAACGACATAGGTGAGTATTAACTACTTCAGTACAGTATATTATGTCTACATTAAACTGGATCTAAGGATAGTATCATGGTTAAATTTGGAATCCTAAGTTGACTAGAAGAGAGCCAGTTTGGTGTAGTGGTGGAGGCATCAGGCTAGAAACCAGGAGACGGTGAGTTCGAGTCCCACCTTAGGCACCAAGCCAGTTGGCTGACCTTGGGCCAGTCACTTTCTCTCAGCCCTAAAAGGAGGCAAGGGCAAACCACTTCCGAAAAACCTTGCCAAGAAAACTGCAGGACTTGTCCAGGCAGTCGCCAGGAATCAACAACTGACTCAAAGGCACCCCCCCAAATGTTGAATAGAACTTGCCTCTTAAGAAAGTACTATCAAGTTGAGGAAATTGTCTGACATTTTATTAGTGGAATGTTCTACAGTTCATACAAATGTGAAAGAACTATGTTCCAAGGTAACAGAATACTTTTGTATGGAATGGCAATTGTAACCTAAAATTTGCAGTATGATCCAAATCCATGTTTATTAAGAAACGGCAAGCCTGCAGATTGCTCATAGCTGTCCCAATTTTGAAGCTGCTAGTGGAGCATTTGAGTTGGCTGTGCAGGGCATTTTTTAGTTTTGTGAATTTTAGTTTTATCATTTTCATTTATAGCAGTATAAATATATTTAGACTAGATCCTTGAGGAAGTTCAAACAACCTCTTAAGCAACTGTTGATCAACACACACTACCTGTAGGCACCAAGTACCCACCAGACTCCCAGGAAACACCATTGAACACCCCTCCCCCAAAACTAGTTGCTGAAATACATAGTGAGCAACTATTCACAGAGTGATTTTTTGGGTGGGGGTGTTGCCTTGGGCATTGTCTGAGATTGCACTCAAAACTGCTACTTTATTTAAAATTCTTGCTCAGCATGACTCATATTCTATAATTTTTATTGGGAGTTTTTACATAATTAAAAGATAAACAAGAAAAAATATATAAAAGGAAAGTAGAAAAAAGAAAAAATGCTAGAAACAGTACAGATAAAGAAAAAGGAAAAAGAAAGTTAAAGAAGCAGCTTCCAATCTTTACAGCAGTTACAAACTTTTACCATTTCTTCCCCTTTAGAATTACATTATATTGTTCTCTTCATCCCATTTTCGACCCTTTTTAAACAGCAAATCCAGAAATCACCAGTTCATTTTTGTCCATTTTCAGCAAAAAATTAATACAGGCTTCCAATCTTTTATGAAAGTACTTATTGTTTTGTCCCTAATCAAACAAGTCAATTTTGCCATTTCTGCAAATTCTGCCATCTTCACTGTCCACTCCTCCATTGTGGGTACTTCTGTGTTTTTCCATCTTTGTGCATATAGTAGCCTCACTGCAGTTACCATATATAAAACCAATCAATCATGAATCCTTTCTAATTGTGTGTTCATAAGTCCTAATAAAAAAATTCTGGTTTCATCTGAATATTAATTTTTGCTTTTTTGCATGTCTACCATGCATCATAAAATGTCCCTTCGTGCTTTTCAAATTTCCAACAATAATTAGAAGTACCTTTATATATCGTAGACAATTTCTCTGGTGACATACACCAATATTACATCATTTTATAAGAATTCTCTTTTAAATTGTAAGACAATGTGAATTTAAACCTTTTTAGCCACATTCTCTCTCATTGATCCATTTGAATGTTATAACCAAAGTTCGTAGCCCATTTTATCATACACTCTAACTTGTTCTTCCTCCTTTCAAGTCTCAACAAAAGTTTGACAATCACATGTTCACCATTTGTACATAATTCATTTTCAAATTCCATTTTATAATGTTCTATTCCTGGTGCTTTTTTGTCTACATTAAACCTTTCTCTTAATTGTACATATGAAAACCATTGAAAACTAAATCCCTCTGCAGTCAATTGTTCTCTTGATTTCATCTTAAATTCTCCATTATCCTGTACTTACAAATCTTGATATGTTAGCCATTTCTCTTTGCCTGCTGTCTCTTTTCTATAAAATGCTTCTTGTGCTGATGCCAATAGAAGTATTTTTGGAGACAGCCTGGGTCTGTATTTATTCTATATTCTTAATATGGCACTCCTAACATAAATTGATGTTTAAAATCTACATTAACTTTGACTTTAATGTACCATAAAAAGCCATGCCACCCAAACCTCAGGTTGTGCGCTTCCAGTTCCAACATTCTCTTATTTCTCAGCAACAGCCATTCTTTCATCCAAACTAAACAGCAGGCTGCAAAATACAATTTAAAATCAGGCAATCCCAGCCGTCCCCTCTCCTTTGCATCTTGAAGAATTTTATATTTAAACCTTGGCTCCTTTCCCTGCCATATACAGTGGGGCAAAAAAGTATTTAGTCAGCCACCAATTGTTCAAGTTCTCCCACTTAAAAAGATGAGAGAGGCCTGTAATTGACATCATAGGTAGACCTCAACTATGAGAGACAAAATGAGAAAACAAATCCAGACAATCACATTGTCTGATTCGGAAAGAATTTATTTGCAAATTATGGTGGAAAATAAGTATTTGGTCACCTACAAACAAGCAAGATTTCTGGCTCTCACAGACCTGTAACTTCTTCTTTAAGAGGCTCCTCTGTCCTCCACTCATTACCTGTAGTAATGGCACCTGTTTGAACTTGTTATCAGTATAAAAGACACCTGTCCACAACCTCAAACAGTCACACTCCAAACTCCACTATGGTGAAGACCAAAGAGCTGTCGAAGGACACCAGAAACAAAATTGTAGACCTGCACCAGGCTGGGAAGACTGAATCTGCAATAGGCAAGCAGCTTGGTGTGAAGAAATCAACTGTGGGAGCAATAATTAGAAAATGGAAGACATACAAGACCACTGATAATCTCCCTCGATCTGGGGCTCCACGCAAGATCTCACCCCGTGGGGTCAAAATGATCACAAGATCGGTGAGCAAAAATCCCAGAACCACACGGGGGGGACCTAGTGAATGACCTGCAGAGAGCTGGGACCAACGTAACAAAGGCTACCATCAGTAACACACTACGCCGCCAGGGACTCAGATCCTGCAGTGCCAGACGTGTCCCCCTGCTTAAGCCAGTACATGTCCGGGCCCATCTGAAGTTTGCTAGAGAGCATTTGGATGATCCAGAAGAGGCTTGGGAGAATGTCATATGGTC
Source organism: Charina bottae (assembly GCA_023362775.1). Classification (NCBI taxonomy): domain Eukaryota; kingdom Metazoa; phylum Chordata; class Lepidosauria; order Squamata; family Charinaidae; genus Charina; species Charina bottae. Next base: position 67,947,178 of record JALMGJ010000002.1, read on the forward strand.
AGATGAAACCAAAGTAGAACTGTTTGGTAGAAACACAACTCGTGTTTGGAGGAGAGAGAATGCTGAGTTGCATCCAAATTACACCATACCTACTGTGAAGCATGGGGGTGGCAACATCATGCTTTGGGGCTGTTTCTCTGCAAAGGGACCAGGACGACTGTTCCGTGTATAGGAAAGAATGAATGGGGCCATGTATCGTGAGATTTTGAGTGCAAACCTCCTCCCATCAGCAAGGGCATTGAAGATGAAACGTGGCTGGGTCTTTCAGCATGACAATGATCCCAAACACACCGGGCAACGAAGGAGTGGCTTCGTAAGAAGCATTTCAAGGTCCTGGAGTGGCCTAGCCAGTCTCCAGATCTCAACCCCATAGAAAACCTTTGGAGGGAGTTGAAAGTCCGTGTTGCCCAGCGACAGCCCCAAAACATCACTGCTCTAGAGGAGATCTGCATGGAGGAATGGGCCAACATACCAGCAACAGTGTGTGCCAACCTTGTGAAGACTTACAGAAAACGTTTGACCTCTGTCATTGCCAACAAAGGATATATAACAAAGTATTGAGATGAACTTTCGATATTGACCAAATACTTATTTTCCACCATAATTTGCAAATAAATTCTTTCCGAATCAGACAATGTGATTGTCTGGATTTGTTTTCTCATTTTGTCTCTCATAGTTGAGGTCTACCTATGATGTCAATTCCCAGGCCTCTCTCATCTTTTTAAGTGGGAGAGCTTGCACAATTGGTGGCTGACTAAATACTTTTTTGCCCCACTGTAAATCTAGATACAACTTTTTGCCATTGCTTAAAAGATGCATCATTAGTCAAAACAGGTACTGTTTGAAATAAAAACATGACTCTTATTCTCAGTGAAGAAGAACTTACAGGATGGGTTTAAAATATATTTATTTTCTTATTTAAGGATATATTGATGCAGCCACTCCTTAAGAAATTCTTCTTAGATGTAGAGAATTATAATTAGTCATCCAGTTAAAAATATATATCTATTGGAAAAAGGTTGAACAGAAACTATTCTGGATGCCACAAATAATCTAGACAAAGGTCTAGATTAAACTGATGGCCCTTCAGAAGTTGGACTCAAAAATTATGTCTTCTGAAGCAAGTATGGTCAGATGTCAGGGAGGATAGGCGCTTTAGTTTAAGATATGGAATTCTACTAAAGGCTTGACTGGTTTTGATACAGAAATAATTTTGATTATTCTTTGATTATTATTTATGATTTCATTATTCTTTGATTATTTTTGATCAGCCCTGAAAACCCACAACAATCATTTGATTATTCTGTTGAAATACTTTGTTGAAAGAGAGCTGTGGGAAGTATGACTCTATTCTTCTTCTGGGTTAGATCTGTGAACTGGAAGAATAGTGATAAGGTGCTTCCACTTTTAACTTAAGAGTCTGTTCTAGAAGGTAGTGTCAGGGCAGTTGTGCTATAACATGTTGAATGAACTGAACAGTTCAATCCTGAACTACATATATTCTCCACTATCATTCCATCTTATTGCCATGTTCTAACAACTATAGGAAGCTTCCAAATAAAGTAATCAGGGATGTGAAGTGTTACTAGTGTGTCAGTGACACTTGGCTTTATTTCTCCTTTTCATCCATACCTTGTGAGGCCCTGCAAATGTTGACTCAACGTCTGGTTTTGGTAATAAGCTATATGAACTTATTAGTAGCTAGTAAGTTGAATCTCAAACATGAGAAGACAAGGTATGAGTGAATGGTTCTATTTAGGGATGTGTGTCAATTAAATATCACGCTGAAGTCAGCTACTTTGGGCCAAATCTGTATGTGGCAAAAGGAGATCTTTGTGAAGTCTCTAAATGACCCAGGAGGCTTTGCGAGTGATCACTGTTTTAGAAAAGCAGACATTCAGCTTGCTAAAATTACAATATTTTTCTTCTCTAATTCTGTTTTCAGTGTGTTATTGGGGCATGAGCAATGTGGAAGGAGTCAAATCACATGACTTGCTAGATTTACCTTTTTCAACACAAGGGAAAGTTCAGTGATTTGAATAAGCCCTTTGATTACCAAAGCAGAGGTTATTGAGAAGGGGCATATTAGATGATGAGGTGGATGAGGATGATATTCATTGGTTCATTTCAAATGAGGAATGGAAGTCTTTGGAAGATTTAAGAGAATATTACCCATTCCCAGTATATAAAGTAGATTAAAATTAAACTTTTTTTAATTTTTAGAAATTGTACCCAAATTAGATACTTATTTGCGTAGTTAATTATGTCCAAGCCCTGTAACAAACTCCAAGTCAAACACTTGTGACAGGTATACATCCTTAATTTCTATGTTTGAGAAGTTGTATTCAGGAAGTTTGAGAAGGGATCATACTCCCTGAAAACAGCAGCTTTCTACCTCTGAGGTTGCCTTGGAAGCTACAGCTAATGCAAAATAGCCCCCCCCCCCAAAAAAAAAACCCTCCTATCTAGTAGGAACAGTCTTCTGAAAATGCTGCACTAATTGCTATTGAGCAGCCCATGAAATGCTGTGATTTTTTATTCTTGCAGGTATTTCCTGCAGTGGCCATTTAGGTGTGTGTGTGTGTGTGGATTTAGGGCCAAACATATTGTCTATTGTTGTAGATAATATTTTTTGGTTGTTTTTATATGCTGTTAGCTGGTCATAGTCACTATGTTCAGATGGGCAGCCTTATAAAATAAATAAGTACAAATATGTATACACTAGTACCAGAATTGGTTGAAATTGATTGGGAACATAACAATACGTAGCACGGTACATAACAAAAAACAGTATTCCAATTTGCTCTGAAGGGGAGTATTCTTGTGCTCATATAAAGCAAAAGTAAGAGAAATGGGACATTGGCAGTCCAAAATGACTTCCTAGAAGACAGTTTTCTGAATAACATAGCAAGTCTCCTCCCCCCCCCTTTGAAAGCACATGACATAGGACTAATTAACAGGAATGCAAAGCAGAGTATCTGACTTTTGCATTGGTTAGAACGGAAGTTAAGGAAGTTGCAGCAGTTTCATGAGAAATGTTAGGATCAAGGAAAGGGAAGAAACGTGATGGATACCCCTTGATGCTGTTATGAAGGAAATGTCCCAGCTTATAATTCATGGGAGGAGGAAGGAAGGTAATTCTCTGTAATGCTTCCTTTCCAAGGCAAGTGAATGGGTATGGAAAGGAATTAGTATATATAATCTTTCCTCATATTCTGAAAGTCCTCCAATTCTTTGGAGCAAATTTTAGAGGATGAAGGTAGCTAGGCAAGTGAATGGGTATGGAAATCACCCTTCCTCTCTCTGTGAACAGAGGTCTTTGTATGCAGCCCCAGCTATTAATATGCTCGACAAAATATTTAAATAATCTGCCCCGTACATGGTAAGAAGCATATATTTTATTTGAAGTTGCTTAGGGAAAATATTTTCAGATATTTAACGAAACTTACTTCAGAATACAGCTTTATATTATACAAATACCACCTCTTTATTTCAGGTTCGACTGACTCTGGCATAAGAAAAAGCAAAAGTGATAAAGTTAACTGTTTTAGTCACGGAAATCGGTTATGCAACAATATTTTGCCAAATGGAAATCTAACAGTAAGAGACCCTTCAGCCGGCACGCAGTTTGTTCAAATTCAGTTGCTTCAGGTAAGAATTGGCAACTTACTTAGGGAAAATAATCTATTTTTTTCAGGAACATGTAGCTGGGATATAATCAAGGTAAACTTGCTTCATTATACAATATATTGGTGGAGAGGATGGATGGATGGATGATAGAGTAAGCATAATATGGTTTGGTGCTGCAAACCCAAATTCTATTTAGGAAATAATTGCAAAGTTTAAGTTTCCAACCCCTCTCTTTCTCTTTCTGTTTTTCACCACATGACTAAATCAGTTTTATTATTCTTTTGTTTTTGGAAATAAATATTTCCAATAAATATTTCTTTGAAGGATACCGGTAATAAATAACAGAGAAATGTAAAAAAGATATATTTAGCAGTTGATAATGTCAGGGAAAAGGGGAAAATGAGTTCAGGCATAATTTTGTGCTCCTTGGGAAAGAAACTGAGGGGCTATAGGATTTCTCCACCTGTGAAGAGGGAGGTGTGACACTAAAAATTTCCCTGGTACACTGCTGCAGTAATAAATGTACCATTGGTAATGGAATGTCAGAACCATGAACTTGATGTCAGATTAGAAATATTGAGATTCAGTATTGACATTATGGGAACCACCAAACTTAAATGGGCTGGAATGAGTCACTTCACATCAGAGAAGCATCAGATTTTCTACTGCAGAGAAGAAAATCATAGATGAAGTGGAGTACCATCATTGCTAATAGATGGGTGTCAAAGTGCTAAAGTGAAACTCCCCAAAGAATAGAATGATCTCAATTTAAATCCAAGCCAATTATCTGAGTCTGTGTTCCAGCTTCAGATGCAGAAGAAGCTATGAGGACTTGTAACACCTTATTGACACAACACCAAATAATAAAATAATAAAAATTCAAATTTGAAAGTAAGATAGCATTTGTTAAGCAAGGACTATCTGTCTTCCTTGCTTAATAAATGCTATCTTACTTTCAAATTTGGATTTTTATTATTTTACTATTTGGTGTTGTGTCAATAAGGTGTTACAAGTCCTCATAGCTTCTTCTGCATCTGGAGCTGGAACACAGACTCAGATAATTGTAATATTGATCAGCTTGAACTGGATTTGAATACAGATAGTCCTTGTTATAACAACTGTTTTGTGTTCAGTGACTGTTTGAAGTTACAGTGGCACTGAAAAAGTAACTTTACAACCCGTCTTTGCAGTTACAACTGTCACAGCGTCCCCGTGGTCACATGATCATGATTTGGGTGCTTCACAACCAGCAGGCATTTGGCCGTTGCAGCATCCCTCGGTCACGTGATCACCATTTGTGCACTTCACAGCTGGCTTCTGACAAGCAGAATCAATGGAGAAGCCGGCAGTAAAATTGCAAGTCATGTTCATGTGATGTCTCGCTTAACAACTGCAGGTGATTCGCTTAATGACCATGGTGGAAGTGAGGTCATAAGTCCATCATGTTACATGATGTCTCACTTAACGACCTCATCGCTTAGCAATCGAGTTGCCGGTTCCAGTTGTGGTTGTTAAGCAAGGACTACCTGTAATAGAAAGAAATAGCTTTAATGTACAGAGAACAGACTCTGCCAAGAAAATTCAACGTTTATAGCAAATAATTTTATCCTACCTTATTTATATATAACTCAAGGCAGCAAACATACCTAATACTCCTTCCTCCTCCTATTTTCCCCACAACAGCAACCCTGTGAGGTGGTTTGGGCTGAGAGGGAGTGACTGGCCCAAGGTCACCCAGCCGGCTTTCATGCCTAAGACAGGCCGAGAACTCAGTCTCCTGGTTTTTAGGCCAGCTCCTTAACCACTACACCAAAATGGCTCTCCAGTTTCTTTTTTTTCTTCCAACAACCTCAAAGATGACACCATGCATGGGTATCACCAAATGGACAACACTAAAATCAGATTGACTATATGCTTACTCTGCAAACAAAGATGGAGAAAGTCTGGGATGGACTCCCTTTGGCAATTCATTTAGCTCTGACAATTTTTTCCCTTCTGGAAGAAGTTGATTGCAGCGGGATAGAAATTTGATTAATAAAATTTAAGATGTAGGTATTAAGTCAATATTAGGTAGTGATATAAATTGTGTGGCCTCAATGAAAATGGGTAGGGCTCCTAATTGGAGTTACTAAATGCTTCATTAAGTATAATGTGTTGCTGCTTCTAAGCATGTCCATATGTTAGTGACGAATGACCAGGTGGTTGCTGGGGTGGGAGGGTGGCTGTTTACCCTTAGAAATCTTCTTTCTCTCCTTTGTTGTTAGGATGATTCTCCAGGAGAAGGAGATCTGCCCTTCCAGCTCAGTTCTCAATCTTCCTCTTCACACTCTCAGCTGACAGTGGATTTACCTGTTCATATTCTTCAGGTACAGAACTTTCAAGTTGCAAATTGGATAAATGCAGCTTCAGCTCATTCATTATAATAAAATGAACTGCTATTATACGTTTACAAGAAGGAGCCTTCTATGCTTGGTTGTGTCTTCGGAGTTTGGTAGGTTAATGTAAAGGAGAAGCCAACAGAAACATGTTGCAGGCTTTTTTAGTGAGAGGTTTTGCCAGTTGAGAAGAATGAGAAGTTTATTCCAATAAACATCAAGTTAATGGATTTTGGAGAATGCAATGTTTGCAAACATAATCTAAGGAGTTGATCAATTGCTGTGAAATTCTGACCTTTTAAAAAACATTTTGCATTAAACAGGAGCCACACAATTCTGCTGAAGAAGATGCCAATTCTGATAATTCCCAGTTTACAGGAAGCACCATTAATCTACAAGACCTTGAATGATTGTGTTGGAGGCAGCAGCACAGGAACATTCAGATACAGAAGCATCCTGAGAAATAAGAGTCTCTTCCTGCTTTTAAAGAAAAAAGTGAAAATTGGAAGCATGATCACCAGTGCTGGCGTGCTTGATGGTTATCGTGCAATGGAAAACTTGTTCAGTAAATTTTATTTGATAAGGCATTTGGAGATCTTGGTATGTTCTGTCTTACAGTCAGGAAAAGGTACATATGGGGGAATTAGAGTCCTGCATTAGAGTGGATGTGCAGTGGTGATAATCCACGCTGATTTTAAGAATAATTCTCAGAATACAAGATAACAGTTAAGCTTAGCACTTTTTTCTTGACACAAGAAATGAATCCCTAATTAAATTTTGGGTTAAAATGAAGGAATAAGCAGGAAGACCAATTAAATTTATTTTTGCAAACTGACATTTTAAAGAGATATGCGCATAAAAAATAGTACCATACTCAGGGATAGTAAAGGTTGAATTAGTAGAGCAATATGATTTCTTGCTCTTGCTATCTCTAATTTAGCAATGTACACTGAACTTTAGAAAGCTGCCTAGCATATATTAATTCTGATCACTTTGGTTATGTTTACAATAATATAAAACAGTATTGCCAATTTGTACGAAGTCACTTTTATTACATATACCCATTATGTGCATTTTGCTCAGAAATAAGTCTTACTGATTTCAGTAGAGCTTACTCCCAAATAATTGTTGAAATGATTACACTGATGGTCTGCCTACCATTTACATACAGACTATCTAATTGAGGAAGGAGCTTCCAGCTAGTGTCAGTTGCATATATGTAACATCTTGACTGAAATGAAAAGTACATCTTTAAATACATGTTTTAAAAACCCCTGTCTTTTATTATAGATAATAGGAAATAATTCATACAGCCTTTTAAGAACAAATACTAAGATTTAAGCTAAGCAAAGAAATAAATAAGATGTCAGTGTTTTACAAAAAAAATTAAGTCTGGAACTTAAAAATTCTATACATGAGATGCCTGCCTACATGGCATTAAAATTATACATATGTACGGCTTAGTTAAAAAGTTGTGTGAGCACCGTTTTTTTTTATACAAAGATATCCTACAGAGGAACACTTGTGAATTTGCATATTTATTTACAGTTAGGAGATGCACTAAAATTAAGGTCGATTGTCTTGAATATATGGAGAGTCGGCAACAAATTTCTCTAGATTGACCCTTCTCCCATCTCATTCTAAATTGGGTTAATATTCCTGAAACTCACGCTTAAGTAAAACTAGCCTTGCCCTGTTGCCACTGAAACGTCTCTGGCGGCACTGAGAAAGAGGAAGACTGATAGACAGCCTTCTCTGGACCCTAATCTGTTACTGTGCAACATTTGGCATAGTCAGGGACCTGCCATCCCTGCTTTGGAAGTCGGGGGCCTTAGGAAATACATTTCCTAGAGCTGTTGAAATCTGGAGGGAGGTCCTTGGGTCTGGCCTCTTTTCGTATATATCACCAGGAGGATAGTACAGCTGGAATGGCTTTGGAAATACTATTTTCTACTGGGTTATTAAACCACGAATCATTTCTGTCTTAGATTATTCCTAATAGTAATTCCAAATTAAGAAGGTTTACCCATAAATAGAAATATACTAATTAATGCCTGTGCCTTTTGAACTTCATTTTCAGAAGAATGTAGTTTGGAAGCATTTTCTACAGATTGCATTAATTCAGATTTTGATTTGTGGATGTTTTTTTTTTTAAAAAAAAATCTTGACTGGATATTTTTCATTGTCTGTGTAAAACGTTTACCTGACTCTCTTGACCTATACATTTACATTATCAAAACATAAATTATTTTTACTTCTGAGATAAAACCTTTAAGTGAAAAAGTGAAGAAGCTGCTTGTTTCTAAAGCATTTTGTCTTTTCTATCACTGAGGTTCAGTTTTAAAGAGAAATGGGGGCGTTTTGTTCTCAAAAATTGTCACCTCAAATAAAAAATCAGTGGAATAGTTCACACACTTACTGTAATAGTGATCCTCCGCAAGCTGGAATGCAAGCCCACCTGGCCCTTACCAAGCTCCAGAGGTAATTTAGATTAAATAGGTGGATCACAAGAAGCCTGTTCACTTCCCCTTTCCCTTTCTTTGAGTAGAAGTAGCTTTTTATGGTTTTCACAGCAGGCCTGGCCTACATTTCCTTAAAAGCATGTGTGGGGCAGACCACTCAGTTCTTTCTAACTGAAAGAGGATCGCTAACTGGGTAAGAATGTGAACTGTATTCCTCTAATGTGGTGCTTCTGTTTTACGGAGTCTTGCTTATTGAAGAATAAGTAATTGCTTCTGTTGGACAGACCATTGTGTTCTTTTATGAAGTTTATATACTCGGTTTTAACTATCGTTGTAAATTCCTAATTGCTTGAGAACAAGCATCAGATTTATTCTGGCAAAGTCCATTGCTGGCAATGGATATTTATAATCACGGAGTTAAAAGGACTAATAAAACCAGTTGATGTCCAGTTTCTCCATTTCAACTTTTTTTTGTTACGTTCATACAATCTGCTTAATTACAAGAAATTTGAATCTGATTTTGAAGATTGAAACTTTTTAAAAGAAATTCATACATGTCAGTGGTGCATCCATTTTCCTACCTGCAAGTCTGATTATGATCTTTTGGTTCACTTTGGTAGACAGGTTTTCTATCACAGACTTAATTTACAGACAATAAAAATTCAGCAAAATTTGGATTTCTGGTTTACAGCTATGAACAGATGTCATCTATAGTTTGATCTGCTGTGTTCATTATACTTGGGAGAGGATAGCTTTCTCCTCCAATTTGCAGACTATCCACTGATGCATTTTCTCTTCGTTAGTTTGTCAATTGCTGTTTGTTTCATAATTTCTTCCAGCTTTCGACTGCTAAGTAAAGTAATATAGCAGCTCTTCTTTTTCTTTATCGATCAGCCCCTGATCCTCATCTTCTTTCTCCTTGAATTCAGGAGGCTCAGAACGAAAAATTAGTCTTCTGCCAGTCTGAAAAATGATCAGAGGGACACTTAAGAACAACTCTGCACATTTGATACTGAAATATGCAAATAAATTCATTTTGAACTAAGTATACATCAGTAAAAGCAGGGCCAACTTCTCCTGACCACCTTTTTGCTTGAGCAGTTTTATCTCTTCCTTCCACAAAGACATTTCTAACTATACTTCTTCCTTTCTGATATTATTTCATACAATATGAATACAGTAGAAAGAAACATAATACACAGTTTTGTTCCAGCAAGGAGTATTTACTACTAAAAATTTTGAATTATTTTTACCTGACTTTCCTAGCAGAAGATACTCAGCTAACAATAAAAACAATTACAGTTGCTTTTGCTATTTGCTATTTGCCAAACAAACTATGTAGAACAGCAGTTATAATTTCTGTACCACTTCATTCAAATACCTGATGTAATGTACAATGAGCCTGCCCAAGTCAGTGCTCCTGAAGGTTTGTAGCCTACCACTTTCTATGGTTTGTCATTTCTATTCTGATTTTCAAATCACAGTTAGGTCCAGTACATGACCTCAAGAGGCGGCTGCTTATGGAAGGCATGTGTGACCAAACAATCCTTAGAGCAGAGCTTTCCAAACACTGTCGGGACACAGTGTGTCGGCTGCAGTGTCTGGGTGTGTCACGGCTGCTGCTGCCTCCAAGCCCTGCCAGGATTCCACACAGGTCCTAGTGCCTGCCTTGTGCCTTGCTGCCTCCAAACCTGCCCTGCCAGGATTCCACGCAGGTCCTAGTGCCTGCCTTGTGCCATGCTGTAAGAGTGTGTCACGAAATGATGCCCTGCTGTAAGAGTGTATCGCAAGATGATGCATGTCTAAAAAGTGTGTCACCAACATGAAAAGTTTGGAAAGCTCTGCCTTAGAGAATCAGTTCAAAATGTATTTTGGGAAGTACAATGCTTGGTAAGTTGTTAGAACTGATCTACAGTATTGTGTAGGTGTAAAGTTCTGTCTCTGTCTATAGCCAGGGAGGACTACTCAGCCACTGCTGGAATCTCCACAGCAGCTAAACTTGTGGCATACCTATAGGATAGCCTATCAGTGTTACTATCCTGGTGCTGCTTGATGTTTGTTGTATTATTTATATGAAAATAATTCTGCCTTTTTGGTACTTATGTGTCACTGAGAGTGGCTAGCAGGAGTTAAGATCAATGCAAAGCGTCATTAAAATAGCGAATTATGAAGTAGTAAAAACAAAAGAGGTGATCACTTCCTGTAGAATGAAATATTAACCAAGGTTAAGTGCCAACCTGGCCTCCCAAGTTACGGAGTTCTACAGTTCAGGTGTACCCTCTGATGTGTTCCTTTGCTGAGCAACAACCAATTAGTTTCTTTGCCTTACCAATCACACTTTTGGTATAGTTGCGCTATGGAAAAAGATGCCTCATATGGGCAGTCCCTAAGGTATTCTGGATCAAAGTCCTTTAGGGCTTTAAAGGTCATAAAAGCTTCAAATTGTGCCTGGAGGGAGCCTGATGAGTGATACAGACTGTATTTTCCTAACATGGTTTTACTTGCAAACATCTGCCAGCTCCCTCCCTGCTACTTTCTACAGTGGCTCTACTTTCTGAAGGCTCCAAAGATAGCCTCATGCGGAGCACATTGCAATTACCCAACCTAGATGTAGCTAAAATGTGTTGTCATAATGGCCCTGTCTGACTTTGTCAAGAGCTGACCCAGTTGGCATACTAGCTTTGGCTGGAAAAACCCTGATTCTTCAGAGAAATATGATCTTATCCAAAATCAGTTGAATTACTATTCCAAATTTTACTTTCTTCCTACTCGGGCATCTCTGCCTTGTCTGGATTAAGTCTCCTTTTACAGTATTGGTTTTCATTTAGTCCTAGTCCATGGCTGTCAACTCCAAGCATTGATCCAGAACATCAACAACTTCCCTGACACCTATATTGTTACTATCTGCATATTGATCACTATAGACCTCAAATCTAATGATCGTTCTCAGTAGATTTGTGTAGATGTTGAATGACATGGGTGAATATCAAAGGAACATGCTAACAGTTATTTTTAATGCAGAGCTGGGTTTTAACAAACGAGCGTAGGAATCATCAAGTCAAGAGCATACAATGGTTTACTGGGTTGCCTGCATCTCTTAATGTAACTAATCCTGTGTTTGGCCTTGTGTGAGTGAACTGGTGCTGCTTGTGGAATTGCCAAACAGATCTGATTAGTCAATGTAGAACCAGAGAGGAGATTTTTTCCCCCTATGCAGCAGTCAAATAGAAAATTTCCCAGTGAGAGGACAGGAAAAAGGCCTCTAGTGAGTGATCCATAGGTGCAGAGTGGGCTCAGGGTTCTGCATCAAGAGCAAAAACAAAAGTAACTTTTGCTCTAAAGAGTGATAATTCATGTCCACCTCAGTTGCTTGCAACCTCAGCATTTCATAAATAACTTGAAAATGAATGTGATATTCTCTAAAATAAAAGTATCCTCAGGCTGTTTCTCTGTTCTGTGAAACAATCATTTTCTTGCCAAGTTAATAATCTACAAGGTCATTTGTTACTTGCTGAAATAGTTGTTTTTGGAAGTTGGGTGGCATATAAATTAGTAGTAGTAGTAGCAGTAGTATGGATGATATTCTGGAGGTGACGGACTTGACCATGGGGGAGCTGGGGATGGCGACGGCCAACAGGAAGCTCTGGCGTGGGCTGGTCCATGAAGTCACGAAGAGTCGGAAGCGAATGAACGAATAAAAAAGCAGTAGTAGTTATCCCTTACTATTTTCATTATATGTGATAGTAAACTGTAGAAAAGGGAAAGCCTGAGCTAGGTTTTCACTTTATAACAAGAGATGTCACTGATCAAAAAGCCCTTTTGGGTTTGGAAAGCATGATCTTAGAAACAATGCACAAATGTAGATACTGTATCCAGTCAGACCTTACTCTTGTTTATGTGTAGACACAGTTCAGAACTGGAGCTACAAAAGGCTTTTGATGGAAGAATTCATATAACAGTCTGAGCTACTGAAATCACAAAAGGGTGCAAGAGCAGATGCTCAGAAGTTACTCAACATACCTTCTTCTTAACATCAGCTTGTGCTCTTGCCAGGGCCCGCTGCAATCTCTCTTCCTGCAACAGTCTCTGCTGCCTGATCTTTTCTTCTCTCATCCTGGCCAAATAAAAAAGCAGATTGAAAGTTAGAGTGGCAAACCACATACCCCAAATTTGTCTTGGAGAATTCTACTAGTCTGTGTCTGTGGACTGTGGACTGTCGTCTAGTCCACAAAGACCTTTGCTCTTCACATAATGCTACATTGGAAGTCTCTGCCAGGATCAAGAGCTAGCTCAAAAGGGGCTAAATGCTTCCTATGTGTCTACTATCTGCAATATTGATTCATTGTCTTATCTAGTTCTGGGATTTGTATCCTACATTGACAAACCTTATTTGCAGTATGCACTCTGCAAAATGAAGTTAATTGTACTTTCTTTGACACTTCATTTTATTACTCCAATCAGAACCTTTATGGAAAGTGCTGGTGCAGTTCAAACTCTCAGTTTAATGTGTCCTTATTAAACCTGTATGATTGACGACAAGCAGACATCCAGGGGATATTTGTGAGGCCAGACGTTTCTATGCATATAACGTAAGAACACTAGATCCACCCGTATCAAACTCTTCTAGTTTGCAATCAAAGCTAGATAGTGGCTTTCATCCGATGCTCTTAACATGCTCACAAAGCAGTTTTGATGGTAACAAGCACCATGGCATCTATAAGATTAACCAAAGGATGCACAGGAGGATGGGGAGGAGGAATATATCATCATTCCGTTGAAGGTACCATATTGGAGACAACTCTTTGAATAGGATTTTTATCTTACCTCATCCTTCGTTCCTTCTCTTTGGCTTTCTCAGCTTGTTCTATCTTTGCTGGAGGTACCCTCTCAAGGCATTCTAGTAAATCATCTAACTGGTGTTCTATAACAGTAAGCATCTGCAAGGTTCCTAGGTTTGCCTCATTCTCTCCAATGCAACGACGATAGACTTCCAGCACCTTTCGATGCAAACTCACCAACATTTTATCCTGCAAATTAAGAACCAAACGTAAACTTTCAAGCTTCACAAATCTAGGTTCTGGGAATCGAACATTAGTTTAAGGTGATATTCATAACATCTCAAAGCCCTCCCATCTTCACTGTCTTTAAGAGACCTAGCTGTTAGTTGGGCTCTTGATAGCAGGAGAGAAGCAAAAACATACAGAGACATTTGAATCTCTCCAGGTAGGGAGAACTACAGAAGGTAAAACATTACAATGCATCACGTGCACACACACACACAATAAATATTTAGATGAGCTCAGACTCTGATCCTAGAGTCACTCTTGACTTGATCTATACACATACCTGAACATCTGCTTTGTATTCCCCAAAAGAAAAGACACGTGCTTTAAGTTCAAGGTCTGCTGCTGTCTCCTCCTCTTTGATAATGTTGGCTTGCAGAGTGACAGCAAGCTGTTTCAACTGTTCTATTTCACAGTCCCTAGTCCAGAAGAGATGAAGTCATTTTTGAAAGAGTTTTGACATGACTGTTTTTATACCATGCAATTACAGGGGCAAGTATTGCATTAAGTTCATTGAAATGGCCCAACATACATTTGACTTCTTGGTAAAAGGTACTAGGCAATCTTGATAAACTTCTATAAGACTTGTTCCACATACAGTACGCAATGACAGAGCTCCTTCCTTGTGGAGCTTGGAAAGGTGAGCTAATTTAATATCTGCTCAATTCTTACTCTATTAAATACAGTTTTGCAGCATTTTCTCTGGAGCTGCAAAGTGAGCAGCTTTCCATTGGCAGGAACATCTGCTGCTCCCCACCTCCCAGGTCCTGGACTTTCCCAGCCCTCTCCATCCTGTTGGCAAAGTTTTGTGATGCCTTGCCAGCATCCTTCCATTTGCTCCAAGGGATTAGTTTTTGTGCTTTCCTCTTGGTACAAATGCTGGTTGGCTCCATGGGGGAATTTGGGTGCAACAGTGGAGGTATTAGTGGGGCTGCAGGATACTGCTAAAACTGAGGATATATGGTATGTGGAAGTTGGCCCATGCCCTTCTCAGTGATTGGCCCATAGTCCTTTCAGTTGGCCCATAGTCCTTTTCAGGAAGGAGCACAGTGTCTTTGAAGTTGCCAACCAGTTAACACTTGGGAAAAAATCCTGAGTAAACTCACTGGTCACCTGATCATAGTCTTCCCTACTATGCTGAGATGCATTGTACTACTATTTAAATCATAGTCATTACTGCTAATTGAATGTTTTATCATGTAAATTAGCATGTGCACGTTTTACCTAAAGCTGTTACTCTTACCATTTGTGACAATACAATACAATACAACACAACACAACACAACACAACACAACACAATACAATACAATACAATACAATACAATACAATACAATAAAATCAGTAGGACTGAAGAGCAATACTGTAATGGTGAATGTACAGAAATAGTGGCTGAGTCCATTCATTGCCCATATTTGGAAAAAAACAACATCCTTGTGTTGTAGGGATTATTATCGGCAATCACTTGTAATCACTTACATTTTATTGCGTGTGTTAATCAAAGTATGTCGAAGCTCATCCAAGGTTTCCTCTGTCTCCTGAGAATTCTGAATCAGAGACAAGTTCTGTTCTTCCAGCTCTGTGAAAAGGTGCAGCAGTTGGTGTGGATCTGTAAAGTATAATTCGGGTACCTGCCAAGAAAAGTGTTAAGATGAAGGAGTTTTATATTGTTAATCAAGCTTACAGGTTAAGAGAGAAAACAATCTTTGCTTATACTGGATAAGCTTTACTAATCATTTCTCCACAGCACTGATAGAAAGTTAAATTACAGCTAATATTCCTGAGTGGCAAGAAAATGGTGAAAGAGAGAAAAACAATTTAGCCTCCCTCCCTCCCTCCCTCCCTCATCTCAGCATCTTGATGCTGTACTTCTTCTTAGCTAGAGCCAATGAGGTGCAGGGGTTAAGTGTTGGATCAGGACTCTGAAAATCCACTTCACACCCCTTGGCCACTGTTTCTTCTCCCAAGCTACTTCACAGGATTGTCTGTGTAAAATGAAATTAGGAAAGTTGCCCTCCACATGTGACCACCTTGAGCAGGGTGGGCAACTCATAATCTGTATGGAGCCCAGCCACGTTTTCTGCAACTTCAGGATTGTGCCATCAAAATTCAAGAGGAAAATTATATTTTTAATGGTGCAATTGTTCTCCGTTTCTCTCTCAATTTAAACTGTTCAATATCTTTCAAGCTACTAAACTTTTTCAGCACTGTATCTCCTCTTAAGAATTCCAGCTTAAAAATGAGCAATTAATGGCTCAGCTCCATCAATGGTGCAGTTATATGCTAAAATGTTGAATTACTAACCTCATCATCATCTTCATCAGATAATTCTGGAGTAAATTTTTCTTCTGATGTGGCAATCTGAACGCTCCTGTAGAGGTTATTGCTGAGTTAGTTGTTTAACCAGACTATAATGAAACATTTATTTAATACAGTTATCTTGCTGATCCCTCAACATGTATTTTGAACTTGAATTGGAAATGGATTGCATGCCACTGTTTTCCATTTTGTGGAAAATTGGAAGAGATGACAGCATATCCATAGATGAAAATTATTAAACTGATTCAATCATTTTCCCTCTTTCTCAGGAGCTCTAGGAACTGTAGTTTTGTGCAGGAAACATCCACACACATTTCTAACTGTGTATCCTAAAGACGCCCTTATGCTGTGTTCACCTGATGACTACCTGGACACAACCAGACAGTTTTCTTGACCATGCTATGAACGTAGTTTGCCATTACTTTCTTTTGGGATGTTTTTCAATTTTCCTATCTAGCCAACAACTTGAATACTTTCTGGAGGTCTCTTATCCAAATTTTAACAAAATCTACCCGTTTAGTTTTTTCAAGATTTGCTAATTTCAGCTGGATGCTGCTACCTGTTTCTTCATAGCAAAGGGTTGGATTTTCTTCTCCCCTGCATACTTCCATTTTTTTTCCCCAGAAGGGTGACAACATTTCATGGCAAATTTTCAAAATGGGAATATGGAGGGAAGAAAAGGGAAGTCCCATTATAAAAGCAGAGATCGACTTGTACAACAGCAGATATATAATTCTGGGGAGTGGGAGGTGGAAAAGGGGCATTGAAGATGCAAATTCAGTTACAAATTGATGTAAACTAACATCATGTAAATTCACAACATAAACAAAGCTTGACTTGCATAAGCCACCAGCATTTGTGCCTAGTGCTCCATGCATCCTACACCTTTGCATTTATTTTCATTTAAGAGGCCAAAATGAAGGCAATTTGAAAGATGCGCTATTGTAAGGTAATATACTATGATATTCTCCTGTGACACCAATACCCAATCTCGGTGACTTTATTCCTCCTTGTCTCTCCCCCCACTCACCTCCCCAACATACTTACGGTCTTCTGCTTTGTTGAGACCTTATAGTCTGCCTAGAAGATACTCGGCTTACTTTGAAAGACTCTTTTTTAGACAAAATTTGGCTTGGAGTTCTGGAAGAGCTAACGTCTGTGTTAGACAGATCAAAACTAGAATGTTTTGTTATGCTTGTTGCTCGTCGTCGGTTCTTGTCTCTAAGATCTCGAACATCCTTCCCTGAACATGAATACAGAAAAGCCCATTAATTGTGTCATTACATGCATCCCCATTTGAGTGTTACGATTTAGAGAGAAAAAGAAAAAGAAAAAAAGACAACTATTGGTGAGTCATGATAGGGATAGGGATGGGTGCGATTGTCAGTTTTGCTCACTTTAATGACTAAAAGTTTGGTTCTACATCAGCTTATTAATTCAGCCAAAAGAAGAGAAAAACCCACCTCTCCATGTACATCTCTGTGAAGATGTCCTCTAAAATATGTATTTTTATTAATAATATGTGGTTTTGTGTATAGCCAGTTTGATCTAGTGGTTAAGGTGCTGGGCTAGAAACCAGGAGACTGAGAGTTCTAGTGCCGCCTTAGGCATGAAAGCCAGCTGGGTGACCTTGGGCCAGTCATTCTCTCTCAGCCCAACTCACCTCACAGGGTTGTTGTTGTGGGGAAAATAGGAGGAGGAAGGAGTATGAGGTATGTTCGCCATCTTGAGTTATTTATAAAAATAATAAAGGGGGGATAAAAATTAAATTAAATAAATAAGTATTTGGAGTTGTCAGCTAAGCATGAAAAGTGTGAATTTTGTCATGAGTACATGCCGCAGCTTTTATAGATTTTTTTAAAAAAGTAATTATTTGTTTAAAACATTTAAAGAACAGAATAAATTACATACAAGGAAAAAAAGAAAATGGAAAAAGACATAGTGGATGAAGAATAACATTAGTAATAAACAAGGGATTTACAATTATAACATTTTAAATCCATTATTTTGTTAATTAAACATATAGAACTAGGTTCATTATATCATCTTAAAGAATAGCTAAACATCTTTATAAAACTCTAAATAATATCAATATTAACACCACTATTTGTCATTCTTCCAAAAATAAATGCACAGAATCATGTAAAGAGAAAGAAAAGAGAGGGAGGGGAGGGGAGGGGAGGGGAGGGGAGAGGAGAGGAGAGGAGAGGAGAGGAGAGGAGAGGAGAGAGAAAAAGGAAATGAAAGGGCCTTTCCTTTTCCTTTAATGCTAATGAATGTTCCTGTACCTAGATCAATTGATCAGAAGGGAAAATCATATAATGAAAATCTTCAGCAGACATGGATTTTCCTCAATGTCACTCACTGTTTTTGACAATCACCTGCTGTGGAATAAGCTTATCTTTCCTGACACTGAAGACTGAAAAAGACCAAAGTCTTGCAAGTTACAGACCTTATTTAGAATTATCAGTTCCCTTTCTAATATAAGCAGACAATAAAATGAAAATGGAAATTAGAGCAAGTTAAGTTATAGTTAACAAAATAATCATGGTGAGAAATAGTATCTGAAGTATTTTAAGTAATGACAGTATTTTCCTCGCTCTCTCACCTCTTGAGAGATTCATAGCAACCAAGATCAGAAGGCTGAGCCTTTTATTAATTCCCACATTACAAACATGTCTGGCATAATAAGACATATTTTGACAGGATCAAAATTGCCCTAACTTGGTATATCCTGTCAAGGGTAAAACTGTCCTAAACAGATACATCAAGCTAAGACAGTGCTTAGCTGGAGTGAACACTTGTGACTAAACAAAGGCAGATAGTAACAATCATAAGTGCCCACATCAAACACATTCAGCAAAAATACCCATTAGCTATTAGATCATAATGAGATCTAATAGCTAATTTACCTTAAAAAATAGGTACATTGATTTGCCCATGTTCTGTGGCAAATGAGTTTACTCATCACCTTCTTGATAAACTGAATAAAAAAACTATAGTAGTATGATGTAAATGACCAGTAATTTTCTTCTTCTGGTTCCAGGGTGAATTCATAGAATTAATGGAGAAGCCATTCATATTAGAAAACATGTATTCACACTATACAGAATTGACAAGTCACCTCAAAATTGGGTTCTTTTGTTTCAGCTGTGTGGACAAGTGTCTGTGAAGCAGAATGCTTTTAGAAGGGGAAGGAAAGAAAATACTCAGTATCATTTGATTTTTCCTAGGAAGTACTATTGTGGAATGCTTTTTGAATCTTAAGCAATTTAAAATGTCCGCAGTTGTAAAAAGTTGGCTTAAATACTTTCATCTTTTTAAAATGTAAAAGTACCTCTATATTGATTTTTCCTCAGAATGGACTCCACAGCCTCTTTTAATAATATAAAAGAAAGAATATGTCTATGAAGGTTCTCAGTCATCCAGGTGGAATTGTCTGTAGCTTGAATCATGTCAACTGGATTTCTATTTTCTTAGTGGAAACGTTTCGCTCCTTATCCAAGGAGCTTCTTCAGTCTGAGCAAAGTTGGTAAGGGAATCCTAAATATGTTTCTAGGTAGCTGTGTGACCTTACACCTGGGGGCATGGTTATATTGAGATGTTATTTTAAGTCCTTTTATTGTCTAAAGGAGGATCGTTAAGATCACCATGCTGCTGTTGAGCTTGTGAAATGGCCTTAATCTTCCTAGGCACAGAAGACAGAGCCGGGAGGAAGATGGGAGAAAGATTGTGCCTGAGGCCCCCACCTCTATTCAAGGAAGGATTTTCCAAGTTGGCATAAATGGATTCCTTGACCCCTCTCTCAAACCACCTATCTTCTCTGTCTAAAATGTGAACATTAATGTCCTCAAATGAGTGTCCTTTTTCCTTTAAATGAAGATAAACTGCTGACTCTGGTCCTGTGGTGTTACTTCTCCTGTGTTGCGCCATCCTCCTGTACAAAAGTTGTTTGGTTTCTCCAATGTAAAGTTCAGAGCACTCCTCACTGCACTGGATTGCATAAACTACATTGCTTTTCTTGTGTTTTGGAGTTTGATCTTTGGGGTGTACAAGCCTCTGTCTCAGTGTGTTGGTGGGTTTGAAATATACAGGTATGTGGTGTTTGCCAAATATCCGTTTTATCTTTTCAGACACACCAGCCATGTAGGGAATGACCAGGTTCTTTCGTTTACTCTGAGTCTCAGCCCTATCTGTCGCTGTTTTAGGTCTGGTAGATTTAGATTTGGTGAAGGCCCAATTTGGATATCCACAGGCCTTCAGAGCTGTTCTCAGGTGCTGATTTTCATTCTTTTTGGAATCCATGGAGGTGGGGATGGTTTCTGCTCTGTGTGACAATGTCCTGATGACTCCTAGTTTGTGCTGCAGTGGATGGTGGGAGTCAAACATCAGATATTGATCTGTGTGTGTGTGTTTCCTGTAGATCCCTATTTCTAGCTTGCCACCGGTCTCAATGAGGACTTCACAGTCTAGGAATGCCAGTCTGTTGTCCTTGGTGTCTTCTCTGGTGAAGCTAATGTTGGCATCTATAGTGTTTATATGGTCCGTGAAGGCCTGTACTTCCTGGGTCTTGATTTTGACCCAGGTGTCATCCACATACCTAAACTGAGGTGGGGGCCTCAGGCACAATCTTTCTCCCATCTTTCTCCCGGCTCTGTCTTCTGTGCCTAGGAAGATTAAGGCCATTTCACAAGCTCAACAGCAGCATGGTGATCTTAACGATCCTCCTTTAGACAATAAAAGGACTTAAAATAACATCTCAATATAACCATGCCCCCAGGTGTAAGGTCACACAGCTACCTAGAAACATATTTAGGATTCCCTTACCAACTTTGCTCAGACTGAAGAAGCTCCTTGGATAAGGAGCGAAACGTTTCCACTAAGAAAATAGAAATCCAGTTGACATGATTCAAGCTACAGATAAAAGAAAGAACAAACACAAAAGTGGGATAAAATGAATTTATGGAGAATAATTTGAACTACGATAGCTAAATGGAATCTCCTTTAATACCGAGCAACTGCACTGCAATTTGACATGGTAGGGTTTACCTGTTTAATGGTACTGTTTTCTGTACTGTTATTTTTATTTTCTTTAATTATATCATGTGGCTTTGCTTCTGGCTGGTTTCTTCTGAAGATAGATGAGGTTAAGTAATGCCCCATGAAGACCTGTTGTTATTTGTATGCAGATCTGAGCATCACATGCAGTCTTGGGGTTGTAGAAGTACTAACCTTTTGATAGTGCTGATGAATTTTTTTCATCTTTCACGTCATAATTGAGCTTAGTTGCCTTTTCTTTCATCCGTCGCCTTTCATAATCATCCCGCCATTCTTTGGGAGACAGTTGGTAGAGGAAATCCCTGAACACCACATACTCCTGCAAAGTGTCCTCAAACCGGGCTATCTCACTGGAGAAAAGAAACAGTCATGGCATCAAGAGCAAAGGGAGATTACTCTCAGGCACTTCCAAAGGATAGTGTTGTGGAAAACGGTGATAAGTATCGGGTGTAAAGCCCCCCTCCCCAAGTACAGATTCCCAAGGAAAGTAAACTGGTAGCCATAAAATATTTAGACCTAAAGAATGTTGGATAGGACACCAGGAGACAGTAATAGTGCCGGGAAGTGAAACTGCAAGGCGATAATACCTAGAAAAAAAATAGGCATCAACTTTTACTTTTGTGTCAAAGAAGTCAGTCCTCATCCAGCTCAACAAGCTATTGTTTTATAAAAGGTAAAGGTTCCCCCCGGACATTTGTGCAGTCGTGTCCGACTCTAGGGGCCGGTGCTCATCTCCGTTTGTTAGCCGAAGAGTCAGCGTTGTCCGAAGACACTTCCATGGTCATGTGGCCGGCATGACGCATGCGGAACGCCTCGCTTATTACTTCACCATCACAGACTGCATATGTTGCTATAACCAATCAACTAACTTACTAATTATACACACACATAAGCACACATATTAACATAATATAACAGGATTGCAGCCCCACGCCTCTTTAGGTTAGCATTTGCTGCCTCCAGTATTTTAATAAACAATCTGCCTTTCAATGAAAGAGCGGGTCTGATGCCCGCTATCTAAGAACTCTTTGGAGAAATTTCTCTGACAGTATCATTTCCACTCCCCAATCTCTCCAAATGATTTTGAAGCTGGCACTCCGTCTTTCCCACTGCAGATGGCAGAATGCAGAGAATGGGCGGAGAATTATTTATTTATTCAATTTATATAGTCCATCTCACAGTTGTGACCCTGGGCAGCTTACAATTAAAACATAAACCATACCAAAAAATCAAAACAATAAAACAGGAAAGAGGAAAGAGGAAGCCCCCCAAATGTCCCTTAAATTTACTGTCCATATGCGTATGCCTGAGTCCTTTGGTGGAAGATGAACAAGTAGTTTTGTATTGCCTGAAGTAAGGACATCTTCACACTAAGAGCATGGCATATTGATGGGTGATTGTGGGCTGGTCATGAAAAGAATCTGGTCCATCCAAAGCCCCATCTCCCCATCTCTTTCCTGGAGCCTATGGGCCTATGCTGCTGCCACAATGCTTATTCCTCTGATGCGACTCCACTGGCTCCCTTTCCTTCTGCCTTCAAACAAGTGGTTCAGACGAGGCTAAATGAAATTTGTCCCACCAGCGGCAGCATCTAGCTGACCTTGGCAGGAAAGCAAGGTCAGACTTGGTTAGATCTTAGATGGGAAGATAGATCATTAAATCCCAGAGCAGTAGTAAAAAATGCATTCTGGAAAAATATCATGGAAAACCAGTTTCGTATTGTTGCCAAGAAAACAGCATTGTTATAGCTATGTTATATTGTTATACCCAAAGTCGATTGTTATACCCAAAGTGTGATGGTTCCAGTACCAAGATCCTACCTTAAGAAATTATCCAGACAGTCCATAGGAAAGCTTAAAGAATTCATTTATTAAAACCTAATTACATGGAATGGCTGCAAAGCTCTGAATGACAAATTGGCACCAAGCATTCAAAGTTATTAACATCCCTCTGTCCTCACCCCTCATCAGTTGTAAAAACAAAAGACTTTCTCACTCCTGACCTTCCCCGTCCCAGTCTGTTATGTTCCCCATAGGGGGAGATGGGCAGTCATATAAATTAAACAAATAAATGTTCAATTACAGTTCAGGTGTCTTATCAGGGTCCTTGGTCTTCCGCAGCTCCTGAAGGAATGCGAGGGCAGTTAACCGTTCGTGCTTGCTTAAAAAGTGCTGCCAGCCAAAGAGCTGACATGGGTCTGGGGCTATGCTACTTGACACGTGTAGGCTAAAATACACAGCTCAAAACAAAGTCAAACTCAGCTCAAAAAAGTCTTTCTCTTTTAAATGGAATTTTAATTCATTTCCCCCAACCCCTGCCCCTGCCACCCCCAAGGGCCATCATTTCCAGGCAGCAAATCTGGGGGCACAGACACCATTGGTTTTTCAGGGGAGAGCATTATTTTAAAATAATTCCTGAAGCAGGGCTAATTTGCTATTTCTGATACTGGGGTAGAAGAGCAATGGCAACTTTCTTTTTTCATTTTAATGCATTTCAGACAAGGTATTTCTTTACATCTTCTCAAATGTTTCACAGGCAGGGTCATTCCACTGCACTCTTGGTGGAAATAACAACAGTGATTGTTATCTTTGGGGACATCAATGTTTTTAGCAATTTATGGGAGTAGAGTTAATTGGAGAGGGAAACCAATGGAAACCTATAGAACCTTGTTACCCATAATTCAGGCATATAATTCATAAGATCAAAGCTAATCATTTAGCATGTTCTAAAGATCTACAGAACTAGTAGACATTTGACTGCATTGGGACATCCAGGAAAGGGAAACAGGGAGGAAGGGAAATATACCCTGGATTATATCTTCTGTAACTGCTACCTTTGGATGTTCATCATTTGTGCTGTCAGCTCTCGGATCTCAATTATTTTCTCCAGTTTTGCTTTGGTTTCTTTTTCAGCACTAAGATAGAAGAAATAAAGACAGAAATTACCAGCAGAATGTGACAGGAGATAAGTGACATTAGAATCAAGCCAGACCTCAAAGTTTTAGGCCACCATGACCAGAGGCAGTTGCCAGGGAGATATAAACTTCTTCCTGATGTTGTTCCATTTCTCTCCTTCCCCCAGCCTTTTCCTTCTTGTCTCTACTCATATATTGGTTGGGAATTTGGCTGAAGGATACATACAACATAATACTTCTCAATCTCAGGTTGATTTGACTCACTGTATTAGATGACAACACAGTGGGGTGACCCTTCTTTTCATGGTCAACAGTAGGGTGACCATATAACTTTCATCTCCCTGTGTATTTCTTTTGGACATTTTAGTTGACTCCTGTCTGGTAAACGCCCTCTTTAGGGAGTATGTATAGCCCACATGTTCTTTAGAGAGCAGATAAGACACCTTTCCTAATCTGTCAACATAGATTCAATTCCAGAACTTCAGTATGAGCTTTTTTTTAATAGTGGAAAAAATAGTTCTGCTGGTCTGGGTTGGAAGATGAAGATATGCATGTAAAGGGCCTTAACTAGCTGCAGGAAACTTACTGCCTGCTGTTAGATTACATAGCAGTTTTGTAACCCTTTAAAAATACTAGTAGATGGTTTTGATTGCGTTTGTTAAATAAGAATAGTATAGAAATAGATAAATATACTCATGACTTATTTGGCATCTGACTCCCTGAAATGGGGCAGTAAGAAAGGTTTGGCAGATAAATCAAGTCTTTATTATGAATTCCATGAAGAATTGCATTAACTCTGAATGGGTTTCTTAAAGCAGCCGTATCTTTTTTCAGGGTTGGGCAGAAGCTTGAGAAACCTTTGAGCTCTTTAAGGGATAGCTGAGAGATGCTGCACTTGGGCGAGATCTGAAGCACAGGGGTCTGCAGGAGAAGCAAGGTGAATCACTAAGTCATGATGCAAAACCCATGAGATACAGATCTGTGTTAGACATTGGGATGCAAGTATGCAAGGGTGGTGTTCGTGTCATGAGATCACTGTGTGTCTTCCCTTTGACACAAGCTCAGTTTGCTGCAGGCATATATGGTCTGAATCATTTTCAAAGCAAGCAGAACCCTAGCAGTTATCATCTCCAATGAGAGAATTAGAGGCAGAATTGCTCAGATATATGATTTGGCTGTCCTCAGTATGTTGATGACACATAACCCTGTCCCTCTCTTTGGTGATGTAAGCTGCTGAGAGTGTTTTGTTGAAACTAGAAAATGAGGATATCATTTTTGAAATAAATAATTTGTTCTCCAGCCTTTAGACAGAAGGTGAGCATCACTTAAGCCACTCCTTTAGCCCACGAAGCATCTCTGACCACCCCTTTCAGACCAGTTATGGAAATAATGTGCCAGATATGGTCTGCAGCTGGGCAAGCTGGATTCCTTGGGAATTTTGAAGGGGCGAGTCTACACACTCTGCAGAAAGAGATGGTGGAAGACTAAGAGTGGTTAAGTGGAAGCTATCACTTTCAGACTAGATTAAAATGGGATCTTTGAATGCTCCACACATTGATAAAACACACCTGAAAGTTAAATCGAATAAAACCTTCCCTGGGAGTGACTAGTCTAGTGCTAGATTTGCTCTGCTCCATTTCTACTTTAACTTGGCTGGGGTGGAGGGGGACCAAGGTGTGTGTCTGTTGATCTTTATTTATTTGTTATTTGCATGAAGCCATACAAAAAGTCTCTTTGCAACCTCCAGATTCAACCTGTTCATTCCCATCGCTCCCTTCCAAGTGAGTGCCATTGCTGCAGGAAGGAAAGGAAGTAGAGGATCATGATTAAAGAGGAGGTGGGACTAGGAATCCCCAAACCATCTCAAGGAGGACTAAGTGCTATGAGATGAATGCAGTGCAGTGACTAGACCAGTGTTTCTCAATGTCAGCAACTTTAAGAGGTATGGACTTCAACTCCCAGAATTCCCCTAGCTGGGGAATTCTGGGAGTTGAAGTCCATACCTCTTAAAGTTGCTGACATTGAGAAACACTGGTCTAGACTCTTGCATAGCTGCCATCTGTCCTTGTTCTCTTCAGGCATTCCTGCCCAAATGCACAGTGCCCTGCAAATGAAACCAGGGCTGGAAGATTTCATATGAAGAAGAAGCTTGGTAGTGCAGGGTTCCTGCTTGTATGGATGTCAATGCACCTCCATCTGTATGTATGAAAGTCTAATGGTATAGACATTCACACAATATGCAGAAACATCAGTGAAAGAGCACAATTGCACATTTATTGCTGCTGGTGGGGTACAGGGTGTGCTTCTATCCCTGCTTCCACCCTCGCTCCTTTTTTCCAGCTTCCAGAGCATCCCGTGTTCAGGTGGCAAGAGGGTGAAATGTATTGAATGTGATTTTCTGCTCCCCCCTCCCCACAAGATAATGAAAAAAACAGGTACCTCTATGTTAAATCTCCACTTACAGTAGCCCTATGTACCTATTCTACTTAGTGTCTGCAGCATCCTGCGGTGATGACTTTATCATGATGGCATTCTCACGTACATGCAGTGATGATGTAGTTGCAGCCTGACATCAGACACAAATACGTAAGTTGCTGCATTTGCATGATGATGCCATCACACACATTTCATCCTTTGCCTGCCTGTGCGTGTTTCTTTTCTTAAACATTTAAATCCTACAAAAAGTAGAGGAAAAAACCCATTATATTGCAATTCCTCCCCTTCTGATGTCATGCCCTGTTACTGCCATGCCCTCTGTAGCCCTGGGAGACCCCAAAAGAAAGGCATCCAGTGCCCCTTTGTTCAATATGATAGCAGAAATGCTCGCAGGGAGCTCCTGCAACACTTGGTGGCAGATTCTGTGGCTCCTTCTGCTGCAAACTGTCACTTCCCCAGGACCTGAGATTTCTATGAATGCTACAGCACAGAGCCTGCAGTCGAGTGTTACGTTTTCAGGGCTTGTGCAGAGTTTCTGTCATTCTCTTTCAGGAACTCATCAAACATGGCAGCGTCCCTTTCCAGGTCTTCCTCAGCTTTTTCCAGCTTTGCTTCTTCTTCCACTGCCAGATTTTCCAGTTTCTGAATTTCATCTTTTTTGACAGTTACAGTATACTGAAATGTAAGCCAAAAGTGATTGAGCAAGGCAGGCAGGCACAGAAATGTTTCTTTTCAGTTAACTGACTTCTAGTGCTATTACTCAAGAGCTACCCAATTATTTCTATCTTTCTCTTTTTAACAGATATTTATGGTAAGGTGTATTTGTATCTGTATTTACCTATCTACAGACATGCCCACATTCATGCACACAAACACACACATTCCTAGACATGGGAAAACAAGCCATAGCTACAAATGGGACACGACAGTGTCTTTCCCCACCAGAATGTATATAAGCGGAGAAGCCCAATCAGCGGGCATCTTCCACCAGGCAGTTTCCTGATATGATTCCTCATGTTAAAAGCCACCATCGAGTTGCAAGGAAACAACTTCACTTACTGCTGCGTTTGTAATCAGCCCTTCCCTTTCCGAAGCATTCAGAGTCCGTCTGGTGCGGTTTCCTCCCATTTTATCCTCACAATAATTTGATTGGAAGCAGCAGCCTCCCCAAGGCCCGCCCCCCCCCCCGCCCCCGTGAACTTGATGGCCACACGGGACATGACCCCGGCTTTCCCTAATTCAGGTCCCAGGCTCCTCTCCACTACCTCAGACTGATGTACAGGCAACGCCACCGGAACGGAATGAAATACCTGCAGCAGGAACATCTGCCGTTTCTGATTGATGTAGTCATGCATGGTCTCTCTCTCTACAACCTGGTCTGGGGGAAAGAGAAAGAGAAGAAAGAAAGAAGGGAGGGTGGGAGGAAAAAAGAGGCAGTTGTGCAAGCTACCACATCCAAATACAGCAGGCAACAGTGAGGTGAGAGGGCAACGCTTTCAGCACGGCTCCCAGAATCCCTTTCAGTTGACTGAGCTGGCTGACAGCCACCTACAGCCCACAATTTAATCAGCTCCATGGCTCACAGACTGGCTGTTCCATTACTGCAGAGTGTTCTGCTTCCCTGTGAAGCTGCTTTTCATCCCTTCTACTCATCTTTGTTCCATCATTTAACCTCATTTTCTGAGCACTTGTAAATAACAGTTTGATCTTTTTATTAGAGACCTCTTAAATGTACAGCAGACTAGTATGCATTACAGCAGCAGATGCCATTTCTGGAGACAACAGGAATTTGTAGGATTTGGTGCCCATAGAAACTCTTTCATATGACCCCGTGGCATATGATAAGAGCCCTTTAGAAACTTTCAAACTCTGGTGAATCTCATCTATATTACAGAAGCATTTTAGAAACATTTTGGAGGCACTTAAGAAAAGTGTATTCATCTCATACTCGAACTTATGGTCAAGATGTAAAGCGAATTTAAGCTGATCCTGTAAAAGAGAATCCATATGTAGGGATGAGTGAGAAATTATTCAGTTTGCATTTTAATATGAACCTCCATAATAGGCAAGCTGGTAGGCTTTGTAATATTAAAATCCATATTTTTCCCTTTATGGTAAGATCTTTCCTGAAATTATTTGCGTATATGTTTCCTTAACAACTTGCTTAAAAAATCCCAAACAACAAATGAAAGATTATAGAAAGACTGATATGGCCTGCTGCTTTGGCCATTTCCCTTTTCAAAATGATCCTCCCTCTCCAACTGCTTTTCTCTTGAAGGCTTGGAACAGATAATGCTGAATCCGTTTTACTTTTGAGTGATAATGCTAACAAAAGACAGCAAGAGAATGGTAACCTAGAGCAAGTCTGTACCCTCACCTAGATAAGACCTCTGGGAAACCACATCTGAAATTGTAATTTTGGTCTGAATGTGGAAAGCAAGAATCGGAAACTGGAAGCTTATGCAATGTGTGTTTTCATACCAGGCAATTATCCTGCTTCATTTTATCCTAGGATCTGGATACTTTCCTCAGCTACCTTTAGTAATTGCTATTTTCCAAGAGATGCTTTCTCGGAGAGCTTTGAGTCGTTCAGCTTCTGCTGCTAACTCTTTGTCCTCAGCTTCTTCTTCCATCTGGATCTGTTTCTTGAACCCCGACTGTTTGGCACTCTGGAGAGTGGAGCAAGTCATCTTCTCATGGACCTTCAGAGTCTTCCGTCGCTCTCGCTCCTAGAGGTAAAGGAAGGAAGGGCGGGTTGACCAAGAGCTCCATCCAGTTATCGGAGGTCTCACAAGATGACTGCACCATCAAAAGCATATATCCAGTGTAAAGGACTGTATTAGAAAATGCAGTTGCCCAGGAGGTGAGAATGGAATTGTATTTTGTAACATTAGAACCAATTATCCACACTCCGTGAGATCATTTATACATGAAATATACTTGCTGTGAAATTAGTTTTGATGCTGCTATCACACATTTGTTTAATCCAGTGCTGAGCAAGACTACACAAGGGAAACAAAGATCAGGCTTCCCTAACCTGCTGCCCTCCAGTTGGATTGAGTTTCAGTTACCATAATCTCCAGCTAGCATGGCCAAGAGCCAAATCAGTTGCACTGGATGGCGCTGGATTCCAATCTAATGAGACAGAGAAAGAAGATTCCCTCTATCCATGCTGTCTGAATGGTCAATCCTCTCCCATCATCTGTAGTCTTTTTAAAAAATAAGTTCTCCCCACTTCAGCTTAGGTTGCACTTTTGACTCATTTCCAGAACTATTGGCATATCTTATTATTTGTAGCATAGAGCTTTTCCAAAAGTCTCAGAGATTCTCCTTGACCCATGCAGAATAATATTGCATGAATAATGACATTATTTATGCCATGGAACCTCTTAACTCAATGAGACAGTACACCAGTTCAGTGGGAAGAAGGCACATCAGATAGTTAGCACCCTGATTGGCCATGGCTGGGAAGAATTTCTTTCAGAAATGTCCTGTATTTTCTACATACCATCCTGGCCTTTTCTTTCTGTTTGTCCCGCAGCAAGAAAATATCGATATCTGCTGGGACTTTAAATGGGTTTGTTTCCAAGAGCAAATCTGTGACTTCAGCAGACCCTGCAAAAAAATAAAATAAAAAAAAATTAGGAAAGCAGATAAGAATAACTGGAATGTGTCCAACTGGGAAAAGAAGAATGAAATAACGTTGGTGAACTTCATCACAAATGAACTTGAACAAATAAGAAAATAAGTTCTTATGCCTCCAAGTGATTTTTTTTTTGCTGTTCATATTAGACATACAATAACTTATTGAGAAATACAGCCCAATGAAGGCAGAATTGCAGATGAAAGCTCAGTTTGATTGTCTATGAAGGTTCTCAGTCATCCAGGTGGAACAGTCTGTGGCTTGAATCATGTCAACTGGATTTCTATTTTCTTAGTGGAAACGTTTCACTCCTTATCCAAGGAGCTTCTTCAGTCTGAGTGTCTCAGTCTCAGACTGAAGAAGCTCCTTGGATAAGGAGTGAAACGTTTCCACTAAGAAAATAGAAATCCAGTTGACATGATTCAAGCCACAGACTCAGTTTGATTGGTAATTTTTATAGACCTTTTGGAAACCTTGCAACATATCACACTGGAAAAGGGATTTGGGCAGAGTAGTGCTGTGTTCACGCTTAAGTGGGATCCAAAGCACTTATTCCAAATAATTTCTAAAATGTGAACAGCCCAAAATTTAGCCTCATTTAAAATCAGATAAATTTATGATTTACCACATGATAAATATTGGTTTTGCAAAGAACTGCTCACTGACTATTCTTATCTCCTCTTCTTTCCTTTATCTTCCAATGTTACCTCAAGATCCTCTGAAAAAGATTTTAAAGCTATGGCAGGGATTGCAGAGGGAAAGGTTTTTTTGTTCATGAAAATGTATAATTGGATTTCAGAAACAGGAGATCATCAAACTAGGATGGCTCCATGTTATTTGAAAGATTCTCTGATCTTGAAAGATCCTATTGTCAAGGAAGTTTAGAACACAATAATGCAAGAATGGTGATTAACCATATAGTTGCTAAAATGGCAATGGCTTCCTCTGTTGTCTGGTAGTTATAAAAAATGATCTCCTGTACTCCAGATTGCTCAGTGATGTACTGATGACTGCTTGCATAATGGGATTTGGGAGCTGACAGTAAACAATTAAAAAGAATGACTTACCTGGCTTGATGTCTGGTCTAGAGACAGACTTAGCAGAGGGTATTGTAAACACATCTCCTGTTTGCTGAGATAACAGCCGTGTCCCTGGTCCAATAAAGATCAAACCTCACTTAGTTACCCAGAAACAATTGATTAAGTTCTATTATAGGAAAGGTTGCTAGGACTTGAGTGTCGGCATCATAGGACCTCAGTGTTTGAAGACTGAAGACCAACCTGTATGGGATGCTTTAGGGGTGTGTATGTGTCATTTGGAATAGAATCACACTCATTAGTACCATCCCCTTCCAACAGACTTAAGAAGATTAAGAAAAAGCAGTCTTCCTGACAGTACAATCATAGGCAACACACACACACACACACACACACACACACAGCTGCATGAACATAAATCTGCAATAAGCAACCTGGTGCCTATGAACATCACCATGCCAATAGATACTTTTCTTGCCTGCCTGCAAGAAGTATTCACTTCAGTCCAGGAGACATTTATGCCCCAAGTACTAAACACCAAAGAAACCAAGCATTAGTGAGGTTGGCTGCTTCATAAGGAACAACGTCCATGTATAATAAGGATATTTCTATATTCTGCTTCAGGAGCTGCCTACACCGTGGCATCAACTTTAAAACTGCCAAAGGAAGGAAGGAAGGAAGGAAGGAAGGAAGGAAGGAAGGAAGGAAGGAAGGAAGGAAGGAAGGAAGGAAGGATTAAAGTTCTAGGAAATAAAGCAAAACAATCTTACTGTAAATTTCTTCAGAGCCTTCTGAGCCCTCAGATACATTTGAAGGTGCAAATGAGATTCCAGACATCTTGAGGATGTTCTAGCTTAACAAGAAGACCGACAAATACCCACTCGGTGAACAGACGTCTTGAGATGCAACACTGGATTTTGGCCTGGGAGGAGCTGTGTATAAGGAATCCTTTGTTAAATGTGATTTTGTTCATTGTGAAGATCAGCTAAACCTTAACTATATAGAAACTAATTTACAGCTGCTAACATTTGGGTCAGAAATTGAAATGGTAATGAAAAGGGTTTTGAAGAAACCTCCTAATAACTAGAATTATTTGAGATGGGGTCAAACAGTTGCAAATGTTGGTGGGCTTTGACTCACCTGACATCCATTTTCTTCTTGGGAAGGGGGTTAGGCTGGATGATTTTTAATTTCCAACATTAAAAGTCTACAATTTTATGACATGTAGAAACAAAAAGGAATTGAGCATGTGCAGTTTTTCCAGCATAGGAAAACCTTTGAGTCATAAAATGGGCATGGGGTCAAATAGAATGCCGCTAATCAGAACAAAAGACCTGTAGAAATCATCACCACCACCATCGTTTTAAATGACTCAATAGCATGCTTTAAAGGGGTCTGGAAAACTGCAGCTGGAAATTGTTTTCCAATTGTTAACACTCATTCAGCCGTGACCTGTAATAGATGGAAGGATCACTGTCACGTTAATGGTTACCAGTTCTATTATGAGGCCCTTTCTCAATGTAACAAACTATCAGTTGGTTCACTTTGAAGTAATTATTTTCAAGAAAACTATTTCACATAATACAAACTCATTTCAGTAGCTTCTAACAAATTAGCTTGATATACCGTGGAGTTGGCAGCATCTGACCAATAAGATAAGCAGGGCTGGGTTTGTTTGATACTTGGAGGAGAAACCACCAGGAAATTCTAAGGCTGTAGGCTAGACTGGGAAGTTGAGAAAAAGATCCTGCAAGAAGGTGATGGAAAACAGTTTCATACTGGTGCCTAGAAAATGGCATGGCTGTGTCCATGAAGCCACCAAGATTCATGCTTGGTTCAAAGACTTGACTTTAGTATAAATATTTGGAAAAATCCTCTCTGCTTAATGAAATGTTCTTTGAGGCTTTAGAGCAGTGTTCCTCAACCTTAGCAACTTTAAGATGTGTGGACTTCAACTCCCAGAATTCTCCAGCCAGCATGCTGGCTGGGGAATTCTGGGAGTTGAAGTCCAGATATCCAACACTGGGAGTTGAAGTCCAGATATTTATTTATTTATTTATTTATTTATTATTTCTAACTTATATCACCGCCCATCTCCCCCCACAAGGGGACTCTTGTATATCCAACACGGCTCTAAAGCCTCAATATTCACTCATTAAGGTCTCGCCTTTCAGAATGATCTCAACTATTATATAGTTATTATATAAATATAAGTATTCAAAATACTCAACTTTACCAAGTGAGTGAAAAGGCTGAAAGTGTCTCATCATCATGTCAGGTAAGGAAGCAAGCCAGAAGCAAATGTTAGGGAGCCCTCCCTAGGTTTTGCTTAATATGCTTGATAGTTGCAGAAGTATAACTAATGTTAGACAGTCCAGGATTTTGTGGGTAACCTTTCAACCTCATAACTGCATAATGAAAAATAGGATTATGAGAGTCATGCAGCTCAAAAGCCAATGATGTTTTACTGAGAAGGAAAAGCTGCTGTATCCAGTGAGCTGTGTAGCATGTATTCATCCACTGCTCCCAAGGGGATATACTCTTAACTTTGTGTGGGTCTTGAAAGAGACCACTGGGTGCAAAAGACTACAATCTGCCAGCTTCTTTTGAAGGGGAGGGGGGGGGACCACCCTGATTCCATTTTCAATTCTGTTTGAAATTGACAACTGAAAAACTTTTTGACTTGAAGCCTGCCCTCCTGCAAAAGCTGCGGCAGGGTTACAATTCAACAATCTGTTTAATATTATCCTGCTGAGGCTCAGGCAGAGCCCCGGGCTATCATCGCTTCTTTCTCCCACTGCCTCTCCCAGGAAGGTTACATACAGAAAACCAAAGTATAAAATATTAGCGCTTGAATGAGTACATTGCACTTGAAAGCACAAATATATAAATCAGCTGTCGAGAGAGAGGGAGAGGGAGGGAGAGCGAGCGAGCGAGCGCGAGCAACTGAGCTGAGAATATACTAAAAATATTTTTAAACCTCCGGATAGAAATGTAAGATGAATTACCACAGATGTGAATATTTTGCGGGCGAGCTCACTCCAGAGACATCTAGATTGTCTCTCGGTGTATATATATACAGTATGTGGATCGGGGTGGGCAGGAACGTTGCTGCTAAATCGACGAGGTTGGCTGGCTGGCTGGCTTGTTTGAGGGTGTAAAAGGCTTTCAGATTATTCGTTCTAATTCCTTCTCACCAAAACATGGACTTAATTTCTATATTTAGATTTCTCTGTAGATTTTTCCTGCTTTCAAACAACCCAACCGTAGCCCCGTCATCAACGCTGGAAGTTCAAGAAAGCATATCGCGCTCACCCTGAATTCTCTCCCGACTGGAGGAAAGTATGGCTCTCTATAGAAGGAAAGCACAATTCAGTGACTATGTTATTTGCCAGTCTGGTCTCTTCACTTCCCAATAAAACGCTTCTCTTTGAATTGCTTCTGTGCGGCGAACATCCGACCCGGAGGTCTTGAGAGTCCGTCTGGCCAATTTAATTCAAGCCCGGCAGCGCTTTCGGACAAGGGGCAGCCTCTGGTGTTCTCGACATTCCGCCTCTTCCATTGTTCTCCTCCCTTGTTTACGTTGCCGAGGAAACCATTTTCTCCTGTTGCCAGGAGGTGCTGACGTCACAATGAAAAGAAGCGCTGGTGGAGGATGTAGAGGCTGCAGCAAGCTAGACTCGGGGGTGCGTTAGGTCATGTTCTAACAATTTGGAAACTAAATTAAACAAGATAGTAACTAAAGAATTCGTGGCCACTCAGTAAGTGGAGAGTGTTATCAGATTAAAGACGGATAAGAAGCAAGACCCCCTTTTATACTCTTAATTTAATTACATAAAATGTTAATTGCCGAGGGAGATAGAGACGGCCAGCAGATTGGATATGGTTGTTTTAGGGGAAATCAGTTTTTCATTTGGTATTTCCTAAAACAAATGTCTATGTCCAAAGACAATGCATGGGGGATTATTTTGAAGCACAAGACAGGCTGTCATCCAGAAAAAGCCATCAAAATTAAGCAGGCCTAGCTTACAACATTTTGAAGTAAATGAAATAAGGCACTTCCAGTCTAAAGAGTTCCCATTGCAACGGTACAAATACCATAGGAAGAGTCACCTAAGACAGTTCAGTTCAGAATCTAAAATTGCTTGCCATTATGTCTTTAGCAGTTATTTGATCTGCAGCTATCAGCAGTGTAGTAATAATGCTGAGCTCCATCTCATAGAAAGTATGTGTTCGTGTGTAATATTTATTGGATGTTCTATTTCAATGTTGAGATTAGGTGTTATTTATAATGCTTTATTATGCTTATTTCTCTCTCTCTCTCTCTACACACACACACACACACACACACACACACACACACACGTTTGTTTATTTGTCCAAAAACACCCTTTTCCCTTAGTGCCAATCATTCTGGTGTTGGAGTCAGTAAGAAACACTTAATGAAGCAAAGCAAGAAGTGAAAGAGTGTTATTGGGAAAAATTAAGAAACAGTAACATGCCAAACATCTGTTTAGGCTGTTTAGACAAAATCCCACAACATTCATCAGGAAGAGTTAAATAGATTCTTCCAAGTGCATGTGACTTATTTTGTCATTAATTAGAATTTCCAGAGTGGAAGTTCAAATTTTATACATGTAGAAGACACAAATGTTGAAGATGGTGTGAGAGTCACTTTTCCTGTCCAGACCTTAAGAAAAAATGTCTGCTTTTCCCTGTATAGTATAAAATTCATTTGACAGAAGCATGATAAACCTAATTACAGGCTATATACTACATTTATGAGGAATGACAAAAAGTACCAATAAAGTTAACAGCAAACAAGCACACACAAACACAATTTCTGAGTGCTACAGAAGAAATTGGGTAAGTTGTAATGTGCCTAGACCAGAGCTTTCCAAACTGTGTGTCAGGACACGTTAGTGTGTCGGCTGCAGTGTCTGGGTGTGTCGCGGCTGCTGCTGCCTCCGAGCCCTGCCAGGATTCCGCGCAGGTCCTGGTGCCTGCCTTGTGCCTTGCTGCCTCCAAACCTGCTGTGATTCCACGCAGGTCCTAGTGCCTGCCTTGTGCCTTGCTGCCTCCAAACCTGCTGTGATTCCGCGCAGGTCCTAGTGCCTGCCTTGTGCCCTGGTGTAAGAGTGTGGCACGAAATGATGCATGTCTAAAACGTGTGTCACCAACATGAAAAGTTTGGAAAGCTCTGGCCTAGACAATACCCTAATCCAGTGTTTCTCAGCCTTGGCAACTTTACGATGTGTGGACTTCAACTCCCAGAATTCCCCAGCCAGGGTAGAAAGATGTCCCATTCTTTGCAGGGATCCTTAGTCTGGATGTGGGTGGTTCCTGATCACAGGCCATGAAAGACCCCCGATTGCTGCCCTCCGCTTAGGATTTAGAAAAAAATTAACAACCTGTTTACACAAACAGGACTGAACCAACTTGATCATACCCATAATACTAATTATACAGAACATACAAAGTAATTAAAAAGAACAAAATCTGGTGTTGCACATGAATGCAAGTGTTGCCCCAGCTCTTAATATTTTGACCTATTTGATTGCTTGATTTTGGGAGAAAGGAAGTCAACATTTAATTAATGCATTATTCCAAACTACCATTTCTTCTCAGGGCAGTCTGGCTGAGCAACGGCATAACAATGTATCCCATCTTGTTAATCCTGCCTTATTTTGCACCTATAACTGCAACCATTAGACATGTCATTGCATCAATTCTATAGTTTTGTACAGGTATGAGTGCACATCTCCACATGCATGGCTGATTGCAAATATCATAGCAGAAGTAAGATGGCAATCTGAAAAGGAACCGTGGGTGTCTTTGGCTGAAAGGCCTTGCCTGTGTTTGGAATCTTCGGCAGGGCACTGCGCATTAAATATGTCCACTCCACAGAATGTAGCCATTGTTTTTGTGCAGGTGAGTACATGGCACGGGGTTTGTGCCTCGTTTTACAGTTCAATATGGAGATGCCATTATTCTTCAAAAAACGTAATTTCTTTCGCATCTATTTATAAAAGGCCCTTCCCTTTGGCAGTTCAGTCAAAGAATGAATTGACTCTTGGGGCTAAATTAGATCTGTTTAATTAAATATAATTTTGCCCCAATTGCATAATAAGCCAGGAATTATGCAGTATAAAGAAATAAGCAGGAAAACGGCCAATTCATAAAATCAGGAAAGTCAATTGTGGTTATGAGAGACTCTAGAGTGGTGGTGAAGGCTCAGGAAATGTTTCTGTGTCTTTTTGCCCTGGCATCTGGTCCTTCAGACTTCAGGTCAAAAGCCATGCGTGGTTGGCCACGTTTTCATTCTATATCCTTAAAATGTCAGCAAAAGTGTGATGCAAGAAGGGCCTCTCATTGCAGCTGTTTTGTTATGAAAACATCTAGTAATGGGTTTCAGAGAAGTTTTTCCATCCTTAAGACGTGCAGTACACAGATCTGCCACGGGGTGTCATTCCATGTTGGGATTTATTTCCTTTCTAGGACAGACACAGATAATACATTTTTAACACTTGTCTTTTCCTTGTGTGCCACAGAATTCATGCCACAGAATTTATGGCCAGTACTCTTGGATACCTTTTCAGTTATGCATGTAAAATAGAAAGCGAGGAGCTGTTTTACATCTAATGCAGGGCTTTCCCAAGTTTTCCCGCGGCGACACACCAACCGCCGTTGGTGTGTCGCCACGGGAAAACCCGGAAGTGCCGCCATTGCGGCAGCGCGCAAAAACCGGGAAGCGCTGCTGCCGCTTTCGGTTTTTGCGTGCCGCCGTTGGTGTGTCGCCGCGGGAAAACCCGGAAGAGCTGATGATGATCAGCGCTTCCGGGTTGTGTGGCGACACACCAGACTGTGTGTGGCGACACACTTTTGTGTCAGGACACACAGTTTGGAAAGCTCTGATCTAATGCATTCCCCATGGCTGGCTGGGGAATTCTGTGAGTTGAAGTCCACACATCTTAAATTTGCCAAGGTTGAGAAACTCTGATCTAGTAATTTCCTCTACTTCCTGCTCTGTTGCATTAAGAAGCCCCCCAGGATTGCTCTCACTGATCTAACCTTCCTCTGACTGAAAGCCAACTCACAGGATGCCCCCACCAGTGGTGCTGGTGGGTAACTTTCATTGTTTCCCTCTTTCCTCTGCAGCTTGTGTCCTCCTAAAATATAGTTCAAGGAGAATGGGGCCCTGCCAGAATAATCATGGGGCTATAGGGAAGAAGGGAGAAATGTGGAAAATCGATTCCTTCTTGTACAGTTGGGATCTTGTAAGATCAGAACAAGCTCTTCTGTTAACAAATGGAAGAAGCACATTTACCATAGTAAACAAAGTTGGGTTTTTAGCCACTGTGGTGTGATAAGTAAATATATAGGTTTGGATAAGTAAACTGGATGGATTCAGATTTAGTCATGTGTAGAACAGTTCCATTGAAATTAATGGGACTTAAAAATGATGAGTTTCGATGGATCTGTTCTACACATGACTAAATCTGAATTAGATTAGTTAGAGCCAGACATCCTGAAGAGTGAGGTTGAATGGGCCTTAAGAAGCATTGCTAATAACAAGGCAGCAGGAGAGGACGGTATCCCAGCTGAACTGTTTAAAATCTTGCAAGATGATGCTGTCAAGGTGATGCATGCCATATGCCAGCAAATTTGGAAAACACAAGAACGGCCATCAGATTGGAAAAAATCAACTTATATCCCCATACCAAAAAAGGGAAGCACTAAAGAATGTTCAAACTATCGAACAGTGGCACTTATTTCACATGCCAGTAAGGTAATGCTCAAGATCTTGCAAGGTAGACTCCAGCAATTCATGGAGCGAGAATTGCCAGATGTACAAGCTGGGTTTAGAAAAGGCAGAGGAACTAGAGACCAAATTGCCAATATCCGCTGGATAATGGAGAAAGCCAGGGAGTTTCAGAAAAACATCTATTTCTGTTTTATTGACTATTCTAAAGCCTTTGACTGTGTGGATCATGACAAGTTGTGGCAAGTTCTTGGTGGTATGGGGATACCAAGTCATCTTGTCTGCCTCCTGAGGAATCTGTATAACGACCAGGTAGCAATGGTAAGAACAGACCATGGAACAACGGACTGGTTTAAGATTGGGAAGGGAGTACGGCAGGGTTGTATACTCTCACCCTACCTATTCAACCTGTACGCAGAACACATCATGCGACGTGCTCGACTTGATGAATCCGAGGCTGGAGTTAAAATCGCTGGAAGAAACATTAACAATCTCAGATATGCAGATGATACCACTTTGATGGCTGAAAGCAAGGAGGAGCTGAGGATCCTTATGACGAAGGTGAAAGTGCAAAAGCTGGGTTGCAGTTAAACCTCAAAAAAACCAAGATTATGGCAACCAGCTTGACTGATAACTGGCAAATAGAGGGAGAAAAAGTGGAGGCAGTGACAGACTTTGTATTTCTAGGCGCAAAGATTACTGCAGACGCTGACTGCAGCCAGGAAATCAGAAGACGTCTACTTCTTGGGAGGAGAGCAATGACAAATTTTGATAAAATAGTTAAGAGCAGAGACATCACACTGACAACAAAGGTCCACATAGTTAAAGCAATGGTATTCCCTGTAGTAACCTATGGCTGCGAGAGCTGGACCATAAGGAAGGCTGAGCGAAGGAAGATAGATGCTTTTTGAACTGTGGTGTTGGAGGAAAATTCTGAGAGTGCCTTGGACTGCAAGAAGATCAAACCAGTCCATACTCTAGGAAATAAAGCCAGACTGCTCACTTGGGGAAATGATATTAAAAGCAAAACTGAAAACCTATTCGGGGAGATGGGCGGGGATAAATTTAATTAATTAATTAATTACTTTGGCCACATAATGAGAAGACAGGATACCCTGGAGAAGATGCTGATGCTAGGGAAAGTGGAAGGCAAAAGGAAGAGGGGCCGACCAAGGGCAAGATGGATGGATGATATTCTGGAGGTGATGGACTCGACCTTGGGGGAGCTGGGGATGGCGACGGCCGACAGGAAGCTCTGGCGTGGGCTGGTCCATGAGGCCACGAGGAGTCGGAAGCGACCGAACGAATAAACAAACAAACAAAAAAAGATGAGATCTGGATCAAATCCAGTGCATATGATAAAGAGGCCCTCTTTTGGAAGCCTACCTTGACCTAATGAATTGAGATAAAAAATATTAGAAGAATTAAATACTTGCACACTATGTTCCATTCAGATATGACCATTTCTAACTTGTTCATCCTCCAGCACTTTGAATTACCTAAGGCACCTCCAATTTTCTGAATGCTGACCTTCAAGGAATAGTGATTTTAAAGGAGCTGGATTCCTTCCCTTCTAACATATTACAAATTGGGAAAAAAAAGAGGAAAATATCAACAACAGGCATGAAGGCCTTTGATTATGCCTAAAACACCCCCTTCCAAAACAAATCTGAACCCACTCCACCTCTGATGTATCAGCCTTGACCACTTTGGTGACATCACCACCCTGTCTACTATGGTCCTTGGCTGTCCATTGAAAAAAACTGCAGCCAAAGGCCACATGTCTGGGAAATCTGAAAGTTGCACCACCAAACAGATCTGGAGGGTGGTAAGTTGCAGAAGTCTATTTACTGTTTGGCTCCTTCACTTTTGCTAGCTGTTGTTCTTTCTCTCCTTTTTCTAAATGAGTGGCATTTTCAGCTGAAGATAGCCATTATTAAACTGTACAAGTGAACCCTGCAGAGTTTATTTTTCCAGCCATGTTCCTTGGGAGTTAAAATAAGCAGAGAGCAAACTGAGCTGAAAAGGCTACCAACTGCACTCATCTAAACTTAGTTGTCCATTCTGGAGCTTACTCGGGGTACTTTCATTCCTATGAGGTTCAAGCCAGGTCAAGCTAATTTGAGCTATAAGATAATTTATTGAAAAGGGCATACCTATATGGGCAGGGCTGCCACTGAATGCCAATGGGGCTGTTATTTACAGCTGCAGAAAGCTCATTCCTTTGGATGGAACAGTAGATAAGGGCTGGTCAGAGCCATGTAGTAAGATTGTACCCAGTGTAATCTTTCAAGTGGGTTATGTGCATCTGGCTTGGCAGTCCTGGGAGTCGCAGTCTCAACTCATTGGAAGGCTACAGATTGGCCACGGCTGATTTAAAACACAGTTGCTCTTGATATTCTCTAGGTTGCAAATGGCAAGACCAGTTCTGCTGATTCACTTCTGAGACTCTATCTATGCCAGTAGATTTCTTACTAGGCTGGGGAGGAGAGGCATATCTTGTAGTCCATAAACTCTTTTTTGCACATACAAAGTTGTTTGGGAACTTCAAGATGCTCATGATGGAGAGATTACTTATGCTACCTCAACTAGCAAGGAGGGCTCTAGCTAATCTGCTGCTGGACACTTTTGCCACACAATCCTATTCATCTAAACTCAGAAGTATTGTATTTAACAGAGTAAGTAGTGCAGAATGCCAGCCCAGAGGTGTCCCCAGCATCCACAGCTTTTGTCAAAATGAAGAAAACAACATCCTGAAATCACAGTGCAAGTTCAGCCCTTTCATATGTCCTGACTTTGAGTGAAGGAACACGCTGAGACTTGGTGTAAAGGCTCTAGTGTTTTATTGTTCTACAGACAGAATCCAGCTAAACTAAAATGAACTAGTGATGCTCAGAGAAAAGGCCCAAGAAACTAGGGCGGTGCCTTCTTTAGCCTCTTGGAAGGAAAGCAAAGCAAAGCGATTCAGTACTGCGCATGAGTTTATCCCCCTGAAGGGAGCCCCCTCCTCCTTCACCAGTTATCTCCCTAACACATATGTGCATGGAACATCACAATACAGGTACAAAAGAGGTGGAGCATGGTTCATTATGGTGCAATACTGCTTTTATCATTTGGCTCTTCATCCCCCCCCCCCAGTAGATGCCACTGAGCCAGTCTAAACTGTTCTCCACACATATATAGAAAATTAACTAAAAGAACCTCATGAACTCAGTTAGACTGCATATTGCTTGCCAGAATTTCAGATTCAAAGTATTGAGGCCTCTGTTTTGACATAGATCCTCTTATAACAAAGTCAGATTCCTACTTGAATTGGTAGGAAGGGATGATGACTGTCCAGGCTTCTCCCAAACAATACAAGTATTAGAAACCTCACAGGCATTAAGTCAAGGACACACTCATTGACAAGTTATATTTATTGCAAGAACTAGAAAAGCCATTTAAAAAAATCCAAAAAATGCCAAGTCATATTTATGCACTTATATATTTATATATAATTATTTAGGCAATTATTTATGCAATTATACACACACATTAGTTGGGGCGTGGTGGCTCAGCGGGTAAGACACCAGGCTTGTTGATTGGAAGATCGCAAGTTTGGAGGTTCAAATCCCTAGCCCCGCGTGACGGAGCGAGCTCCCGCACTCGCCCCAGCTCTTGCCAACCTAGCAATTCGAAAGCATGCAAATGCAAGTAGATGAATAGGTACCACTTCGGTGGGATGGTAACAGCGTTCCACGCGCGTCATGCCGGCCACATGACCGTGGAAGCGTCTTCGGACAACGCTGGCTCTTTGGCTAACAAACGGAGATGAGCACCGGCTCCTAGAGTCGGACACGACTGCACAAATGTGCGGGGGGAATCTTTACCTTTTTACACACACATTATTTATATGAATATTATATATTGTATTTATGCAATGCAAGCCATATTCACAGGAGAAGGTTCAATTTTCATAACCCTTCTCCTGCCTGTGCAGTATAATAGCCTGAGACCCTCATGCTTCTGGGTAGAAGGAATGGTTGAAAATTTTGCATTTGCTACTATAGTGGTCCAGCCTGGTCTCAGGCAATTTGCTTCTGACCTTGCTAGCACTGGCCCTAAAGTGGATTAATTCAAGATTAAATGTCGAGGACCACCAGCAAAAGCAGCAAGCACACTTCAGAGCAGAGCATCTCAAGATGCTACATATCAAAACATTTTGTGCAACAATCAGGAAAAAGAATGCCTCTGAGCCAGGGGTAGAGAACAGAGTCCTCTTGATGTGGTTGAATTCTGATCCCCATTAGCCCTAGCCATGGTTACTAAAGGCCAGGATGAGGGGCATTGTAATATGAAAGGTTTGGAAGGACACCATTCTCTCCTCCCATGTTAAGCAAACAACTTAGGTTAGAATGTAAAAAACTCAGTAGGTTTGGAGTTACTGGGATCAACCAGAGATTTTGGTTGAACAGTATTGCTAGATTTTTAAAATAATGTATGAAACAAATGTATGAAATGTATGAAACAGGCAAGCATGGTCTGGGAGAACAAAATGAAGCAGGACATAGGCTGATAGAATTTTGCCAAGACAACTCACTGTGCATAACAAACACTCTCTTCCAACAACCTAAAAGACGACTTTATACATGGACTTCACCAGATGGTCGACACCGAAATCAGATTGACTACATCCTTTGCAGCCAAAGGTGGCGGACATCTATACAGTCGGTAAAAACAAGACCTGGAGCTGACTGTAGTTCAGATCACGAACTTCTTATTGCAAAATTTAGAATCAGACTAAAGAGAATAGGGAAGACCCACAGATCAGTTAGATATGAGCTCACTAATATTCCTAAGGAATATGCAGTGGAGGTGAAGAATAGATTTAAGGGACTAGATTTAGTAGATAGGGTCCCGGAAGAACTATGGACAGAAGTTCGAAACATTGTTCAGGAGGCGGCAACAAAAAACGTCCCAAAGAAAAAGAAAACCAAGAAGGCAAGATGGCTGTCTGCTGAGACACTGGAAATAGCCCAAGAAAGAAGGAAAGCAAAAGGCAACAGTGATAGGGGGAGATATGCCCAATTAAATGCAAAATTCCAGAGGGTAGCCAGAAGAGATAAGGAATTATTTTTAAACAAGCAATGTGCGGAAGTGGAAGAAGACAATAGAATAGGAAGGACAAGAGACCTCTTCCAGAAAATTAGAAACATCGGAGGTAAATTCCAGGCAAAAATGGGTATGATCAAAAACAAAGATGGTAAGGACCTAACAGAAGCAGAAGAGATCAAGAAAAGGTGGCAAGAATATACGGAAGATCTGTATAGGAAGGATAATAATATTGGAGATAGCTTTGACGGTGTGGTCAGTGAGTTAGAGCCAGACATCCTGAAGAGTGAGGTTGAATGGGCCTTAAGAAGCATTGCTAATAACAAGGCAGCAGGAGACGACGGTATCCCAGCTGAACTATTTAAAATCTTGGAAGATGATGCTGTCAAGGTGATGCATGCCATATGCCAGCAAATTTGGAAAACACAAGAATGGCCATCAGATTGGAAAAAATCAACTTATATCCCCATACCAAAAAAGGGAAGCACTAAAGAATGTTCAAACTATCGAACAGTGGCACTTATTTCACATGCCAGTAAGGTAATGCTCAAGATCTTGCAAGGTAGACTCCAGCAATTCATGGAGCGAGAATTGCCAGATGTACAAGCTGGGTTTAGAAAAGGCAGAGGAACTAGAGACCAAATTGCCAATATCCGCTGGATAATGGAGAAAGCCAGGGAATTTCAGAAAAACATCTATTTCTGTTTTATTGACTATTCTAAAGCCTTTGACTGTGTGGATCATAACAAATTGTGGCAAGTTCTTGGTGGTATGGGGATACCAAGTCATCTTGTCTGCCTCCTGAGGAATCTGTATAACGACCAAGTAGCAACGGTAAGAACAGAGCACGGAACAACGGACTGGTTTAAGATTGGGAAAGGAGTACGGCAGGGTTGTATACTCTCACCCTACCTATTCAACCTGTACGCAGAACACATCATGTGACATGCTGGGCTTGAGGAATCCAAGGCTGGAGTTAAAATCGCTGGAAGAAACATTAACAATCTCAGATACGCAGATGATACCACTTTGATGGCTGAAAGCGAGGAGGAGTTGAGGAGCCTTATGACGAAGG
The DNA here is from genome assembly GCA_023362775.1 of Charina bottae. Taxonomy (NCBI): domain Eukaryota; kingdom Metazoa; phylum Chordata; class Lepidosauria; order Squamata; family Charinaidae; genus Charina; species Charina bottae. Next base: position 67,992,042 of record JALMGJ010000002.1, read on the forward strand.
TGAAAGAAGAAAGTGCAAAAGCTGGGTTGCAGTTAAACCTCAAAAAAACCAAGATTATGGCAACGAGCTTGATTGATGACTGGCAAATAGAGGGAGAAAAAGTGGAGGCAGTGACAGACTTTGTATTTCTAGGCGCAAAGATTACTGCAGACGCTGACTGCAGCCAGGAAATCAGAAGACGTCTACTTCTTGGGAGGAGAGCAATGGCAAGTCTTGATAAAATAGTTAAGAGCAGAGACATCACACTGACAACAAAGGTCCGCATAGTTAAAGCAATGGTATTCCCTGTAGTAACCTATGGCTGCGAGAGCTGGACCATAAGGAAGGCTGAGCGAAGGAAGATTGATGCTTTTGAACTGTGGTGTTGGAGGAAAATTCTGAGAGTGCCTTGGACTGCAAGAAGATCAAACCAGTCCATCCTCCAGGAAATAAAGCCAGACTGCTCACTTGAGGGAATGATCTTAAAGGCAAAACTGAAGTACTTTGGCCACATAATGAGAAGACAGGATACCCTGGAGAAGAAGCTGATGCTAGGGAAAGTGGAAGGCAAAAGGAAGAGGGGCCGACCAAGGGCAAGATGGATGGATGGTATTCTGGAGGTGACGGACTCAACCATTGGGGAGCTGGGGATGGTGACGGCCGACAGAAAGCTCTGGCGTGGACTGGTCCATGAAGTCACGAAGAGTCGGAAACGACTGAACGAATAAACAACAACAACAAATGAAACAAATATATTTAATCAAATTATTGGTTTAGATCAGTGTTTCACAACCTTGGCCATTTTAAGATGTGTGGACTTCAACTCCCAGAATGTCCCAGACAGCATGAGCTGAAGTCCACACATCTTAAAATGGCCAAGGTTGAGAAATACTGGTTTAGACTGATGATAATAAAATGTATAAATATAATCTTGTCCCTTGGAAAATTCCTATGGTATATGGAAAGGAAGCACCTAACTTTTTTATGTCCTCTTCCTGAGATATCCAGTTGCAGGCAGGATTCTGAGGTGTACAATTATTAGGCCAAATTTGGGATTTGAGTTCTTTTCTGAAGTCCAGACTTCCCTTCCAGAGTGGCTCCTGTAAATCTTCTTCTGCAGTCCTTCAATGGATTTCCTTTTCTACAGAGGGCTGGTGGCTATTTATAGGACAGACTTCGTGTTGAGTGTTCAGATCATGAGGTGTACAAAAACAATCCCCATTGTTAAAACAATCAGACCCCCATCAATGCATGAATCAGTAAGAACCAAGATCATCCTTGTTATTTCAAGAGCTTATAAAGATCACAAGTAATGCTGTTCAGTTGGGAATGCATAATTCAATCCAGAAAGTAAGCATTTCTCTTGAAGTGTTTATGTACACTAATCACCTTGCTTTACCAATTGATTACCAGGTTGCGTCCACACTCAGCACCGCAGAGACATTCTTCTTCTAGAATTAGCTGGATGTGGAACTCCAACTGTAGTTCCATCCAGCATTTAAGATTCCCCTTCTCAGATGAAGACCTTTGCTCCCTTCTCTCACATTGAGAGAAAAATATTTTATCAGGGACAGCACTGGGATTCCCCCCTAATATTTTTAGCAATGCAGAGGGAAGGAAGCTTTAGGGTGGAGTCAATGTTAGGGAAGAAAGGAATAAAATCTTTCAATATGCTGATATCTGAGTAATTCCTAAAAAGTGGAAATAAAAGCTACAAGCAGGCTGTGTTGATACAACATTCTTATCTTGGTTATTGAAGTAACCCATTTTCCATGCTCATGCATTACTTTAAAGCGTACAGTAACCAACTGGGTAGGGATAACATCCCATGCTACCTCACAACATACTAAGTTCACCACATGCAAGTCACAAAAAGGTAAAGGTAAAGGTTCCCCCCACACACTTGTGCAGTCGTGTCCGACTCTAGGGGCTGGTGCTCATCTCCGTTTGTTAGCCGAAGAGCCAGCGTTGTCCGAAGATGCTTCCACGGTCATGTGGCCGCATGACGCACGCGGAACGCTGTTACCTACCCACCGAAGTGGCACCTATTCATCTACTTGCATTTGCATGCTTTTGAATTGCTAGTTTGGCAAGAGCTGGAGCTAGTGCGGGAGCTCACTCTGCATGCAGGGCTAGGGATTCGAACCTCCGAACTTGCAATCTTCCGCTCAACAAACACCCTAACTAATCCTAGTATTTTGTGCCAATGCAACCACTAGATTTTTTCCTGTGTTAAATGTGTTGTGTCTAATTCATATGTATTAAATATCACATGTCATATGTACTGTAGCCATGGAGAAAGTGGCACTGCGAAGTTCCATTTCAAAAAGTTCAAAATGGCCATTTAGGGAGGACAAGGAGGGAAATATTTGAACAATATGTGATTATTTTTCAGGAACAGTCCCACTCAGTTACAATTATTCAGTCATGGATTTTCAAGTATCTGCGGATAATAATGCGTCTCTATGTTGATGCTGCATGCTGTTAATTTTTGCAGATCAAGAAGCAGTTAAGAGATATAGAACCTGAGTAGACCAGGTTTTCTCAGATTATTTGGCAACTCTAATGACCAAAAATTGGGGTTTCAGCTTTCTTTCTCTGGAAGCTCTAAGCAGCCAAAATCCTTGATTTGATTCCAATCAACACTCAGCTGGAGGGATCCAGCTCAATGACCAATGGTTTTATCTCTCTTAAGGTCACACCTTCACAGAGTTCCATGAACCAGGATGTCAGCAGATCCTGGAGGCTGTTTTGCAGCTAAAAGGCCACTTGTGTCAATATTGCATTTAATTGCTCTCCCTGAGTTTTCCCATCCACTGTTTGTACCACAGGTCAGTGCCCTGCATGATGATAAGATTAATTGTTATCAGGGATAGTTGCTATTATAATCCACCCCCCACCTTAATATATGGGATGATAACATAGTGGCCTTCTTCTTTCTCTTCTTCCAATTCTAATAGGGTCCTAAACTAACCCCATTCAATTTGAGGGGGTGGGATGCTTTCTGTCAGAAGGATGTTTTGAAATAAAATTTTTCTCCCTTTGTCAAGTTAGGGTTTATAAGACATGTTATCAGGCTTAGGTTGTGCAGATACAATTCTTTAAAAAAACATAGTTGAATAATGTCTCTGCTAAGGTTTAAAATCAGCCTTGAGCATCACTACAGAGAATTATAAATCATACTCTTCTTCCTGTTGTTGTTATCCCACCTTTTTTATTTATAACATAAGGATCTTTCTGGATCAGACAAAGACTTATCGTACTCCAGCACCCTATTTCCCACAGCAACCAATAAGATGCTAATGGGAGCCCTCATAACCAGTCACGGGGGCAATAACCTCGCCTACTGTTTTTCTCCATGTTGGTTCTGATTTTAGAGGCACCATATAATTATTTGACCCACAGCTATTGGAGGTCTTATTCTCCACAAACATGTCTATTTATTTTTTTTAACGCCCTCAAATGTCATCCCAGGTAGATGAATACAGTCAGCCTGATCTGAAATGGATAATGAGTCTTCTGTTCTTCTTTCTTTCCCTACAAATGGTCACCCAGAATGGCCAGGACAGAGTAGAATCAGACAAAAAAAAGCAATTGAAGTTTGAATAAATGCAGAGATTCAGTGGGTGATAGTTCTGAATTTGTTGACACTTGGTGTTTATATTGGGTCACAGTCATTGATTGATTGATTGATTGATTGATTGATTATATGCCATCAAGTTGGTGTCAATTCTTAGCAACCACATAGATAGATTTTCTCCAGAACAATCTGTCCACAGCCTGGTCCTTCAGATCTTCCAGTGGTGCACCCAGTGCTGCTGTAACTGAGTCCACCCACCTTGTAGGGGTATGCAAAGATTATCAAAGTTCATGTCCAGAGCTGTGGAAAAGCATGATTTATTTATTTATTTATTTATTATTCAAATTTATCATCGCCCATCTCCCCCAACGGGGGACTCTGTATGATCCTGTATGGATTACTCCAGAGCCAGTGCAAGGTAACAGGACTGTGCAGTTCTTCAGATTCAAGGGCTCTGGAGTATGCTGGGGCACAAACATAGCAAGTGTTCACATCCTTGCCCGCTCCAAACACCTTTTTGCCTTTGAATCTGAAGCATTGCACAGCCCTACAATTTGAATTCAAATTCATTGAATACAAATACATTGAATACAAATTGAATTGAATACAATTGAACTCTATGTACAGATCAAGCGTGAGGTTTGTAAAAATAGATCAGTTTTCTCCCATATGTAGAACACATATATAGCTATAATGTTTTTGTTTTCTGGTAGAATGAGATGAAATTGTAGACATGCTGGACTTCCATGTTGGATGGGGATGGGTTATGTTAAATTTCATTAAAATTGATGCAGAGATTTTGAGGGACAGTCCTTTAGATCAGAACTTTCCAAACTGTGTGTGGCGACACAAAAGTGTGTCGCCACACACAGTCTGGTGTGTCGCCACACAAGCCGGAAGCGCTGATCATCATCAGCACTTCCGGGTTTTCCCGGGGCGACACACCAACGGCGGCGCGCAAAAACCCGAAAGCGGCAGCAGCGCTTCCGGGTTTCTGCGCGCTGCCGCAACGGCGGCACTTCCGGGTTTTCCTGCGGCGACACACCAACGGTGGTTGGTGTGTCGCCGCGGGAAAACTTGGGAAAGCCCTGCTTTAGATGCTCTTTCTTTAATAAGTATAAGTTATAACTTACTGAAGAAATGAGCAGCAATAACAGCTCTTACAGTTGGGAATGCCTGTGACAAATTTCAGACTGATTGCTTGAGGGAGTTTTGTGCAGGGAAGCGCTGTTCGTAAAGAATGATGATACTCCTTCCTGAATGAAAGGGTGGGGAGGGGGTGCAATGATCAGGGGTGGAGATAAACATATAAGAGGGACATTTCTTAGTTTTCATATAAAATAAACCACCAATCAAGTAATGCAGATTTGGTGTGTGTGCGTGTGTGTGTGGGGGGGAATCACACAACCACTCAGGCCAAGAGCAGGGAAAAAATGAAACAAAGCTTATGGACAAATGGTAAAGTTAAGAATTTCTCACCACCCTCTGCTTTATCCATCCCAAAAAGACACTAATGGTGACCTGACTGTTGAGGTCTTCCCCTTTTACCTTTTCCTATCATGTAAAATGATAATCCCCCCCCCTCCGCAGCCCCCCAAAGCTACTGGCTTGCTCCTCTTTGCGGTAGACCAGAGTTCCCGATGAAGATATCCAAGACTGGAGATTTGTGGAGGCCCAGAATGAAATTGGAGCACATTCAGACCTATCTGCTCTGCCTCTGGGAAATGAAAATGTGTTCCTAATTACTCCACTCTGACTTGGGATCCATAGTTTGGCTGAATCCAATGCATTTATGAAATGGAGACAACACTGCTGCCAAAGCATGAAAAATAAACAGAAGCTCCCATCCTACAGTTCATTCATGCTTTCTTTAGAAAATAAGAGGCTCAGATGAAGTTTCAGGGAGTCCAGAGATACAAGCTGCATGAATGGCAGCAAATTAAGATGCAATGATTGGCCAATTGACACAGTTTCCTGGTTTGGTTAAACCAGAGGCAGCAAAATGAAACATTGCTGCAACTGCACTGAGTTAGGCAAAATGCAGAGGTAAAGGAAGACATGTTTAAATAGTCCTGGACATGTTGCCTGATAGAGCAGCCCTATTTGGGCAACGACCAACTATCTGAAACTTTCCCTGGTCTCTAATGGCATTTGCCCAACAATCTGCTTGGCTTCCTGAGAGCCAAGGGAGAAACTCTGGGCACAGGGCCAGAAGGTGTCCTTTCCCAGGTGTACTCAGGAGGATATCGCTTCATTAACCTGCACTAATTTACCCCACCCCCTCCCCTTGCTGTACTTTATAATCTATAGAGAGTGCAAACATTTTAGCTGACACCTGATCGGCCTATAAATAGAAAGGCTGCTGCAGCTGTTCTAGTCTTGCAGCTGTACTAATGGAAATAAACTATCCTGGAGCTGACTGCTTTGCTTAAGGGAGGCAGGGCCTAAAGATTCCTGGTCTGAAAGAATGGCATTTCCAGTTCCATCTGTTTAATTTAGCATCCTTCAACACAGTCCCAAAATGGGAACTCCTGGTGGAAGGAATTGTCCCTGCTGCGTTTTATTGCTCTGTGGAAGCTCTTTGACCTTAGGTGATTGGACACGTGGGCATCAGCCACCTTACTGAGCTGGTATCTGAAAGAAACAGCTGCAGTGATCAGTCTATCACTTGAATCAGGGATAGTTGCAATGTCTGGTTCCCATTTCCTATCAAATCTAGCCAGCATAGCCAAAGGTAAGGCTGATGGGAGCTCCAGTCCAATGGTATCTGGAGGGACATAGCATGAATTATATGATGGGGAGATGATTTCCCTTAACTTCAGGCAGATTGCATTGTGAATCCACACCTCCATAGGCAGAAGGATGGTTTAGATGTGTTTGTTATTCCTGGTTATCTTTTCAATCTTCCCCGTTACTGACATTTAGATTCAAAACTCTTTGAAACAAAGTCCTACTTGGCTTCCTGTTCATGGGCCTCTGGTTGCAGTATCAAAGAAATTATTGATGACAACACTTACCTGGCCCCTTCAAAACCTTATTATTGCAGATCAGCTTATAATTAAAGTATATGAGCATGCCAGATCCTCTCTTTTTCCTTGGCCAATTGGCAGCTGTTTTAGGAATTAAGCCCTGAGGATTGAGTCCCACGTGCAAACCCTGTTACTGAATACCAACCATTACATTTTCCTGTAAGTGGTACCAATCCTATACATGTCCACTCAGAGGTAAGTCCCAACAGACTTACCCACAGGAAAAGATGTCTACAGCTGTAACCTAATTGACCTTTTCCCAGATTCACAATGTTTCATTTAGAGAACTGGTAATAAGCTAAAGCCTTTGATTGTGTGGATCACAACAAACTGTGGCAAATTCTTAAAGAGATGGGAGTACCAGACCACCTTACCTGTCTCCTGAGAAACCTGTATGCGGGTCAAGAAGCAACAGTTAGAACTCCGGACATGGAACAACCGATTGGTTCAAAATTGGGAAAGGAGTACAACAAGGCTGTATATTGTCATCCTGCTTATTTAACTTATATGCAGAGTACATCATGAGAAATGCCAGGCTGGATGAATCACAAGCCGGAGTTAAGGTTGCCGGGAGAAATATCAACAACCTCAGATATGCAGACAATACCACTCCAATGGCAGAAAGTGAAGAGGAACTAAAGAGCCTCTTGATGAGGGTGAAAGAGGAGAGTGCAAAAGCTGGCTTGAAACTCAACATTAAAAAAAACTCAGATCATGGCATCTGGTCCCATCACTTCCTGGCAAATAGAAGGGGAAGAAATGGAAGCAGTGACAGATTTTATTTTCTTGGGTTCCAAGATCACCGCAGACGGTGACTGCAGCCATGAAATTAAAAGACGCTTGCTCCTTGGGAGGAAACCTATGGCAAACCTAGACAGCATATTAAAAAGCAGAGACATCACCTTGCCGACAAAGGTCTGTATAATTAAACCTATGGTTTTCCCAGTAGTAATGTATGGCTGTGAAAGTTGGACCATAAGAAAGGCTGAGTGCCGAAGAATTGATGCTTTTGAACTGTGGTGCTGGAGAAGACTCTTGAGAGTCCCTTGGACTGCAAGGAGGTCAAATCAGTCAATCCTAAAGGAAATCAACCCTGACTGCTCATTGGAAGGACAGATACTGAAGCTGAAGCTCAAATACTTTGGCCACCTAATGCGAAGAGAGGACTCACTGGAAAAGACCCTGATGCTGGGAAAGACTGAAGGCAAAAGGAGAAGGGGACGGCAGAGGATGAGATGGTTAGATAGCATCACTGATGTAATGAACATGAATTTGAGTAAACTCCGGGAGACGGTGGAGGACAGGAAGGCCTGGCATGCTATGGTCCATGAGGTCACGAAGAGTCGGACACGACTGAACAACAAATACCTCTAGATTTCTTTGGCTAGCAGTGTAATATATAGTTCATCATTCTGCATTTCCTTTATTGAGGTAGCCATAGTTGTATGTTCAGAATCATTTTATGTCTGATCTAGTCTTCTGCTCTTGTGTAACCATTCTGTTTTTCAAGACATCTATCTGCAATCCCACTTTGGGCAAACAGCTGAGTTTCATGCTATTGGAATGACGTCAAAGCCTGTAATCTCCTCCCTGTGTATCATTTCAACACCAGCAGTGGTAAGGTTTCCAGGTGAGATTGCAGCTGCTGTCACTGAATGGCCAAGATCACATTAGGAGAGTTCGATCTCCACACAGCATGGTTAATGGTTACCAAAGGGGAACATGGGTGAGTCAGGGAGATTTACCAAAGCTTGCATTGCTACCTGCTCTCCTTTCTGGCCCTGTTCCTTTGACAATAGAAGTCAGAAGTTTCTGTAGTCAACAGAAAATTGGAAATTGCTTCTAAGAAGAAAAGGAGCTGATGCAAATTCCAATTATTTAAGAGATTTTTCTTCCTTCTCAATAATGTAGCATTATCCTGAAAAACAAAATATAGGTTTGGATAGTGTTTGAGATGGATGCTTAAAATGAAAGAATCAGTAACTTGATAAAAATATACATGATTAATAATAGTAAATTAAAATAGAAGATGAACATCAAAAGCTAATTTAAACACCTGGAAACTTTGACAAATGATATATACAGTATATCATCTTTTTGGATGGCGGAAAACTATTAGAAGTGTAATATGCTTGTAATATTTAATTATGTCCTCCTTTGTTTCAGTCATGGAGGAGGACATTTTTTATTTTATGTATTTAATTTTTATCCAGCCTTTATTATTTTTAAAAATAACTCAAGGTGGCAAACATACTTAACACTCCTTCCTCCTCTTATTTTCCCCACAAGAGCAACCCTGTGAGGTGAGTTGGGCTGAGGGAGAGTGACTGGTCCAAGGTCACCCAGCCGGCTTTCATGCCCAAGGCGGGACTAGAACTCTCAGTCTCCTGGTTTCCTATTGGCTCTTTCCTAGGGCTGAGAGACAGGGACTGGCCCAAGGTCACCCAGCCGGCTTTTATGCCCAAGGCGGGACTAGAACTCACAGCTTCCTGATTTCTAGCCCAGCACCTTAACCACTAGACCAAACTGGAAACATGAAAGAAGTTGGGAGGAAAACAAGATGTAAGGAAAAGGTATAGTTGTGTATCATTGAATTTAGGAGTCAGAGTACTGGGGCATGTATCAAGGGTCTAAGGTAACACCAGCACAAGCCCTCCTTAGCATCGTTATCACTAAATAAGGTTTAGGTTATGGAGGAGAGGGGTGACTTGGGGTGACAAGGCTTTAGGATATATTGGCTGGGTACAGTTTTCATAGAATCAAATAGTTGGAAGGGGCTAGTTCAGCTCTCAAGTCCAATCTTTTGCCCAGTGCAGGATCCCAAGTAAGGCATCTCTAACAGATAGTTGACCAGCCTTTACCTATTTACCTATTTACCACCTCCCTGGTAACATGTCTGTTTGGCTTTGCTCAGGCTGAAGCTTGAACCCAGCTCTTGTGCAAGGTAGTTTTTGATATAGATGTAATCTACTTTTGAAAGTGGATGCTGGCGTGAGAAGTTTAATTTTATTTCATTTTTCTACAGATGTATGTGTCACAAGCTCCCAGATGACTTACAAATATATACTCATTTTAAAACAAAAACCTAGAAGCAGCAACATAAACCCTTTAAAACTCTAGAAGAGGTTCTACTGCCAGTTTTCATTGTCAAGGGGAGAACAGGATGTGCAAGCTGATAAAATTAGCTGCATGGCTAGGAGAGCATGCACTTGTATTATGGATAGAACTTCGAACTGTCATAACATTTCCCTTTTGACTGGCAGTTTAGTTGGTCAGGGCTATTCTTTCACTCCTATTCTTTCAGCACATATACTAGAAAACCTGGATTAGTCTTTCATGCAAATCATCATATTGTTTGCTTGGTTTGGGTTGAACCTATCCTGGTTTGTCAACTATGGTAGATGGTTTTATATGATACATAAACAGAGAGAACTGTGGCTTATTCAATAAACAATGGTAAACAGGTCATAGCAGTAGCATCTAACCAAGTAAGGTCAGATTTGGTTAATACTTGGATGAGAGGCCATTAGGAAATGCCAAGATTGTAGACTAGAAGTTATAAAAATCTCCCAGAAGGAGGCAAATGGCAAACCACTTCCATATTATTGCCAAAAAATCCAATATGGATGTATCATAGAGTCAACTCAAGGCTTAACTTAATGGTAAAGAAGTCATCACTTAATGTGATGTGTGAACCCAGATATCTGAGGATAACTCAGCAAACTGTGGCTTGTAGCACTATGATCAAATACTTAGGGCCTGCTAATTTATAATGTTCATCTATCACTGAGTTGTCAGAAAACTATTCAGGTGGGAAATTTGATGTTTCCATATCTCTCCCTATTCATATCCTGCCTCTATTGCTTTTGTTCCAAGATAATAGGAGACAAAGCTTAATCGTATCTTCCCTTCTGTCCCAAATACTACCTTTAATTGTGCAAGGAGAGGGGGGAAGATGATTAACCATTTTCAAACATCATGGTATTAATCCTGACACCCAAATCCCTACATACTCATAAGCATATGATTTTTATTTAAAGTAACTCAGCTATTTTTGAGTGCCAGAGGTTCTAGTTTAATTCATGGGATCTCCAGGTACGGCTAGGAATCACTCTAGACTGGAAGCCTGGAGGGTCACTACCAATCAGGAGAAACAATATGAAACAAAATGGATCCACAATTTGACCTGATACAAGGTAGCTTTCTACAGCTCATATTACAGAAGGGATTGTACATTGTATATGTATAGAGCAAATCCTTTATTTGATGTTTCCAACTCTGTCCTGGTATCTCCATGAGAAGTATTCTGATTGGGAAGCCACTGCATGTCAGTGAAGGTAATGCAGAACTAGAAGGAGGAAGTTATACCTGACTTGGTATAAGGCAACTTCCTATGCTCTTAGATACACAACACCAAAGTGTATGTTTACTGTCTCACATAGATTGCCACCATCCCCCACCCCCCCAAAAAGAGGGAAGAGCCCCAGTCACTGGAGCCCTTTCTTCCATGGTTCATGGTCCTCCCATGGTCCATGCCAGAATTTTGGGTATGAATCTTTACAGGGCAAGTCATTATTTTGTGTGTCCATGGGGAGTCACTGAAGGACTCCTATTCTAGGTGCAGAGATACAGCAGAATGAACCATCCCTTAGGCAGGGTAATTAGGAGCAAGTTAGAACAATAACTGTGCTACAGCGCAGCTTGCAGCATTTTTGGTGGGGTGGGGATCTTGAGCTCTAATGATGTGTTTTTTATGGCTTGTGGCACACCAGCAGATCTTTTGCAGCATTCACCTATGTTCTGGCACTGAGTCTGGGAAAAACTGGCTCATAGGCACTATCTGTTTTGTCCAGGATCCAGGACAATTTCATACTGGGTGTATAATTTCCAGGAATGAAATACTACAGCACATTGTTATTGTTGAAGGGTAAGATTCTTCCAGCCCAGCCTCTTGGCTCTCTCAACCAATTGCAATAAATAATATTAGTGCCCAAAAGTAAAAAAAGGAGATTGCAGTATGTGCCACCTTCTTTAAGCTGCCTGGTTTTCCTACAGAGTCATCATTTTTGGACCAATAGCAAAGGTTTTGTTGGCATATACCAGAGCTTTCCAAACTGTGTGTCATGACACGTTAGTGTGTCTGCTCCAGTGTCTGGGTGTGTTGCGGCTGCTGCTGCCTCTGAGCCCTGCCAGGATTCCACGCAGGTCCTAGTGCCTGCCTTGTGCCTTGCTGCCTCCAAACCTGCCCTGCCAGGATTCCGTGCAGGTCCTAGTGCCTGCCTTGTGCCTTGCTGCCTCCAAACCTGCTGTGATTCTGCACAGGTCCTAGTGCCTGCCTTGTGCCTTGCTGCCTCCAAACCTGCCCTGCCAGGGTTCCGCGCAGGTCCTAGTGCCTGCCTTGTGCCTTGCTGCCTCCAAACCTGCTGTGATTCTACACAGGTCCTAGTGCCTGCCTTGTGCCTGGCTGCCTCCAAACCTGCTGTGATTCCACACAGATCCTAGTGCCTGCCTTGTGCCTGGCTGCCTCCAAACCTGCTGTGATTCCGCGCAGGTCCTAGTGCCTGCCTTGTGCCCTGCTGTAAGAGTGTGTCATGAAATGATGCCCTGCTTTAAGAGTGTGTCACCAACAAGAAAAGTTTGGAAAGCTCTGGCATATACTGTACATACCCACAATATTTTGCAGAGGAAAACTGCAATCCTTGTGTTTTTGAAGCTCCTATTAACCAGCCTTGAAACAACTGCATTGGCTGCCTGTCTGTTTCGGAGTTTAGTGTGCAAGGTTCTTATCTTGCAAATTGAGGTCTTGGTTCCAGAAGAACTGCATTGTTCTATGAACCTGTTCTGTTCTTGGTCCATGGCCTGCTGATACTGTACCGCCCTCCACTGCTCTCGGAGTAGTTGTTTGCTCAGAGCTGGACAGCCTGATATTTCCATTTTAATTTCCCACAATGTAACTAACAGAGCGGATGGATCAAAATCAGTGAAGGTGACAGGAAGTGATGTGTCAAATAAAGTATGGAGAGGTAAAGATGGGCCAGGCCATTAAGTGCTTGGGAAACGAGGATAGAAACCTAGTGCAGATGGTGAGTAATGATGGCAGTAGAGAGTTGGATGGATGTGAGTGAAGGTAGTATCAGTGGAGACATGGAAAGCAGAGGAAGAGGGTGCCCAATGGAGGTACTGAAAGGGCGCTTAGATGGGTAGGAAGAAAACCAACAGAACTGACAGTACCATATTTAGAAGAGAAAGGATATCAACCCCCAGGTTTCCCACTCACTATGCCAGCTGAGAAGAAGGACATTTGCAGACCCACCAAGGTCAAGGAAGTCAGGCTGGGGAAGACTCACCATTGGTCCAACTGGATCTTTCTCTTCTTTTGGAATAAACTGTGCACCTAAGGACTGAGATCAATGGAAACCCAAAGGGTTTGTGATGGTGAGCAATGAATAGGTAAAAGGGAGGAGGGAAATGGCAACGAAACATAAGAAATAATTATCTTCATTTGTTACAATGCCTTAGGCTCAGCCAACAGATGGACCAGAACACATAGTAGCTGCCGTTTTGAAATACAGTCAGTTAAAAATGAAGAGCAACGGGGTTCCCTTAGCTCCAATAACAGATGCATGTATATTTATTTAAAAATGGGGTCCCAAATTAGCTTCCTACTTCCCTGAAGGTGATACAAATACTTGCACCAGATCTAATGCAAACGTTCTTGTCAGTGTTCTGTTCCTCATGTGTCAGGTGGCCTTCTGTTTTTGTTTTTAATTGTCATGGGTTTTGCATGTTTATTTGATTTAATTTGTTTACTTGGAAAACCACTGCAAAGAAGAAAGGGAAAAATTTATGACTATCTCAGGAGCCAACCAACCACTGCTTCAGTGAGCCTCTTTTGGCTGAAAATTGGAAATAGGAGTGTTATGTGGTTTTGATTGAGATGGGGGGATTTTATTTCGATATGAGTTATTATGAGTGAATTTCCATTGTGAACCATTACAGTGGCTGATTTACTTTCCATAGAACTTAATTCCATCTTTCAAGTTCTCTCTCACATACATAGACACAAAGCTGAAGGCTTTTGTGCTGAAAGCTGTTCTGCCTTAAAAAAAATTCTTTCTTCTTCAGTTCAATGGAAAAGAAGATGTTTTTGATTTCTTTTCCAAAGGAGAAGAGCATTTCAGTGAAATAATTGTGGGTAGAGTGGTGGATTCTTGCAGTTACTTTGTTATCAGGTTACCACAAGGTAGGGATAAATGCCCTGTTCTCGTTGCAGTATTATCTTTCCAGTGGTTGTTTGCCTCCCTGGCTTCACACACTTCCAATAAATCCCAAAGGGTGATCATTCTTCCCATTAGGCTTTTATTTATTTTGTATTTCCCCCCCCCCCAAATTGGGAACCATAGACAGCCAGGAAGGCTGCAAAGTGATGGAGAAATGTGTAACAGAATATCAGCATTTTTACCACCTCACACAGTAAACTAATGCAAAAACACCACTCAAGGAAATTTTAAAGCAATTCTAAAGCACCTTAAGAATGGAGTAAACAAAAATTAGATATTTTTTTCAAAGGGGGAAAAATTGGTAAACTGATTTTGGGGTAGTAATTCACTAGAGGTGCTATTGAGTAGTCTCGGCAAGTGACAGCATGTGGCTGATCTTGTCTGGGCTCAGAAGCTAAGCAAGATTGGACCTGGTTCATATTTGGATGGGAGACTACTAGAGAATCCCAGTGCTGCAGGCTAGACTCCCATATGAAGGCAATGAAAAGCTGCTACTGTGCTGTTGGCAAACTGCATGGATGGTTCATAAATGGTTGCTCTTGCCAACCATCAACTGGCCACTCTTCCAATACAGTATCTGCCAAACCATGTGCCCCTCATGTTCATGGTTGCAGAGAAATAGGTCAGTTGCATGTTCCTTTTGCAAAGCTTTGTTTTCCTTGGGTCCTTCTGGCAGTATGGTGCTCCTTGCCTTTCCAACTGAACTGCCTCCTACCAGGAGGTAAATGCACCCTGGAAAAAACCTGTTTCCCTAAAATCTTAGTGCACTTAGGAGCAAATTCCATGATTACAAACAAATGCGTATAAAGGAAGCCTTGATACCAGTGGTTTTCGCATTTAATTAAAATGTCCCTTTATCCTCCAGAGCGCTTAGCATTTTCTACCTTGTCCAAAAAACAGAAGGCTAAGTTTACATAGACCAAATCAGGTACTGCCATGAGAGAACAATCAGAAGCTGAAGGGCCTGATCCAGCAGATTATCAGCCTCAGAATTTGGTAAGCACTGACTCAGCTAGCAATCAACAGGAGTTGATTCTGGAGGAGACAGTTGATGAGGATCCTGATCCCAGCCAAACTTTTTAGGGAAGGGTGTTGAGAATATGGTTAGCCTCCTACTCCAGAGGGACATAGAAGAAGCAGATTATCTGGACCCCTTCCAGTCAGGATTCAGGCCTGGTCATAGTACCGAGGAAAGCACTGATCACTCTGGTCAATGACTTTTGGCAGGCTTGGGATGAGGGTTGGTGTAGGAGACTGGCAGTAGGAGGCACACACCGCTACAGTGTTTCTCCTCCTTTTTCTGGAGCTGATTTCAGTAAGTGTTGATTGGGGGGGGGGAGAGAGATCAAGCCTGAGGGCCCTGTTTTGGGGGGTGTCTCAGAGCTCTACTCTCTCCCCACTCATATTTAACATCTACATGAAGCTGCTGGCTGAGGTCATCCGTCAACACAGAGTATGGTATCATCAGTCTGGTTATTTATGGGACCACCTTTGTCTAATTATTTCTGCCATCATATAAGACTAGGCAGGGTAGGCATGCTCCGGGTCTCACCAATTAAACAGTGCCACCGCACAGAATCCCAGAGCTGTGCCTTCTCTGTCATTGCTCCCAACTTCTGGAACACCATAACCCTGAAAGTTTGTTTGGCTCCCACCTTGCCTGCTTTTAGAAAAGCACTATAAACCTGCCTTTTCAAACAGACCATAGGCCACTTTTAAGAAAGGGTAATACATCTATGTTATCTTTAACATAGAATTTAGACCTCCACTCAGTAAATGTTGGCATGAACCAGTACTCTCAATTTCCATATTGCCTAATTACAAAACTGATGAAAAGTGAAAACATCGAAGCCATGTTGTCTGAATGCCCTTGAGAAACATTCTCAGCAATTAATGATGAACCCTTGGTTTGCTGTCGCTGTTTCTACCTTGTATTGCAATACAGCAGTAGAGGATAAACATGTTCTTTGTGTCAATACTCCTGTAGCATTAAGAGGACTTGGAGTTCTTATCTGGTAATGTTCAAGGACGGCAAATTAACACGGTCAAAACAGCCCAGCTGCCTACGTAGAAATGGGATGCAAACTCTTTCATTATTCATTATTTCACTACTGTGCATCCTTGCTAAATAAAAGGAAAAGAAGGGTTACATGTTTTTAGCTGAAAAAGACTTTGCTGGAGTATGACTTTGATAGCTTTTACTTCATCATAGCCCATATGAACACTGCTTTTGCAAGGTTGATTTGCTTATTTAAAGCATTTCACATGGCCAAATGTTGACCTCTCTTCACCCTTGCCATCATGTGGCCTTGACTATCATGGGATCATGACAAGAGTCATTGGAACTCATGTGAGTTCTGACTTCCCAGTCCAGTTCCACCTAGCCTTTTGGAACAAGACATTAACACACTCCTCCACCTCGAAGCAACACAGTAATATCAACAACATTAACAAAAGAATCTTGACATTCAAAAACAGCCTGAGAATGCAACCCCCCTCTACACACACACACACACACACACACACAGAAAAAAACAAAACAAACCAGGAATATTAACTGGGTTGCTCAATTAGGAATAATTTCTAGAGAAATAACTTCCCTCCTCATGGTTGTCATCTATTTGTTTATGATATACTGAAACAAAGTGGCTCTTTCAAACTGAAGCTGAATTGAGTTCTTCTCTTGGAATGGATTTCACTGCTTACTGTATGTTGTTAGTGAGCTAGACCATCTGCCCTATAGAACAGCCCCCCCCACCCCAAAGATAACCCTGCCAGCCTTTTGGGAGGTCATGAACACCTGGCTTTCCCCCAGGCATTGGGGCTGGGATGTTGGTTACGGGAACTCTAGCATTGGCATATGTGCATTTAAAAGTGCCCTTTTAAACATCAACCCATCACATCTTGGACTTTATATTTAGTTAATTACTATTGTATTATGAAGTAATATATGTTGTTTTAACTGTTGAATTTTAATTCCCGATTTTTGTAAACCGCCCAGAGTCCCCCTGTGGGGAGATGGTGCAGTAAATATAAATCGAACCATAAATAAATAAAAATAAATTGTATATGAGCCTCAACTTGGTGTTTTTCTTACATTTGTTGGGTTTTGTGGAACACTTTTGTTTTTATTCTGTTTGCCTTGCGGCCCAGACTTTCATTGGATGGATGTGTGGCCATATAAATTCACTCACTCACTCAATCAATCTTAATTAGGGCAACACCTATGAGAGATTTTGCCTGCTTCATTAGTAGAGAGGAATGATTATATTCATTTGCTGTCCTTGAAACACCATTCAGGCTTGAGATACGGGAATATTTGCTTCTGTGTAGTAATTAATCATCAGTAACAATGTATCTGCCTACAATCCTGGAGGGAATTTATACTGGCTCATATAATGTTCATTATATGTACTGATGCAGCAAGTGCAGGACCCATTTTCAGGAGTGGGGGGTGGGAGAATTGCCCAGGTCCCTGGATGGTTCCCATCCAAAGTACATTTCAGTAGTTGGAATTGTCAGACTGACTGATACTGTTCATTCAAGTTGTGCTAATCAGTGGACGTTTTTTCAGTCTTTTCTGTTTTCCGACACAGTCCAGTTTGTTGGATCATTGGTGTCCTGACTTCAAGTTAAGGAAAACACGCTGAGACTTGGTGTACAGGCTCTAGTGCTTTATTGTCCTACTTTGCTAGACAGAATCCAGCTAAACTAAAATGAACTAGTAATGCTCAGAGAAAGGGCCCAAGAAATCAGGGCGGGGCCTTCTTTAGCCTCTTAGGAGGAAAGCAAAGCGATTCAGTACTACGCATGCATTTAGCCCCCTCCTTCTTCACCAGTTATCTCCCTGACAATTGGACAAAAAACAATGGGTGAAAAAACAATTCCATTAACTTAAGATGCTTTGAGATAGAAGTGGGGGTGGAGGTGCAGGGAAACAGCCTCCCTCCTTCCCTGCCTCCCGAGTATCAGGAAATATTCCTCATCTGCCACCCTTACACTTTTGATCCAAAACACACATATAGGCCAGGATCTCTGATGATCACTCAGAATTTGCAAAGCCTTGAAGGGGACATTTATTTGAATGCATTGACATTTTAACATTTATAAACTGCACCTTCATCAGGCAAAGTGGGCTAAAGTTGCCCAATTTTTATTCTAAATCTCAAATCTATTGGAATCTGGCAAATCAAGCATGCCTCATTAGCATATGGGTGATTGCTCTAGGAGGCAAACTCTGTGCTTCTAGAGGAAGCTGCTTGATGCCCCTCCCACTTCCTCTTCTCTCTCTCTGATTCTTCCACCGATGGGGTAGGACACACGTGCCTTAGCTTCTTCTGTGGAGAGGCCATGTGCTAGGCCTCAACTCCAGAGGCTTTTCCCCCTTTCTCCACGCAGCCTCTGGCAGCAAACAGGGCCAGAGGTATATAGTTTAGGGAACAGAAAGAAGAACTGAAACATCATTTTTCTATTGAAATGGCTGTACCTGGACCGAATAAATGTAAGAACTCTTTTGTACTTACTTTTTGTACCTGCAATGTCTAAGCGTCTGTTTCTTTATGCTTGGGTGGGCTAAAAGTATAAGAATAAGAACCTGAATCCCTCTAACATGCTCACAGGCTGTGTCTTTAAACAATATTCCTTTTTCTGCCCATGAGTTTACACAACGTTAAGCTCTGCTCCATTCACTGGTTCTAACAGGCCACTGAATGATCTTCAAAATCAATTCAAATATAAGTTATACTGTAGCAGCACCAAGCCACAACATATAGAAGGCAGGATTTGCTTAATTTTATTTGCTTAATTTAGCCAGTACATCTATCTTGTCTTGATGTTTTCTTTCTGGAGCACTCACTATGGCATGCAGCATACAATCAAGCATGGATTTATTTATTTTGTTGTGTCTGCCTTTCTTAATGTTATTTTTAAATAACATTTTAATATTTGAAGTCACGTTTTAATCTTCCCAGGGGACTCCAATTATTGGCTGACTTAGAAGGAAAATAAATGAATAAACACATAAATGAATCAATTGCTTTTGAAGCTGCTTGTCCTAAAAAACAGAATAATGAAACATTTTAGGAATATACTTCCTTAATCACCAATCCAAAGTCAGAATCAAATTAAAACAAAGTTAGAGAGCACCAAAATATTATTATATAATTATATAAGGGGCGTGGTGGCTCAGTGGGTAAGATGCCAGGCTTGTCGATCGGAAGATTGCAAGTTCAGAGGTTCGAATCCCTAGCCCCACGTGACGGAGTGAGCTCCCGCACTAGCTCCAGCTCTTGCCAGCCTAGCAATTCGAAAGCATGCAAATGCAAGTAGATGAATAGGTACCACTTCGGTGGGTAGGTAACAGCATTCCGCGCGTGTCATACAGCCACATGACCGTGGAAGCGTCCGGACAACGCTGGCTCTTCGGCTAACAAACGGAGATGAGTACCGGCCCCTAGATTCAGACACGACTGCACAAATGTCCGTGGGGAACCTTTACCTTTACCTTTAACTTTGTTTTAATTTGATCAAACAACAACCAGAACAACAACAACCAGAACTAGTGACTTTTTGCCCTTTTTGTGACATGAGAGATTCACAAGAAGTGAATCATTGGATCTAATTTCCTTTCTTGGGTTTGCAGCATATGCAAGTTACTGTGTTTTATCTGGATTGGCTAATCTAGGGCAGGAAGTCTCAAGAAGGAAGAAGAAGATTCCTCAGAAAAGCTGTATATTTTAAGCAGGGTTATGGTGGGGTGAGCCAACACAGTTCCTTTTACAGAGAGACGCTCCCACCTCTGCAGGGTAAATTGCCTAAACTTTTGCATACTAGTACATATTGGAAGTGCAAAACATCCACTGATTGGTAATCCTGTCTTTTAAGACTGGACATGCTGCTGACTGGTGGCCTACCAGCAAAGTGTTTCTCAACCTTGGCAACTTTAAGCTGGCTGGGGAATTCTGGGAGTTGAAGTCCACACATCTTAAAGTTGCCAAGGTTGAGAAACACTGTACCAGCAAGAAAGAGGAATCCAGGACTTTGGTGTCTATCAAGGTAGCTCACAGGTACACCAGGTTCAGCTTTACCTTTGCTGAAAGGTGGTGGCTTTCCTGGAGACTGACCCCAGCCAGGGCTATATAAAAGGAACATCTAAAGAAAGAAAAAAGAGGCCGAAAAACCTAATGCTTTCTTGGCTAGCAATTATTGCGACAGTAAAAATGAAGATACTGCCCAAGATGAATGTTTTATTTCAAATGGCACTGATTGCAACCTTAGGCAAAACCTTATAGGATTGGCAAAGAACAGCAAAGAGATTCATATGGAGTGGGGGGGTGGAATGAGAGAGTAAGTTTTGCAAGATTCAAAAGTAAGAGGTGGTCTTGCATTTCCTAATCTTAAATTACGTTATCAGGCTGGTTTTCTATCATGGATAACAGAATGGATAACATTCCCAAATAGTAGAATATGAATCATAGAAGGAGCTGCCTTAATCAATGGACTTCCTAGGTACTTATGGTAAAAGGAAACAAAAGAAGAGAAGAATTAGAAAAAACATATTATGAGACAAAGTTTGATAAAAATATGGAACCTTTTAAAAACAAGAATAAGTCTGGCAAATGACCATTAGCTTTGTCGTCAAATGCCTTTTATTCTACGGACAACTAGTCAATAGTAAGAAAGATTTAATCAAACGTGCCAATTCAGTATGGTACATCCAGACTTAGGAATCACACTAAAGACACAGCAAGAACTGCTCAATGAGGGTAGGAATTTACCAAGGCTGATGTACTTACAAATTGCTGGAAGAATAAAAAGTAGTCTCAAAAAAGAGAGATTTTGAGAAAGATGACAGATGTTGAAACACTTATACAAAAATAAGATAACTTATTAGGACACATATATAAGTTGTTATTGAAATATGACATGGAGATGGAACAAATTAAAAACTGTATGATAAAGTGGATACAAAGATTATTTTTTAAAAATGGTCACAGTACAACAGTGGGAAGAGCTATGGAAAAAAAATCAATAAAATTTACTCCAATTATAATTTAAAGGAAAATTGATATAAAATGTTTTACAGATGGTCTATAACTCAGTCAATAATTATCAAGATAGATGAATCATATAACAATAAATGTTGGAAATGTTGTCACAAAGAAGGAACATTTTGTCATATGATGTGGTTATGCAAAAAAGAAAAACAAAAACAAACAAAACAAACAAAAACAAACCAAAAAACCTCAAAAGTATAAGAAAGAAATACTTCAAAATATTCAGAAAATCCTAAATTTGAATTGAAACCACAAATATTCTTATTAGGTATAATTCCAGAAAAACATAAATGAAAAATAACACAATTCACTAAGATATATGCCAACAGTTGCAAGAACAAGTTTAGCACAACATTGGAAAAGAGGAACTTTGCTGACAATACCAGATTGGGAACCAAAATTGGAGAATATGTAGCAATGTCAAAATTGATAGTATACATTCATTACAGAAATCTGACCAAATTTAAGCAAGAATGGCTCCCAGATATACTACACGTTAAACAGCAGGGTAAATTTAGACATTTGGAATATGATTTTTAGGAAGAAAGTTATGAGTAATTAAAAACAATAGATGAAAATATTCAAATAGATAGTAGCAATAATCTTTAATGATTAATGTAATCTATCTATCTATCTATCTATCTATCTATCTATCTATCTATCTATCTATCTATCTATCTATCTTGCTAGCTAGCTAGCTAGCTAGCTAGCTAGCTAGCTAGCTAGCTTGTGGTCAGCAGTTGGGGAAATAAAGGGAAGGGGAGAATGTGTTGCTGAAAAATATTTCCTTAATGTTTTATGTATGTTTTATTCATGCTCAGTAGTTGTTTCTTTTTGTGCTATTCAACTGTTACTATTCAATGTAGACCGTTTCCCCCCCCTTTGCAATTCATTATTCTAATAATAAAAGTACCTTTTTCTAAAAGAAGAAAAGGGACATTTGGAATGGCACAGTTGTCTGTGGTTGAAATTTATGCACATGTTACTTAAGTATGCACACCTACATTTTCCTGTTTATGAACATCTGCTAGCTGGGCTCACACAAACATGATAAAATCTGTAGTGAGGATAATAAAACAAAGTTGCCTTTCCCCCCTAAAATATCACAAATAGTCTAAATTTGAGTTTACCACAATGGGCAAGTTTAGGTAACATGCTGGGCTTCCACATCATCCTGAGCCCTGCAAACTAGCCAACTATTGAGGGTAGCCTGAGTGTTGTGTCTGCAGCTTATAACCATTTCCTTGACATCCTTATTTGAACTCTATATCAAAACATTCAGGAAGGGTAAAATTGGGAGACACTGATGGGACAGTCTCCACATTTCCCATCTGTGCCAGTCCAGTCCTCAAATCCCAAGCTTTGACGCTTTGAATACTTGTCCAATTTTTAAGCTAAGTATGGCAGTATGCTGGCTTTGGAGATTAAAGCATCCCCAACAGATGGCAGCCTAGCTTCTGCCTGAACACCTACAGAAGAGTCACCGCCTCTCTGGTTAACTGGTTCCACTGTCAAAGTTTTTCTAACACTCATTTGGAATCTTCTTGTATTTAAACCGCCCAGAGTCTACTGTCGTGGAGATGGGCGGTGATAAATTCGATAAATAAATAAATAAATAAATAAATAAATCCTTTATTCCATGTCCTGCATTCTGAAGACAAGAGAACAAGTCTTGCCCTCCTGGGTGACAACCTTTCAGATATTTGAGAAGTGCTATCATTTGCTCCCTCAATCTTCTCTTCTCAGGGTTCACCATGCCAAATCCTTCACAGAACTGTTCTTCACAGCTATCCACCAATCCCTGAGCACCAGAAAACCGCATGGATATAAAATTTGCTGTCCCTGTTGCCAATCCCTTCCCTGCATGGGGTGATGAGATTGGTGGATTCCCATGGTTTTATTTCACTCTCCTCCTACCAAATGTCACCACTGGCAGCAATCCACCAATTACTCTCAGTGTGGGATGGAGTTGGGGCTGGGGAGGAGGTGAGTTTTGAAAGATGGCTACACTGGCAGGTTTATTTTAGTCATCTGTCAAAACTTCCTTGGGGTTTTGCCCAACTAACCAAGGGGGAGGGGCCTGGCTGTACTAGCTTAAAGTGGCCAATAGGAGCTAGGCTGACCTACCTGTGAGGAGTCACCAGACTACGCCACCAACAGAATGGTTGGGAAAGTGTGTCAGAATGTATCATAGCCCCCCCCACCCAAAGTGTCAGGATAAGAAGGAAAATACTATTTTAAGACCAGAACAGCTGAGAGTATCTTAAATTTGCCTCAGGTATGTGCTGAGGATCAGATGAAGGAAACATCATGAGGGCATAGCAGTAAAAAGAGATTGTTGGGGTTTGTATCATGGTTGGATGAAGAAATAGTCCTCTGATCATCCTTGTCAACATTCTCTGTTTCAGTTTCGCTTTCTCTGAATCTTTTTAAAAATGTGGACCCTAGAACTCAGCACAGTATTGGGAAGGGGGTATTAACCCAAGAGAAGCAGAATAAAGTGGAATAATTATTTCCAATCATAGGTTAGTGTAGGATTTACCTGTTTTGAACTTAGGACACATGTTATTTACAGCTTCAACTAATTGCAGAACCAAGGCATATTTGTTCATTGCTCTGTTCCCTGATTAGCTGAAGCCAGATTTCATGCTAAATCCTAAAGTGATGTAGAAAACTTTGGGGAACCATTTTTTGAGGGCTGAGGGCAATACAGGGTGGGGCAATTATACAAAGAGGAGAAGGCTAAGATGTTTCTTGGTCTCAGGGAGAGGAGAGTTTGCCCTCTTCCCTCCCTCTCTTGATGGAGTCTTGATTGTTAATAAAAGAACTCCAAGCAGCTAACAACAATCTTGCAGAGTAGAAGCGTGAACCAGCAGGGAACTTGCACTTTAAGCTTAATTACATTCAGAAATAAATCCAGTCTTCACACATTAGTTAAATGAAGAAAAATAGAGATAGCTTACATTTATTCAGTAGATCTGGATACAAGTAGATTCATAGTAGATCTGTGTGCAAGCGAGATGAAATGTACGAGAGATGCATCTTGCAGCACCTCCTGCTTGCAGGTGTGCCCAAAGAGTAATGGAGGTTGTTAATCCCCCAAACTCAAGGAGGAGGAGGAAGTGGAAATCAGGTGACCCATGTGACATCCCACAAGCACAATAGAAATGTGTTTTACTAGAAAAGACCCCCTTATGCTTATGAGACAATGCTGAGTTGACCCCTGATGATTCCAACATCTCTCCCACCCTTCCATTGTATTATTAAACCTATTTAATACATTTTCTGTGTTTCCCAACTGAAAATAGGGGGAAAGTTTCAGTTTTCAGTTTTCAGAAACTGTGTTAAGAGGGGGCTCCTGGGGCCACAAAATCGGGTAAGCCCTGGAGCTCAGGTAATCTACTCCTGCCCCAAACTAACCATGCTGATCAAGAGAAGGAGGAGTTGGCAAGTGCAAGTGGCTAATCAAAAGCCTAGGCAAGCACGATTTATGAACTGATTCTGTGTCAGAGACAGATGAGCTGCTGTCCTCTGGTCAACCTTCCCCAGTCTAGGGACCGCAGATGCATGGACCTAAACCCCCAAATGCTAAACAATGGCCATACTAGTGAAAGGGTGCCCAGCGTTGGGAAAGGCTGCTGTTAGTGTTTTAGATGACAATTTCTATCAACTGTAGTCAGCATGGCCAATGATTATGGCAGTTGCAGTCCAAAGCTGCTGAAGCATCAGGTTGCCTTAAGTAAAGGTTCCCCCCGCAAATTTGTGCAGTCGTGTCCGACTCTAGGGGCCAGTGCTCATCTCCGTTTGTTAGCCAAAGAGCCAGCGTTGTCTGAAGACGCTTCCACGGTCATGTGGCCGCATGACGCGCGCGGACCGCTGTTACCTTCCCACTGAAGTGGTGCCTATTTATCTACTTGCATTTGCATGCTTTCGAATTGCTAGGTTGGCAAGAGCTGGAGCTAGTGCGGGAGCTCACTCCGTCACGCGGGACTAGGGATTTGAACCTCCGAACTTGCGATCTTCCGATCGACAAGCCTGGCGTCTTACCCGCTGAGCCACCACGCCCTGTGATATGTCAGTCACACTGTTTACCATAGCATGCTATGTGTGGGGGTGTGGAGAGGAGTGGTCAGAAATGGGGTTGTGAGTTTAAACCCCTCCCTCCACACTGTGAAAATGCATCAGCAAGGGAAGCTCCCTTGAAGGCTACTTTCCCTGTGGATTTAACTGATATGTTCCCACAATGGCTATTATTTAAAAAGAAAATACTGACAGGTATGCAAAGATAGACTATGATCCAACTCCTTAGTTATAATTCTAACAAACCCATTTATGAAGAAATAAGTCCCTTCTTAGGGCTCCTCAAACTTGAACACTCAGTGAGCAAATGCTCAGGACAAGCCCGCATGTGGGACTCTCTTCTAGACAGAGGATTGCAGAGTTCAGGGTGCAGGAGCTAAATGTATGTGGACTGAAGACCAATTCTTCCAAACTGTCTTGACCAATAGGGAGAGCCAGCACAGATGGTTTGGCTGACACTTTATTTTCCATTATCATCTGTAGCGTTGCCTCCTCCAGTGCTAGGCTTCCAGCAAAAGTAATCCCCATTTGGCATGAAAACAGAACACGTTTTCATTCAAGTCATTGCCTATTCTGCTTGAAAGCTCCATTTGTGAACAGGCCTTGGATTTTCTCAACTGCAGCCTTGCAGAGGCTGCACAGAGAAGATCTGTACTACGGTCCCCAAAATGGCTGAGTAGGGCAATGTGTCCTCACATTCGACCCGTTATTCGACCCCTCCTATACGATTTCCCAGCACTACGTTTTCTCCAGGGCTGAGAGAGTAATCTGGCGCACCCGGATTGTACATAAGCCGCCCAGTTTTCGTGAGAAACCCAGGAGTGAAACCACGTGGTTAACAAGAAATGGCAGCTGGGTCTTGTCTCCCTAAAAGTGAAGCGCATTTACCATTTGGGCCCATTCCAGGAAGGACTGAGTTCAGACATCCTTGAAAACACCAGGCAAACGACCAAGGATTGTCAGAGGGGATTGCGCCCACTTGGTTTCTGTCAAGGGAAAAGGGTCTTCTGCCTAGAAGCCCGGGAGATTTCCACCTCGCGAGGAGGAAGAAGCCTTTTCGGCCACGGCTGAGAGACAGCGCAGAAAGAAGCCAGCGCTGCCGGACGGGCGCGCGGGCTGGCGAGAGAGCGCCCGCGTGCCAGATGCTTCCATTGACGACAAAACCTCTGGCCCGCCCCTTGACTTTTCCTTAGCCAATGAGGCGGCCAGTTTCGGTCGAGCCTCCTTCAAGCCTTCCCCTGCTTTTACTGTGATAACCTCCCTGGCAGTCATGTGATGGGGATATAGTACTACGCGAGGAGAGCTAAAGGACACATCACCCTCTGTTTGCTGCTCGCGCGTCGGAAGCCCCTTCGCCTTTCGGCGAGTCCCAAGGACCGCGTTGGCCATCCTGTCAGTCACCTTCGTGGGAGAAGCGTTGGGGTTTTAAAATAGCTGCGTTTTTCTCCCATTTTTTCTTAAATGCCAGGAGGAGCGGCTGCCTGTCGGGATCTTTTTTTCTCCGTTGCTTTTGGGGTAATTTAAAGTTTGGGGGGGTGTTCTTCCCCCACCTTCCAGACTCACCCGCGTTCCGGGCGTTGAGAGACAGGCAGAGAAAGTTCAGGTAAGGAGTGGGAGGGCGCGACTTGGGAGCGAACGGGGGGTGGGGGAAAAGGGAAACCCGCAAGGGGGAAAAAGGAGAGAGAAAGAGAAGCGAACGGTTCTTGTGAAGGAATCCGACAACGCGTGTCTCTGCGTGCGCGCGCTTGTGCAGCCGCGTTACACGGGAAGGAAGCGAGCTGCTCGCAGATCTCCTGGATCGCTGGAGAGGAGCGGACCGATCGGTTGGCCAGCCTCGGGGGGACTCTGGCTTTCGGGATGCTAAGCAAGTGGACGGACGGAAGGAAGGAAGGACGGGCGAAGATCCGCCTTTGCTCCCGTACGCGGAGGCGAAGACTGCGTTCTGTGCGCGCGAAGTTGTTTGCAATAAAGGAGGGGCGCGGGGGGGGGAGAGAACAGCCTGTTATGGAGGAGCCCTCTTCTTCCTCGCTTTGAAGGACGCGACCCGCTACCTACAGGAGCCGATTGCTCTCGATCGGAGGACCAAGGTTCCGAAGAATGAGCAAAAAGGCGATTTCCCACCATATGTTCAGGCAGAGAGGTTGGCAGGGCAAGCAAGACTCGTTTCTTCATCAGCCGGGCGTAAACACTTGGAGTTGCTGTGCCGGAGCTCGGTGCGGTGACAGTCGCCTCCCCTTCGGTGGCAAATAATCAGGCACGTACTTTTCCTTTTAGCCCAGGACGCGAGAAGGCCGGTTTTCAGCACCACCTGACAAGTTCCCAGATCTGCCACTTCTGCTGTTGTGCAAATGCCCCCCTCCTTTTTCGACCTGAAAGCAGCTTGATTCCTTCCAGCAGCTCAAAAGTGGCTCTGGTTTATGCCAAAGCGGCGCTGCTGTCCCTCTTTCGCGCCCTCCCTTCCGCACTGTCCCCCGGAGGGCAACAGAAACACTGGCTGCAGGCGAGGTGGATGAGCACAGCAGAGAGAAAGTGGTTGGTGCTTATGGTCACACTGAATATGGAAGCCATCTGGCGGTGTTTGACTACATCTCCCATCATTCCTGCTAACAGGGCTGTTGGTGGCTGAGAATGATGGGAAGATATCTGTGGGGTGCCTTCTTTGGGGAAGGCTGGCTCACGCCAACCATAAAAGGCAGAAATTGCTGGGTTAGGTCTAAGAAGCAACTCACTAGATGTGGCACTGTATGTTTAAATGGATGGATCTGTACAGAGGATAGTGGCAATGGAGAGTTACAGGGAAGGTTTCTTCGATGATGAGACCTGCTTTGGGATTTGAAACTTTGCAGTCTGCCACTAGTATTGTTCACTTACCCAAGAAAATGTATTGTGCTTCTTTTGGGGGAGACTTGTATGTTGGAATTATCTCTCTGCCATATTGCCTACCCCAAATCCTATATCCAATACCCCAAAGCTATTCCCCAAAGAGTCTTACTGCACTTTTTTTTTTTTTTGCAGAAAGTTGTTTGGTAAATTTTCAGGAAAGTACAAGATTGTTTCCTATTTGGAAGCTCTTCCTCTTGAGCGTGGGTGGGTGTGTGGAAAGCTGTATGTATTATATCAGTGTTTCTCAACCTTGGCAACTTCAACTGTGTGGACTTTAAGCTGTGTGGACTTCAACTCCCAGAATTCCCCAGCCAGCAATGCTGGCTGGGGAATTCTGGGAGTTGAAGTCCACACAGCTTAAAGCTGCCAAGGTTGAGAAACACTGCCATCTGAAAATCACCCATTTATTTTCCCACATGTCAGTGAGGCAGCTCCCAAGAATGTGGGGGAAAACCGAACTCCTACTATTTTTCACAAATATTGCTGAGGCAGAGACTCTTTTTTTCCTCTCCGTTGACCTTCTCCAGTCTTGTCCTTCCAGATACAATTTATATCTTCATCCTGGCTAGTATGGCCAAGGGCTGGAATGAGGTATAATCTGCATATTTAGAGGGCACCAAGTTGGAGAAGATTTCTTTGCACCTGGCTGGAGAAAACTCAAGGTGTTCTCATTCTGAATTGCAGGAAGATTTCCCTTCCTTCCTTCCTTCCTTCCTTCCTTCCTTCCTTCCTTCCTTCCTTCCTTCCTTCCTTCCTTCCTTCCTTCCTTCCTTCCTTCCTTCCTTCCTTCCTTCCTTCCTTCCTTCCTTGCAACACGTTTGCTGCAGAAACTTGGTGGCCCTCTTTGCTCACCTCCAGAGATGGGATGTTTCCAACGGGAGGCACTGCTGCAGCAGAAACATTTGGGGTGTTGGTTATTTTTCCTGCGCAACTTTGGGGTGCACAGGACTCTTTTTGGAAGGTAATGGTGGGAAAGTAACCTAGAGCAGAAACAGGAGGCGGCGGCTGCGTGTTTTGTTCTGTTCTGGCTGTTATGGTAATGCTGAAAAAAGGGAGAGAGAGAGAGAGAGAGAGAGAGAGAGAGAGAGAGAGAGAGAGAGAGAGAGCGCGCTGCCGGGTTACTTTCGGTCATTCCAAACTTCAGAGTCCAAAGGGAGGGAGTGGGGAAGAGAGAATAGCACCAGTGAAATTGTGTTCAGTCCATTTCTTTAATACCTGCTGTGTAAAGCTGAGGCTGGGCTTGAAAACATTTGGCTAAACTGCAGCATGATTTCATACAGCTGTGCCCGTGCTTCACTCCATCTCTTCCCCCCTTCTTTTCTTCCCCACTGCAATGAATCTCAGAGCTTTCCTCCATTGCCAGCTTGATAGATGAGCATAGACAGGCTCGGGACCGCATGTGTGTGTGACCAGCATGAATGACCAGACAGAAGGTAGTTTGGCCAGAGCTGCGGATTGGAGCTTTTAGATGTTATTGCCGTAAACAAACATCTTTCCCCTTTCAGAAAAGAATTAGGAATGGATATATTTTTAAACCAGCTAACTGTAGACAAGAAAAGGGATATATGTCCCAAACTTCCCTCCTGTGTTCTATTCCCAGCAGAAGTGTAGATAAAGCTATGAAACCCTGAAAATTAGAAAACAAGCTTGGCAACTGTTTTGAACTGGAATCAGTGCATCCTAATGGCTCCTTTGCTTTAAGAACCAGGACTCTTACCTTACTGTCTATCCAGCCAAGTGTGACAGGTTATGTACTGTAAATTACAAAGTGCAAAATAGTGTAAGAAGCTTAGGAAGCTACCGGTGGTGGGCAGTAAAGGAACTGAGATGGTGCTCTGGTGAGAAAAAAAATGGGAAAAATCCCTCCCTTTAACTTTTAAACCTTCGAAGAGGCCTTAGAAAATCTTCGCAATATTTTCACTAACAGTGAGATCTAGAAAAGAATTCTGCTTGAAAAAGTTGAGCAGGTAGTATTATGTCCCTGTTACTATACAGGGACACACCCCTTATGTAAACGTAGGAGAAGAACCGTGTTAGTCTATGGTAGTGAAAAATCAGAAGGAGCCTAGTAGCATCTTTTTCAACTACAGTAACAAATTTTATTAAAAGGCATAATTTTCATGAGTTCAGTTCAGATGCATGGAGTAATTAAGTAATATACAGAAATTATTGTCTGATTCTATATAATATTTATTTCTGTAAAACATATAACCAGCCAAAATTAAACGTTCTGAAAGACCTGAGTCTTCCCTAATCTGGAAAGCCTTTCTTGCCATAATATATACCCCAAAGCAAAGGCTTTTATTAGGAGATGCTATATAGTATACATTTGCTTCATTCATTCATTCATTCATTCATTCATTCATTCATTCATTCATTCATTCATTCATTCTTGTTGAGCCAGCATGAACAGCAGAACATATGATTCAGATTAAAATGCATCTTTTAAAAAGTTCATCTGATACCCACTTTTCCACCAAGCTGAACAGTGCCCAAGTTTGTTTCTAGAGTGTTGAATCAGGCAGTCTGAGTTGAAATCTCTGGTTAGCCACATAGTTCAGTGAATGAACTTGAGCCTGTCACAATTTCTCCACCACCTTCCCATGTACGCTTACTTGAGTTGATGAAATCAGAGGACCCAAGTTTGCTGCCCTGACTTGTGATACATCAGTACCTAACACTGGATTATTGTATGGCTTGCTCAAAACACGTATGGTATATAGTTTCATTCATCTGACTCCCTCTTCTATACAGTATTCCACATTATCATCTGGAGGTTTTTCTTTTTGGCAGAGCAATCAAACCTTAGATTGGGATGATAATCAAGAGCACAATGCTTGTCATTGTAAAAAGCGAGGAAACGACAGAGAGCGATCAAGCTTGTATGTTCAAAGGTGGCTGAGAAGTGCATTGTGTTCATAGATGCACACCTAGGGAGGGACTTTCAATGGAATCTAAAGCACCAAGTGTTAATTGTGGAGGACAATTACTCCCAACGCAGTAATTTACTTACTGTCTCCATGTGGAAAGATAGGAAGTAGTGATGTCCGTGTGAATGGGTGTGTCCACTGCTTCTTGCTCCTTTTGAAGCTTTGGAGCATCAAGCCTCTTTCATCTACCCCAAGAATGCAGAAATCATTGGTTACCCCCTCTGTCACCAGCTAAGTATACAGTACAACTAAAATCAGAGTGTGCACTCCTTGCATACCAAGAAGGAATCCTGATTGGTCCAGAACTGCCTTTCCAAAGAAATTCCTTATAAGCATACTTCTGTACATGAATAGCGCCCACTCTCAGCGCAGCCTGATGCGCAGATGGCCTGGTGCCTGAATGGCATCTGTGTATCAGTGGCAGAGAGCAAGGCTGGCCAGTGTTCCTCTCTATAACCTGGTGCTCTCTATAGGGCTGGACTACAGAGCCCATAATATCTAGTCAGCATCACTGGCTGCTATGCTTTCTGGAAATTTTATTCCAACCTGTTGGGATGGAGGGAAAAAAATGGACCAGGATGGGGAAGGCTATTCTGCAGTTCAGCAGAGCTTAAATTTCCCAAACAAGTCCAGCCCTGACTGCTGGAGCACACTAGCTTCTGGATTAATGTTTTCCCTATATGAAAACAGTGGCAATGGCATGTTGTGTTCTGGGTTTCTTGGAATTTTTGAGCCACGGCATTCCAGCGAATTTGGGCAAAGGCCAATGTAGAAAGTAGATAGGCTATGCCCCAATCTGGGTTATACAAAATGTAAACAAGTATCTACACATTATATCTGTGCGATCTGTCTTGTCGGGAAAGCAGAGATTTATGGGATTGTTTTGCATCAAAGAGAAAAGAGATGTTGGCAGCTCTAGAATGTAGTTGTCAGCATATCCACAGCTGCTTAAAAAACACCAAATAAGCTGATCATGCTTGCAGTGACAGAGCATTCCCTTGTAATGCTCTAAACTCCTCCTAGAATGACAAGCAGATCAGTTTTTGCATAGCTTTCTGCATTCTCCTCTGAATGCCGAGTCCAAAATGCAGCAATACAATTCCTGTCCTTTTAATATTTAGTTGCTGACCTAAACTGACAACTGTTCTTTGGAACAGGGTTCCAAACTTTTGTCTTCCTAAGCTTGTCTTAAGTTTGGTAAGAAACAACATAGGATAACAGCACAGCAGAAACTTGGGGACTATTGTGAGTAGTGAAATGGGCTTTTCCTTAGAGCTGGCTCCGTTTCAGTTGCAGCAAATAGGAACCTATTCATTATTAAACCAGAACTAGTCTCATTTAGTGAGGGAGCAGGTTTCAATCAATTAAAATACAGATTTCCCCCTATTCCTAGAATTGTAATATTATCTCTTACTGGTTCTGGAGAATTTCAAGTCAAAGAAGTTTGCTCACTTTAGTAAGAAAGGGATTAGGTTCATACATATATACATAGCCATCACGCTGTTCCCTTTTGGAGTAAACATTATGCAAAGTGCAGAAAAGGAATAAGAAATAACAAGGCAAAAATTAAAACCATCAGATAAGAAACAGAAGAACAAACAGCTAGATCTATTTTATACCAACACCATGTACCATCTCTCACCATCTGTTTCTATCCATGCAAACCACTCTGGTTTCTGTGTCCAAGCAGCACTTTGCTCATTGCTTTTTGTCTTTGGTCCCTTCACCTCACTGTTTCTGAAGATGTCATCAACTCCATCCAACCACAGCTTTCTTGGTCTTTCTCTTCCACTCACTCCATTCACTGTTCCTTCATATTTTGCAATTGATCGTTGCTCATTTTCCCTATATGATGAAACCACCTCAACATACTTCTTTAATCCTGGTCACAGACTTCTGGTGTTCAGTCACCCATTCATTCTTGACCCTATGTCTTCTTGCTTTACCACACACACACGTCTTTGATATCCCATTTCCATTGCATTCAGATTACTTCTAAGTGTCTCCTGACATCCCAAATTCTCACTTCCCTACTATAAACTAAGTAGGAGTACCCTCTTATACACAACCATCTTCATTTTTTCAACAAGCACTTGTGCTTTGCAACAGATCACGCATTACCCACAGCTTTTCTTCCAGCATTTACACGTCTTAAAGTCTGTCTACTCATTTTTCTATTTTTAGTAAACATACTACCATGGTCTACAAATTCATCTACTTGCTCTACTTTTTCACTGTTTACATACAATTTGCATTTGCATTCCTGCAGTAGCCAGAATTGGACCTGTATTGAATGACTGCTTGGATGGGCAAGTGAAGTGGCCTAAGGTCTTGCATCCCTCGCTGACCTGTGCATCTTTACCCTATGTTCATGTTTCTTGAATGAGATAGTCCTGTGGGCTCCATTGATATGGTAAATGAAAGATTAAGAATAGCTGACCTTTAATTAGAAAACATACTTTTGATTCAGAGAGTCTGCTAGTATTCCAACCGCCCTCATATATCCTGCCAATATTCTTTGGAAATGCTGAACTTCGCTATCATTTTTATTTCTGTTTTGAATGGTAGTATCCAACTGGGGGAAGGAAATTTAAGCCAGCCTCCCCCAACTAGGAGTTCTCCAAATGTGTTGGGCATGCCAACCAACATAAGAAGCCCAAAACATCTGGAGGCACCCAGTTGGGGAAGCTTAAAATTTACAAAGAGAGCTTCGTTTGATCTTTGCTTTCTCTGCCTATCCTTCTCTTCAGCCCTGCATCTTTTACTGACATAGATGCTTCCCTTCTCCAATGCTGCATCTCTTCATTGCTTGCACAGCAGCTTGGATGCGTCATTGTTTCCTACGGTAAATCCAGTGATTACAATACAAAACAAGGCTTAAAGTCGCAACCCGTTTAACCTTGCTTTTAGCCTCTCTGAATCAATCTTTCTAATTAGAAATGGAGAGAATTATGCTGTAAGGGTGTCTAGCTCTGGGTAGAATTGTGACAGTAAAAGAGCCAGTTTGGTCTAGTGGTTAAGGCACCAGGCTAGAATCCAGGAGACTGTGAGTTCTAGTCCCGCCTTGGGCTTCAAAGCTGGCTGGGTGACCTTGGGCCAGTCACTGTCTCTCAGCCCTAGGAAGGAGCCAATGGCAAACCAGGAGACTGAGAGTTCTAGTCCCGCCCTAGGCATGAAAGCCAGCTGGGTGACCTTGGGCCAGTCACTCTCTCTCTCAGTCCAAGTCACCTCACAGGGTTGCTGTTGTGGGGAAAATAGGAGGAGGAAGGAGTATTAGGTATGTTCGCTGCCTTGAGTTATTTATAAAAAATAATAAAGGCGGGATAGAAAATTTTAAAAAATCTCGAGAAGAGGAGATGTTCTTATTTAAACATTTGGAACATAGGAAACCAAACTTGGGTAAGTATTGCCCAGTTATATATTCCCTAAACATTTGGGGATTTTGATTTGGCTTGCCCTAGTCCAGTTTTGTCACAACAAATTCTGGTGTAGCCCAGTCAGTGTGTAAGCTGAAAAACATTTCTTATAGCAAGTTTCCCTGCGTATGTCTACAAAACTTAACTTGAGCAAGGAGATACCCCAAAGGCCGGAGACAGTTTGTTCCCTTGGGCAGAGCTACATGTGGCTCCCCACTGGTCAAAGTGAAGAATGCACAAGGTGTGGTGGCTCAGCGGGTAAGGCGCCAGGCTTGTCAATCGGAAGATCGCAAGTTCGGAGGTTCGAATCCCTAGCCCTGCGTGATGGAGTGAGCTCCCGCACTCGCCCCAGCTCTTGCCAACCTAGCAATTCGAAAGCATGCAAATGCAAGTAGATGAGTAGGTACCACTTCGGTGGGAAGGTAACAGCGTTCCGCGCGTGTCATGCGGCCACATGACCGTGGAAGCGTCTTCGGACAACGCTGGCTCTTCGGCTAACAAACGGAGATGAGCACCGGCCCCTAGAGTCGGACACGACTGCACAACTGTGCGGGGGGAACCTTTACCTTTACCTAAAATACCACCAGCAGCTCATCCCTCCTTGGCCATGAAAATGCAATTATCATTCTCTTTGCTAATAAACAATTTGTTGTCTTTTTGTGACATCAGATCTGCTCCCTGAAGAGGCTGTATGGCACAGTCAACCTTGGATAGGAGTGTGCTGCCTAATCCTAAGTCCAATGGCAGCCTTAGAACTAGGTCAAACCGGTGACGATGTATAATATTTACTTGGTTAGTTATTCATTTCTAAACATTGTGTCCCCATGATATGACTGCAGAATGGGAAATAATGTTAATATGAAAAGGAAGAAATCAGATCGATTTCATTTGATGTATTATATTTCTGTTTCTGTTCTATTGTATTTTCTGTTTGGTTATTTTAATTTTATTTTTGGCTACTCTGTGTAACAAAGCACTGGAACGGTCAGAAAGAATTTAGCCAATAAATAATAATTACATAACGTGTAAAAAAAAAGCAGAAATACAAATGCTGAACTCCCTCTCCCTGCTACCAGGATAAAATATTTCTATCTTTTTCTAAAAGAGGGAGAAAACCAACTTGCTGGGCTCTTTGTGGGTGGGGTAGAATAGGATTCTGCTATGACTTGAACGTGGGTCTCCACGGGTTCTCTTGAAGAACTCCAACTAAGTTGTGGCAAGGGTTGAGTGTTTTATAATGATTGTTTTCCTATTGCGGTTTTATTTGATTGTTGTATGCCGCTCAGAGTCACTTTCAGTGAGATGGGCTGCTATATAAATTTGATTGATAAATAAGTAAGTAAGTAAGTAAGTAAGTAAGTAAGTAAGTAAGGCTAGAGCAGAGAAGAGGTCTCTTCTCAAGTTCTGAATCCTTTGGCTAAAACATAATGTTTCTGGAACAGCCAGTGTGGCCAAAGTGTCTGACTAGGATTGGAAGAACTCAGTTTCATCCTGAACTAACCAGAAATGGTCAGAAGAACAACCCTGGGCAAAACCAAAACCAAATGGGAATGCCTTCTGGTTCTATCATTTGCCATCATTGTGGCTTTTTTGCATTTTACACAATCAAGTTTTCAAGAGGGCAGAGGAGATTAGTATGTCCATTTTGTAGGCTTATTCACACTAGTAGATATGGCTTTTCTTTCCTGAGTCAATTCAAGCACCAATTTACAAACTGGCACCATACTTGCCTACCTAGTCATCTGCCTGTCAAAGAATGAATTAATTATTTGATTAAATATAAATTCAGTTGTGGATTTAAAAAACCGTTCAACTTGACTTTTTTCAGGCACAGTGTTATGGGTCTGAAATATAGTCAGTGCTTTATTAAAAGGAAAACATGTACAATGTACCAGCATCAAAACAGCCTGAACAAATAACCAAATATGCGCCTACTTCCAGACGTACAGATAAAACATTTCCCATAGTAGTGATTTAATGAAAGCTTGAGTTAATTAAGCTAGCGAGTAAACTGCTTGAAGCTGCAATCCAATGTACATATACTGGGAATGAGTCCCAAAAGACTTCTGTCTGAGAGAGACACATCCAGGATTATGAGATAACATTTGTGGAACCAAGGAGAACAGTTTGAAGTACACACTGCCATTTCATTGCAATGTAATTGGCTTGCTTTGGCTCGAAACATTTAAATCAGTTATGTGAGGAATTACTTTTGCTGTTCAAACTAGGGTTAGTCACACAACATGGGCTCTAACCTTTGCTTGAACTTCTTGTTGTTCTATATATGTGAGCATTTCATAAGTGTTATCTGACCAGAAGAGAAGCCTGACATTTGTGCTTAAAGTGTCCAACTTGGCAGGCCAATTAGTGTTTTTTCTTCCAAACTAACTATCCCCATCCCCATCCCGGATCGGTCAAGAAGCCATATCTCAGAGAAATGTACTTGTACTCTGTTGGATGTCCTGTGCAATGTTAATGGACTGGTGCTGATGGAGCAAGTGAAAGGCGTTGTGCAAAATACCTCTTGCTAAATTACCCATTTATCTCGTATGTGGGATTTCATTTCCTTCAAGTGGAACAAAATAAAGATGGGGAAGTTAAGTACGCAGAATAAATTGTATCCATGATGTGAAGATGATGTCCTTTTCTTTGGACAACATTGCGGCAAAGTGGTCATAGCAGCAATAGCAGAAGACCATGTGAAAAGTAATGTGAAAAAGCATGTTTGGTACTTCTTTAATGGTAGACCACAGGCCATTTATTACAATGCATCTTCTCTTAACTCTTGTCTCTCTCCCTGCATGCCTTGCAAATCCAGACCCAATAACTTGCCTCCAGAATAATCGTATCTTCCATAAAAACTTGTATATTCTTAACTGTCTTCATAAAGTCCTTTTTTCAACCAGTCAACTTGACTAGGAAAAAAACATGGGCAAGGGTTGGTTGCAGACATTTTCAGCTTCTGTTTCCATCTGAAAATAGCAAACTTCTGTGTGAATTCTCCTTTGATTAGTAGAATGGATCTCTGTGAGTGATTTTGTTTGAATGCTGGGCTTTGTAGAGATGGAACACCTTCCTTCTGAAGTTGAATGAATTGATGGATGTCAGCACTCAGCAGAATGGATTGGTTACAAGGCTTTGAAATCCAAAACCTGAATGAAGTGCTAATTCTAAACCAAATTTAGAAATGGAATGTGGTTTTGATCATTCTAAGGCAGTGTTTGCAAATGATAGGTACTCCATAATGCAGGCAATGAGGCTGCAACCATTTAACAGTGAACTTTTAGTCAGGCCAAGTGGTGTAAGGCAAAGAAAGAGAAATGAATGTAATTTTTTGCTCATAATCTTTATTTATTTATTGGCGGTGGAAGCTGGCAGGGCAAAAAGTGGATTCCGTCTACAGAAGTATGGTAACTGAGGAATCCTGCTTGGTTCGAAACCTTATAAGGGCCAGCACTGAAGATAACGATGCTAAAAGCTTGATTCATTAATCTAGAAAGGAAAATTGTCTTAGTATATTTGCTGTTGAAGACCAGCCAATATTTTTAGCTCCTGCTATTCTGAACCTTGCATTACAGTAATTAGGCTATATTTGTATATGTGAATGAATTAAAAATAAAGCTGGTGGAAAACTGCTTCCCAGGAATAAATGCTCTATTTGATGTAGAAGTTCAGGGATGGGAGAAGTCTCAGTATTTTTTTTCCTTCTCTAAGTATTCTGTAGCTTTATCTGTAGGATTAATGGCTAAAAACATAGAACTCTTGTCTTTTTGCCAGCAAACTTTTTGCAAAGAAGGCTGTTGTAAATCTAAAGGATGTATAGTTGTGAAATGGTTTTGGGAGATAATTCTTTTGCAAGCATGTGGTGCAATCTTGGAGAAAGCTTTCAAGCACTCAAGAAACCCTCTTGGGTGATACAAGCTATATCAAAACACGCAGCAACACGTGCTGCACTCAATAAGCATTCTAAATCAAGCTACAGGT
The DNA here is from genome assembly GCA_023362775.1 of Charina bottae. Classification (NCBI taxonomy): domain Eukaryota; kingdom Metazoa; phylum Chordata; class Lepidosauria; order Squamata; family Charinaidae; genus Charina; species Charina bottae. The sequence continues at coordinate 68,030,258 of JALMGJ010000002.1, forward strand.
TTTAGTGTATTGAGATGAACAATTAATTCTGGCTTCTGACTGCCCATGTTTGTGTTTCCCATATTCAGGTTTTCACCCATTTTGTACATGCTGGTGGGATACGTATAAAGAGATTATTCAGGAATGGTGGATCACTTGCTTCCTGCGGATGAATCTTTCTCATCCACCAGGCCCTCGATTGGATACTTTGGGGACATGACAGCGGTTGGGAGGTCATACCAAATGCTGCCTTCCCCAGTGTCTGAAGATGACAGTGATTCCTCAAGTTTTTGTTCTTGTTCGAGCCCAGATTCACAGGTTTTAGGCTCCAGCTATGGGAGCTCATCCAGTGCTGAGAATCAGGACAGTATCTTGGACTACTTGTTGTCCCAGGCATCTTTGGGGAATGGCCATGCTTCTTGGTGGGATAAAAGGAGACTTCAGCCCATTGTGAAGGAGGAGAATTTTAGAATGCCTGAGTTCATGGTGGAGATGGAAGATTCTGGACCATTCCAGCCCACCCTTGAGGAGATAGAGGAGTTTCTGGAAGAGAACATGGAGACTGATCTTAAAGAAGGACCTAAGAGTGAGACCAAAGACATGAGAGCTTGCAGCCAAATTACTGTAGCTTCCATACAGCAAAAAGACCAGATGGTGCCAAGTGTTAGTTTAAAAGACAGTAAAAATGAACAATCAGATGGTGCAATGGAAGGTAGCCATGCATGTAATGGAGCAGTGTCCCTTGATGGAGGGATACCAGTCATGCTCCAGATCCAGCCAGTTCAAGTTAAACAAACATCAGATGTGAGCCCTAGTTCACAAGGACCAGTGCAAGAAAACATTAAAATTGCACAGCTCTTGGTCAACATCCAAGGGCAAACTTTTGCACTGGTGCCACAACTTGTTCAATCATCCAACTTGAACTCATCTTCCAAATTTGTCCGCATAGCTCCAGTTCCAATAGCTGCAAAACCTATCGGTCCAGGAGGTACAATGCAGGGTCAAACTGGGGTCATCATGGGTCAAAAGTTTCAAAAGAATCCTGCAGCAGAACTCATTAAAATGCACAAATGTACTTTCCCTGGATGTACCAAGATGTACACTAAAAGCAGCCATTTGAAAGCCCATCTAAGAAGGCACACAGGAGAAAAACCCTTCGCATGTACTTGGCCTGGCTGTGGATGGAGGTTAGTACTGACATATGGTGGTTGAATCTGTTTCATAAATTCTACTATTCACTCCACATCTATTGAACAAAGTTAATATTAATAATTCCTTTCTAATACCTGTTCATTAACAGAAGTGGAGCATGCTCCTTTAAAATTTGGTAACTCTCTAGAAACAACTGTAATTTGAATAATAGGATTGGCCTTTTTAAAAACACTCAATGATAACCCTTTTATAAAAGGTAAGTCAGGCTTGACAGAGCAAGTACTGCTGTTTGTATGCCATTGATTCAATCACAGCTTACTTTTTGCAACCTGTACTTTAGTAAAGCTTAGTTACCCCCTACAGCTCAGTAGGAGAGGGCACGCTTTGCATACAGAAGTTCCAAGGTTCATGTCCACCCCACGTCAGAGGTCTGATAGCAACTGCTGGGAATGACTTGTACTAGAGCAGGGCTTTCCAAAGTTTTCCCGCGGCAACACACCAACCGCCGTTGGTGTGTCGCCGCGGGAAAACCCGGAAGTGCTGCCGTTGCGGCAGCGTGCAAAAACCCGGAAGCACTGCTGCCGCTTTCGGGTTTTTGCGCGCCGCCGTTGGTGTGTTGCCGCGGGAAAACCCGGAAGCGCTGATGATGATCAGCGCTTCCGGGGTCTGTGGCGACACACCAGACTGTGTGTGGCGACACACTTTTGTGTCGCGACACACAGTTTGGAAAGCTCTGTACTAGAGAGACCATGTTTCTATCTCCCATATCTAGTATCGTCAACTCAGAAGACAAGACTAGGTAGGGATGTGCAAAACACACCAATTCAGGAATGATGTAAGTCAGCTTCCTATATTTCTTCCATTACAGTTCATAAACTGTTAATCATGATTTCAAAACCCCTTTTAAACCCTCACATTCAGATCAAAGGATATCTCCATTATGTAAATAGCTTAATTTCTTTCAGGGTATGAATCAACACAAATTTAGTTATTCTTTCTCAAATCTGATCTCTGAATGTTTAGTGGAAATAGTCCACTAAACTGCAAATAGACTGTCTTAAAAATCTAAGATATAAATGACGAACATTTTTCTACTATGAGTAGCCACAAATGTGATCTCCCAGTAGTTTCAGATAGATTGTTTATTACTGTATGTGTGTGTGAGTTTATAAATATAGTATATATGTTTGTATACAGAGAGAGAGATTGTTTCAAATTAATCCACATGGTTTTTTTTTCAAGATAAGGAAAGATTAATTAAAATGCCCCTAAATCTGTAGATAAACAGGATTTAAGCTTCCATGACCCCCAGTTGTCACTAGCAATAGTTAAGGGGTAGTGGCAGTTTTAGGTTGCATATTCAGTATCGGTCACTTGTAAAAGCATGATACCAGGTAGGCCCTAGACTTATTTTCTTGAATTTTGAAATATGAAAAATTTCAGAATTAGTGATATGAGTTCCTGGCTTGTGTGGTATAAAGTTTCTCCCCCCTGTTTTTTTAGGGAAATCAGTATCTATTAATGATGGGGTTTTATATAAACATTTGTAATATTTATTTCCCATAATGTAAAACATAATGTAACTGATATCTTCCTGGCAAATTGCTTAAAGAGAAAGAGGATGCAGGGAATAATAATAGAAATGATTCTCCAGCATCGCCAATGGGCCTGTGTCCTGATAAGTCTACCGAAGGGCTATGGATGACCTTGGCAGCATCAGCCAGCTTTGATTGACTAAGCCTGGGCTACTCTGGAATATCCGCCTGTACCTTCCTGGGCAACCATTGCCCCTTGATTTTCCATACAGAGACAGGGGCATTCTGCAGCTTAGATGGCTGTGGGGTCTGAGTCTCCAGAAGCAAGAGCAGATGTGGCTGCCTTGTCATAGGTGCTAGGAATTCTCTGTTGTGTGTTTCACCTTGTTTTCATTCCTCATCCCCAAAATTGCCATGGGGCACAACAGTATCCTTCTTCCCCCAATTTGGAGGTTGGGGGCCAATTTAAGGACCCCATACAGAATATTTGGACACATGCATTTCCCTGGGATCGTTTTTTTGCTTCCAATTCTTTCTACAGCAGGATGTTCAAAATATTTAATAATGCTTTAGTAGGCATAATAGGCTGTTTTCCTGACTCTCAGAACATGACAGTTGTATATTTATTAATATGGCCCTTTTCCAGATGTTTTGGATGTGTGCTAGAACTGTTGGATTAGTGCAGCTTTGGGCAGACTGAGGTCCCAAGGCTGAACGTAGCCCTGATAACTTTCTGTCTGGCCCTGAATGACTTGTTGACCAAAATTGCCAAAAAATGGTGCCATAGTGCCCTACCATTTTGAGATGGGAAAGGTGGAAAACTATATGTAAGCCCTAAAATAGGCTTAACGGTTTAAATAACAGCTACTCCTGCCAACCCTCCCTCCCTCCCCACCCGCCCACCTCCCTGGAAAATCAGAAAATCCAGGACTGGTTCATTTTGCATCTTGGCATCCCCAATGTCGTCCTCCTGTCCCCCCCCCCCCCAAAAATTTTTTTTTAAGTGCAATCCCCAGCCACCAAAAGGTCACCTACTCTGCCCTCTGGAAGGGGAAATCTGCTTGTACATTTTCATTTATGGGTACTTGTTGACTTCGGCAAGTATAGACTGCCTAACCTGAATTCAGAAATGGTGCTCTGAGTCAGCCAGAAATGGTGGCCCTTCTTCTTGTGGACTAGATATGTCACAACCTGTGCTGGCCTAAAAAAGATAGAAGAAAAGCGGTGGCATATGATCCTCAGTGCTATGGAACCTAGTAATATCATTCTCTTAGTAATATCATTCACTTGACTCTTCTGTGCTGCTCCCAGGTGTTAACTCTGAGCACATCTCTGCCCCTCTTGTTTCAGCAAATATGATCCTGTAATAGCTCTAAGGCATGATTGGTGTGGTGGAAGCCCACAGGAAGGGTAGTGTCAGCTCTCCAAGGTAGACCAGACTAGGAAACCAAAGTCAAGCTTGCAAATGCTACTTTTATTATAAGATAATAGTAACAGAATTTTTGCAGTCTGAATGCGATTTCCCCCATCTTTATCTTTGTGAGAACTAGGGAGGGTCTTGTCTCAGGGTACAGTTCTGGACCCGACTCAGATTTATCTGACTGTTGTCTTGGTTGCAGCTCTTCATCCGGTTCCTCCAGCCTACTCCTTCTGTCCATTACAGGTAGTGGTTCAACTTGTGAGTACTGGAAGCTTTGTAACTAACTATCTTGGAAGCTGAATCTCAGTCTTCAGTGACTGTTTTCCTATGCTGCTAATAGACTAGCTACTTATGCAATCAGCTAAATACACAAATCAGCCAAGTAATTTAAGAATTGCTTTTAAGTTAAGGATTAATTAAGTGGTACATAGAGTAGAGCTGTCATTGGCAACAAGCTAGTCTTAGAAGTTTCTCCAGGTTTTCCCTTCTGGCTGGGCAAGTGCACTCTGGAAATTTGAATGCCTCCAATCTAATCCCACCTGAATCTGGGTGTTATTCTGATCCCAATCCAGATGTTTGCCACTGGGATTTGTTGCTATAGAGAAGAAGGGAAGTTCCTGCCTTTTTCCTTCAAATGTTCCTCTCTTTAGGGACATATCTCTGGGATCCCAACACCACTGCATGCACTTCTTGAACATCAAAGTCAGACTGACAAATTGACTGAGCCAGCTGAGCTCAGAATTACACAGCTCTCTTTTATCAGCAGATTATGTTTACTTCTCAGAAGTTCAGAGGGAGAGGGAGACCTCATAGGACTGGACCAAATACATCTGAAGCCTCTGGTTTTTTCCAGGTTGCCTTAAATGCATCTGGTATTTTTCTCCCCTTCTTTCTTCTTTATGTCAGGTTGAGTAGAAGTTCTTTTCCAAGTAAGTGCACTTAAGGTTATTGAGAAGCTTGAAAGAAGTTGCACAAGAAGCAATATATATATATATTTTCCTAACATATGTAAAAGGGAGCATAATACCTCTTTCTGCATAGATGAAAAATGAAATAACAGGTCCACAAACTGCTGCTGGTTTCAGTATAGGAGTGCCAGCATTTCGTTTTCTGTCTGTGGACAGAGATTGTTGGCTCCAAGGGCAATGATCTGGATTTCAGAAGAAAAGGGAAAGTCCAGAGCAGAGCTCTGTATAGTTGCTGGCTATTTACTTAAAGCGTGTATCTTTAAAAACAAACAGAACTGCTGAGAAGTATGAAAAGCTCATGCTTTATTTTTCTGATTTGAATACACACACACACAAATCTAGCCAGCCTGTTTTTTTTTAATTGTTTGGTTTTATTGGCAATCCCATAACAATTCCTTCCTCTTATTAATTATCAATATCATTGGTCCATTTAATTCAGCATGGTCTATAGCAGCTTTGGTTCTCTTTCAGTGTGGCTGGAGATGTTGGGAGTTGTAATCAAACATAACTGAAACATACCAAGTCATGATACACTGGTCTGCACTGATGGGCAATGTACCTGGGATTACAAATGCCCCCTACCCCGCCCCACATATACAGTCTTCTGAGCCTTTTGCTGGGATATTTTGATTGCTCATCATCAGAGGGACAGCCCTTCTATAAGGATGCTGCACAACCAGAGTTAAATTCTTATTCCCCACCCCAAGGTTTCTTAAATGAAGTAGGCCATTGACTATTCCAGAATCAGTAGTCTGTAGGTTCCAGCATCCAGGGAGCCCTTAACCAAACCTCAGTGTCAGTTCTAGAGAAGAGGGCTGAATGACAGCCTGGTGGATGTTAGCATACTTCAGCTTGGCCCCGAGTCTCCTGTGACTGTGCTCTGAAAAAAGAGCAGAGGAGCAAGTAGGTAGATGGAGCAGATATGTCAGATGTTCCTGCTTCTGAAATGAGTTTGGACTGCACTATCTCCCATTCTGTTTGTGTCTTACCCTTTCTGCTCCATAGAAAAATAAAACTTTTCTTGTCACCATTCTTTGGGCTTAATAACCATCCGCCACTCTTTCTTTCTCACCACCACTGACAAGCCCAGGGTAACTTAGAGCGTGAGGACAACAGAAGAATGAAGGAAATCTGAAACAGAGGTGCAAGATTGACGATCCCATTTCCTGATGTATTTTAGAGCTCAGAGTTCTCCCTCGACATCTCATTGGTACTAGTACAATGGAAAGCAACACTTTGAAAGTACAGTTAACAAAAGGCCCTTTGTCTCTGCTTTTCTGAAGAGCCCAGCTTTTCTTATTTAAATCTTGAGCCAGGCAAGGCATCTGGCAGCAGCTTTGTTAGGGAATGGAAGAATTGATGTGTGTGAGTGTGTTCTGTGTGCATGTGTGTTTTCCTATTCCTAGCAGCTCTCCTGATCAGAATACTGTACTTTCGATCCCCCCAACGAACCTGGATGTTCAGGAAACATCAGGAAATCTGATATCAGCCTGTGAGGTGATCATCTAGTACTTTCTTCCACCTTTCCCCAGTCTTCTGTTGTGTGGTAGAGGCCTCTTTTTGTTTTCAGTATCTTGTTCACAGCAGCAGCAGCAGTTCTGCAGGTTGTGGAGATCTGTCTTGTAATGCAGAGATGAGCAATATCTGCACTCAGATAGCACATCACCTCCAAACTCCATACAGTATTGCAACCTCCCGGCATGAACATGAACATGTCCCAGGTTCAGGAGCCAGCATCTCCAAGTGAAAGGACTAGGTGAATGGAAGAGACAACCCTGGGCTGGATAGGTAAAATTGCTTTGACAAAATGTAAAACAACTTCCTCCATTCCTATATACACCCCACCCAGTAGTCTAGATTGGGAGAATTTACAAGACGGTAAAGCTTTGTATAAAAGGGGCGTGGTGGCTCAGTGGGTAAGACGCCAGGCTTGTCGATCAGAAGATCGCAAGTTTGGAGGTTCAAATCCCTAGCCCTGCGTGCAGAGTGAGCTCCTGCACTATCTCCAGCTCTTGCCAACCTAGCAATTCGAAAGCATGCAAATGCAAGTAGATGAATAGGTACCACTTCGGTGGGTAGGTAACAGCGTTCCGCGCGTGTCATGCGGCCACATGACCGTGGAAGCATCTTCAGACAACGCTGGCTCTTTGGCTAACAAACGGAGATGAGCACCGGCCCCTAGAGTCGGACACGACTACACAATATGCGGGGGGAACCTTTACCTTTTTAAAGCTTTGTATGTCGCAATTATAAATATTCCCCTGGACAGAGCAGTTGGGTAAGATAACTTCTTTGTTAGCCCTGATTAATTTTTAATTGCATTGATAGTTTTTGTAATTATTGTACCATTATGAGATTCTTAAAAATCAGTTTCATGATTCTTCTGTGCAATTGGATAAAGCCTGTAGAATAATGATAAAAATCTCCTTTTCACAGAAACAATTTCCCATGATTTCTCCCCCCCCCCCATATAAATTTTTTAAAGGACCCAACAGAGCTGTATGCTATTACCACAGAAGGAAGCATTTGGCAAATATAAAATGTAAGAGATAAGTAAATTGGTAGAAGATTGGTAGAAGTAGTGAAAGTGGCATAATTAACTGTATAATAACTCTGTTTTAAAAAAATTCTGCTTGGAATCTGTTGCAGGTCACATTAATTCCACATCCTTGATACTTAAGGAGGTGATGCTTGCAATTTTATCTATACAACAGCCCTTGGAACTCCAAACATATCAGCTATTCCTTCAAAAGATTAGATATACTGTACAGTATGTGTATGAGATTTCCCTTCAATTTTACAGGAAAGTTGGATTAAAAATACTAAAATTGAAACTCCCTCCAAAATTATTCTGGGAGAGGTGTTTTTGCACAGATCCAGTATTGGATCTTGTTCTTCCATTATTTGTTATTGTTGCCCTGTGAAGATGTCTGTAAGGAATGTTAATCATTGTGCTCCTTCAATTGCTCTTAAGTGTTCCTTGGAGAACTGGTGACTTCAGTGGGCTTTCTGGTAGTTCAATCTGCCTATAGCAACCACAGTAGTGGTTAATACTAAAGACCCTTTCTGAAGTAATGGAACTTATGTCTAGTTTAAACCTCAGATTCTTCATCTGATGCAGGTCTGCTAACTGAATATAATTAAGAGACATAATTGAATCTCCAGATAAATCAGATGCCTTGGAATTGATTCAAGACACGCACTAAAACCCTTTTGGATTGATTCACAGATCTGAAATTAGTCAGTTATAGCTTCCCTATTCCTAGAAATATGATTCCAGTGTCTTCTGAGAACCTCAAAGAATCAAAGCAACTTTCAAAATAATCTTCAATTAGCATATTTAATACCACTGAAGTCTTTTAGTTGAGGTGTTCCTGCTGCTACTATTCAAAAACTTGTGCAACAAAGCTGTCTTTTTATCCTCAACATATACATTTCATATGAGGAAAAAGGCAAAAGAAGTGGTCAGGAAAGATGGGAGGGTTAAAAATGGAAGATGACCGTATCTGGAGTCCCCATAAGATTCCATGAATGAAGCATAATGATTGCATGTTAATACCTGATCTGTACACCATCTCAGATCTCAGACTGTGTGCAAAGATCTGTGCCCCTTTTCTTAATATTCAAGCTTGGTTAATATTCTGCTGAGACCCAGAGATTACTATGATGGTTCCAGGATGCATTGCAGATCATTAGATCAAATGCCAGTCTTCCAAAGAGGCAGACATTAATTTTACTTTTTCCAAATACGTACATCGTTCCACGTACTATAAAACTGCACACCAAAAGACCAACCAAAATGAAAAAAAAAATCAGTTTATAAAACACATTGTCCATTGCTGTTTTCAGGGAGCATTACATAATAATCTGTAGGCTTTTACTTTCATTTTATGCTTAATCTTTGGATGGGTGCATGTTGTAAACACATAAGGAGCTACAAATTTATTTCTGTAGTTATAGTAAACTGATGTCTATGAAGGTTCTCAGTCATCCAGGTGGAATTGTCTGTAGCTTGAATCATGTCAACTGGATTTCTATTTTCTCAGTGGAAACGTTTCGCTCCTTATCCAAGGAGCTTCTTCAGTCTGAGCAAAGTTGGCAAGGGAATCCTAAATATGTTTCTAGGTAGCTGTGTGACCTTACACCTGGGGCTAGGTCATGGTTATATTGAGATGTTATTTTAAGTCCTTTTATCATCTAAAGGAGGATCGTTAAGATCACCATACTGCTGTTGAGCTTGGGAAATGGTCTTAATCTTCCTAGGCACAGAAGACAAAGCAGGGATGAAAATAGGGGAGAGGTTGTGCCTGAGGCCCCCACCTCTATTCAAGGAAGGATTTTCCAAGTTAAAGCAAACTGGATGACATAGCAACATTGTTACCTGATCAACTGAAGGCTTAGCTATGATTCAAAAAATATTTTTATCGCATTAACTCATGTTCCATTCAGGTGGCACGTACCCTGAACGTGCATGTACATCTCCCACCTCCTCCAACAGGTTTTGCTCATAAAGTCAAATCACAAGCATCAAGCAATGTTTTCATCAGACCTGCTTAATTAATAAATATCAGAGAAACTATAGACAACAAGAACTCTATTGAGCAGGGGTAAGTTTTTAATTCCCTAAAGAACGGAGATAAAACACCAAAAGAAATAAACATAAACATCACATGATTATTGGTAGAGTTTCAATTTGGAAACTCAAGTTCTCTCTTCGGTTTGCAAAGAGAAGTTTCATCTTTTTCTTGAGGAAAAGCTAACTTTATCCTCTTAAAACAAAGTGGCACCACTTGAGACCTCAGGGTCCCTGCCTGTGGCCTCTCAGTACTTTGGACATGGCTCCCAGAACTCTTCCAAAAGTTCCCACTTTTAATGTGACCAAAGGGGGGAAATTACTGGGATTAATAAAATTCAAAATTAGCTTTTGACTTTTCCAGCCTGAAATAGTTGAGTACCCTATTGTAAAAAATACTTACCTAAGCATGATGATACCATTCAGTTTTTCATATAAACCTGTATTACAGATCCCCCCCCCCCAATTTTTTTTTCCATTTTTGGCTAAGAAATGACTCTGATTTCATTTATTTACTATAAAGGAACAGCTGACGGCAGTTCTTAAAGACTCTATTCTGTGCCCGTCTTCGTTACTGTTCTGGCTGACACCCACCGTGTGATTCTACTATTCAAAGGGTCTCTATATCCAGGTGTGTTTCATGAATACTTGGATTTTCCAACGGAGCTTTCATTTGAACTGGGTGTGCAAATGATACCTTGGAAATGTCCATGCAATTTCTCTGGGGAAAAGCTCATTCTTGGAGCAGGGGAAGTGGCCGTTTCTTTCTTTACCTCACAGATTAGTTGCAGGTGACAGCAGCAATTATTCCATCCTAGGAAATGGAAAAACACAACCATCTTTTTTGGAGGGTTAGGGTAATTGGGCAGGCGAAGAAAAAATTCCTTAGAATTTTTCTTAGCAAAAATGTGGATTTTTAAAGAATTTTTAGTTCAGCTCTTGTTTCAGTATTGATTAGAAGTAATTCTTAGCTCTTCCCTCTGCCTTGCAGATCTTTAATAGTTCACCTCAATATTTTAAAAAGTATTTGGTCTTTATTTTATTGTCTTTCATGAAGGTTAGTGCCCATAATGAAAGTATGGAGATTAATTTATCTAGCTGAGGAACATCAATTTTTCTTCCTGAATGGATTCAATGTCTGACTAAGCTTCATTAACACCAAGCCCTTATTAATACATGCATATGAGAATGTGGTTATGGAATTATTTATTTTTAAAATTAATTTTGGTGGATATGAAACAACTGTTTCAAGTGCCCTTTATGACTGGCATATTTTGGAAAATCTTCTCTTTGTAAACACCATATTGCAATGGCAAATGTGGAGAAGTAGCCCAGTCTGTGGTTAGATTCACAACTAGTGTTAGCTAAGTATTAATCTAACCATAGCTTAGTACTGTGCAAATATGACCAATTGCAATGTATTCAACAAACATGTTAAAGCAAACCATGGCTTTGCATGACATGTCAGCCAGCTTATATATCAACATGAATACCATTAGCATGCTTAGTCAATTTGCATGGAAAATGATAAAATAGTTGTTTTTATGTCCAATAGATTAAAAATGGTGGGCTACAGAGGAAGAAGGGTATATCAAAGTCTCATTATGCTACGTAGTTGGCTATTTCTGCACTCCATCCTATGCTGATTCTGGCTATCATGGAATAAGAAGAGCAATAGTCTTTCATATAGTCTTTCCCCTCTTGGGGATGGCTGGTCCCATGAAGCCCCTCCAGTATTACCATCTTTAACATCTTTTACGCTTGGATTTTATATTATTTATTAATATTGTAAATTTCTATTTATGTTTTTAACTATGTTTTATTGTGAACCACCCAGGGTCCCCCGATGGGGGAGATGGGCGGTAATACAAATTTAAATAAACAAACAAACAAACAAACAAATAAATAAAATATCTGGGTTATCTCTGAAATATTCATCAGATTCTATACAACCAGTTTATCTGCATATAAGTACATGTTTGTACAGATGGTACAGAAATTCTGCTAACATTCCAAAACTTAATTTTTACATAATAGGGGTGTAAGTTTTTATTAAAGAAAGCCAGAAGCGAAGTAACAGGAACAGGCATGAAATTACAATCAATTGCATAGATATCAGAAGAAATAACAGTATAATGGATATATGGTGGTCTAGGCTGAGTTGAAAATGGCTGAGTCCATTGTTTCCTCATTCAGTGCTAAATTAAGTAAATTTCATATTATCATAAAATGGATTAAACTGCTGATGTTTGGGAAGGTAAGGGCAAATGGATTCTAAAAGACCTTTGGACAATCACTGCTTTATAATCTACAACAGAGCTTTCCAAACTTTTCATGTTGGTGACACACTTTTTAGACATGCATCATTTCGCGACACACTCTTACAGCAGGACACAAGGCAGGCACTAGGACCTGCGCAGGCTTGGAGGCAGCCAGGCACAAGGCAGGCACTGGGACCTGCGCGGAATCCTGGCAGGGCTTGGAGGCAGCAGCAGCAGCCGCGACACACCCAGACACTGCAGCTGACACACTAACGTGTCCCGACACACAGTTTGGAAAGCTCTGATCTACAATATAAGAATAATGTATTATTAAGACTGAGTGGCTGAATATTCATTTGAGTCTTGCCTCTGCTCCAGTTACTTCTCATAGCATCCTTTACAATTGTCATTTTCTTTCTCTCTTTGTGTGTGTGTGTGTGTGTGTGTGTGTGTGTGTGTGTATTTGTATACAGTATGTGTATATGTATGTGTTGAAGGCAATGGTGAGTAAACGGGTGTGGAGGTGATCCAAGATTATGAAATAACTCACTTTGAAATGAAAGTGTTTCAGATATTGAACCATTGTTTGGATGACTTTCCTTCCATGTATGTTGCTTGGGGCAATTGTCTCCCTGAGTACTTTCTAGAAAAAGTCCTGATGAATAATAATATTAATCTGTTTGGCAGGTTTACTAAAGTATTCTTCAGGAGTACTGAAGAACTTGTTTTCCCACTCTTTGAAGGCATGATAATAGTGTTAAATATTCTTGGTTGTGCTTTTACTGTATTTTATTGTGAACCGCCCAGGGTCCCCCGATTGGGGGAGATGGGCGGTAATATAAGTCTAAATAATAAATAAAAATAAATAAAATATACATTGATGACCATTAATATGATCATCTTTTGTTTCATTTCATTTTAATGCATTTGTATTTGTATTTGTACAGATTTGTATTTTATTTGTAATTCTGGTCTGTGACCATAATAAAATATTGACTGATTGATTGGATCATCCAGAGTTGGAGGCATCACACTGATAACCTTTTCTTATTCACTTCCAGGTTCTCACGATCGGATGAGCTTTCTCGGCATCGACGTTCCCACTCTGGAGTGAAGCCGTATCAGTGCCCTGTGTGCGAGAAGAAGTTTGCACGAAGTGACCACTTGTCCAAGCATGTCAAAGTCCACCGGTTTCCGCGAAGCAGCCGCTCAATGCGCTCGGTCAACTGATGTGTCCAGTCCAGCCCAGCCCTCCCCACTATCCCGCCAAGAACTGCCACAAGCAGCATTTGTTCCAGGATTTTTCTTGTGATAATTTATTACTCTCCACGTAACAGCTGCCACAAGGACATCACAGGTGCATCTTCTTTCCCGTCACTCACCAACTTGGCCTTTTTCTCTTAATTCTTTTTGCTGCTGCCTCTGCTGCTGCTTTTTGAAAATTACAGTGTTTAATTTTTAGCCAGGTGAGCTCCAACATCATGATAATTTATGGGCAACGTGCTGCTAGTTAATTACAGTTCTGGCATTCCTGAGCGCTTTGCTCATGTACAGGGCTATTCATTATGAGGTTTTTTTTTAAAAGAAATATATTATTAATATTATTAAGTTGGCCTATTGGTCCAGTTTGGAAAGAGCAAATTCCTTTTGAAATGGAAAAGAAATCCACTTCATTTTCATGAGTTCATTTTTGTTGATATGTTGGTTTGGTGTTGGGTTCACCAGCTAGATATTTATAGGGGCTCTCAAAAGAGACTGAACAGAAGAAGCATGTCAGCAATATACTGTATGTGTGTATAGAAAGAAGGGATTGCCAACAGGCGGGTCTTTTATTAGACTAAGAAATAAACCTGTGTACGGAATAATAGTTCTAGTCTGAATAAACCCTAGATTTTTCCAGATTGTGTGCACGCTATATCTAAGTCTGTCAGTTGCTGCCATTTACAGAACCCCTGGCTCTCCCTCTTGAGAAGATGCTGCAGTGGAACTGGCAGACTTCACTCTCCCTTGTTCTCCCTTGGTTCTAGCCCCATGTAAAGTTCAGTATGTTTGAAAATGCCTGTTACAACTCATGTGGCTGGAGGAGATAGATAGATTAGGATAAGGCATCTGTGCCCTTTCGCCCAATCACCTTGGTTTCCAAAATATCAACCTTTTGTGATTCAGTCCAGGGATAATGGCTTTGCATGGGTTGCCCCACAGTTTAGGCACTGGCTTTCTTTAGATAGTATAATAACCATGGTAAATTTCAGAGAAGTAGCCTGTTGCCCAATTCTCCCTTTTGCACCATTCAGATTAATAATCTCTGGATTGGATACATGAAAGGGGCTAAAACTGGCCTTCCTCAACTTGGACACCTTCCCAATAAGTGGACGTCATCTTGCAGAATTCCCCAACCATCATGGTCAGGTTGGAGAAGACCGAGCTAAAGCAATTATCTCATTTTTAGTACCTAGGTTCTGATAATATTTTTTCCCAAGGTCTCAAAAAGTTAAGCTTGCCATAATTAAAGACTTTCACCAAAGATGAATAGAATTGCCAACCACAGCACTTCAGAAGGCCAAATATTTCTCTATTCAATGTATTAAATAATTTATCCAGGAACTTTCCTTTGGTTCTCTACTAGTAGAGCACCAACAAGCATATCAGTCCTGCACTATATCTCATAGTGCCAAAATCCAGCCACTGGACAATCTGTTCCTACAGAAGCTAAGGTAGGCTGATGATTTGATAGTTGATTGTGTGTGTGTGTTTGTGTGTGTGTTTGGCTGACTAGTGCTATGGAGAAAATGAATGCAATTTTTCTATGAAGTTCAAACTATAACACAGCTAAGGTGCTACTATCAGAAGTAGGCAAAGTGTTGGCAATAGTGTCAGAGTGCTCCAGGCTCTCTACTCAACTTTATATTGTTTTTAAAATACTTTCAATACAAAAAATACATGGGAAGCTGTCATGCTGCAAGGCAAGCAGCCATCTTTATATACAAGAATGCCTTAATCTGGTATGAACTTGATGGTGCTCTTAGAAAATAAAACTGGATGAACTGAAGAGGTGGAGAACATTCAGGAGGGTTGAGTTGGTAGTAGTGGAAAGCCATTTCCCCAGTTTGACTATTGTTGAATGGGTGTTTGGTGATTGGCCATCTCCTCTCTTGACAGCCATTGTATGAACAGGCAAACCTTCCTGCATGATAGTCATTTTCTGTCTATGACATGGTTCAAAATTACAAATGTGCTACTGGCCCTGAAAGGTTGGCTACCTCTGTGCTCTGTTGAATGGTGGAAAGGCCCCTCTTTTCCAGGAATGATGCTTGTAATTTATCTTCAATAGGTCCTTCAGCAGGATAATGATTTTCCCCTGTGTTTATGCTCTGGGAGAATGGGATAGCTGCATGAAATCTTGTGTCAGTTTCTTGCTGTGTCATTGACTTTCAGCATGTGGACAGCCTTAATCAAGTACCATTCCTGCAAAAATATCCACGTGACCTCTTCTGGAATGTTATCCTTAGTTTCTAACCATGCCAATCCATTTGCCACAACTTCTAGCATCTTCTCAGACTGAAGTGTGAAAACATGCTGAGCCAATTTGCCCTTGTTTACAGTACTGAATAAAATCCATATTCCTAGTGGCCGAGGAGGAAGGACTTCAGACTTAGTGAACGTTTTATGAAAGCACTTTGAGAGATTTAAACAATAAGTGGTACTAAAATGTAGTGTGCCCAGAAGGGCCACTATTCAGGGAGCAATGCAACTGGGGCATTGGATGTTCCAGCCAACTAGGATGGTAGCTGTCTTAAGGGCTTTTAATTTTTTTTAAAAAAGAGAATAGGCACACACATTTAATCTAATGCAGAAGAAAAAAATATTGTGTTAGCCAACATTTCCTTCCACCATTTTCCTTTCCCTTTTTGTACTCTGCTGATTGTAGGATGTTTCTAGAGAAGGAGAATGTAGTAAATAGAGTTGCTGGGTATTTTTAAAGAATAGGCTGTGATCACATGACATGCGTAACCAGATCAGTTAAGGATCTTGTGGTGGTATTTGTGCAACATTTTAAATTGGATTACTTTTAATGCAGCTTTTTGTGTGTTTTTTAGCTTAGATGATTGTGCAAAGCCCCCAGAGGGGGTCAATCCAATCACAAAACTAAACGTGTTGTACAGTTGCAGCTATCATGTTGATAGCAAACCTGAGCAAACCTAGCCATGGTTGAACCCCACCGAAAGCGACCAGTTCAGGCACCACTGCTTTCAGAGGGCTCAGTAGCAATGAAGTTTAGCATCATGCCCTATCTTTTTATGTTAACCAAATGGGAATTAAAGCACTGTAATTCTGGGTCGAGTAGGTCAAAACAGAGACCATGTTGTCACTCAAGAGCAATAGTTCCAGTCCTTTCCGCTAGGAACGCATTCCTTTTGTCCTCTGGAAATTTGTATACGTGAATCTCTCTCCTATTGACTGGTTTTTATCTCACATCCTATGAATGTATGTAAATAAAATTGTACATATTGCATATCTATATAAAATATCTTTTAAAAACATGAAGATGATGTAAATTAGAGTCAAAATAATAACTTTAAAGCCAGTGTACATAAGTTACAATTCTGTATATTTTTTTCTTTTGTTCTTCATAAAATATATTTACTTTGACAATAAAAAGAAATTTGAAATTTTACAAATAATGTTATATTAATTTCTGGTTTCCACTCATAAATTGGAAGTTCTTAAGCTGTCAGTGGTTGCTGTGGGTGGTAATAATTTTGTAAGTAAATTTGAAACACTCATGGACTACGGTTGGCACATCCAAGACAAAACTGAAAACTGATAATATACAGTACATGACTTTAATACAATGAGTTTTCCTTTCCCTTTCTAATTTGACTTATTTTGGTCTAAAGAATGAATATATTTATTACGGTCTTTGACCAGCCTTTACAATAAAAGAAAATAGTTTAATCCAACAATTCATTGTCAGGAAAAAGGAAAAAAATAAAACAGTGAAACAATATATCTAATTAAAAGTTTTGCATAATTGTATAACTTGATAAAAATATTTGGCCACCTGGTGTGTGAGTGTAGAATCAGCATCCCTTAAAAAGAAATAAATATAAAATCTATCAGTATGACTCACAAATTTAGAAATAATTGGGGAGATCAGAGCACGTCTTGGGGCATCATAAAAAGGACACCGTATGAGGACACGGGCAAGAGTTTCTACCTCCCTGGATCCACAAGGGCAAAGTCTCTGTGAATAAAGAGTCCCATGAAGTCTTCCTGCCAGCAGTGCTGAAGGGAGGGCATCAAAGCGGGCTCTGGAAAAGGCCCATCTATATTTGCTTAAGGAGAGATTTTATAGATACCCTGCAGTAGAGGGTTTGCGGCTATCTAGAATTTGGCGATAGAATTCGGAGCACTGGTAATATCATTTTGGCGATCAATGTCCCTAATTCTTTCTTTTACTATTGATTTGGCCTTCTCCAGAGTTAGCTGGCCTAAATATTCAGGAGAGAGGCCAAGACTGCAAAGTTCTTTTGTACAGGTACGGTGCCAATGAGATTGGTAGCTGTCTGACAACAGCAGAGGCATCAGGCCTATAGGATCGAACATGATTTTGAGTCCTGAAGTTAGAAACCTGATCCAGGCCTGAGCCTTAATACATGGCACGTTAGCTTCAAGCCTCAAAACTACATTGGGGGTGCATTTTGGGGTACCAAACAAAGTTTTGGTCTAATGCAATCTTCAGCATGCTTGCTCCAGATTTCTATGGGAAGTTGTCCCTAAATTTTACTTCCATGATCATATCAATTAGTCAATCCTTACTGAGATTCAAAGCTCTCTTATCCCACAAAATAAGTTCTGCTCATTACCAAATGCTCTTACCTACATTTTGGCTTATTAAAGCTTTCTAAAAGCCATATAATAAGCAATAATGTTTCAAGAGTCCAGGTAACTGTGAAGATTGTTTGGAAATTTCCGTTAGTCCAAAATAAAGCTATAAAGTTTGCTTAAAGTTGATAACATGCTCAAATTTTGTCAACTGTCAGTCAGTTTCTGAGCCTAAATTACAGAGTTAATTTTGATCTTTAAAACTGTACATGGCTTTGGATCGGAATATTTTAAGGAACACCATCTTCCAAAACGATCTGACTGGATTGTTGGTGATCTGTGGAGGCCTTCTCTGGTTGTCTCACCAAATGAACTGTGGCGGGTGCCTACAAAGGAAGAGGTTTTCTTAATTGTGGTTCCTCACTTGTGGAAAGAGAAGACATCCCTGGACCCCCCACACAGATGGCTTTTCGATGCATTAATTAATTGATATTTTTCCAGCATTATTTTGATAGCTAGTTTTTAATTCCAAGCACCCACATTATACTGGGATAAAAGCCTTTCTATGTTTTATATATTTCCTGTGTTACATATTTCCTATGAATATATGTTACATACTGTATTTCCTACGAATATACAGTATTTGATTATTTTTCTGCTTTGAAATATTTTGGTGATTTTATAATCTCTCCAGAGAATGTGAGTTATTGGTAGATTAAAAGCAATATTTTAACTACTAGAACAAGTATTAGTACTAATAACAAGACAATGAAATACGTTTCCAATGTTGATGTCACAGTGGTTAAGGTGTTTTTAGGAAAAAAGATAATGCAATTTTAATCCCATCTCAGACTGCAAAAATATTAATATAGGCTGGGGCTGGAGGGGGCTGGTAAGTAAATATTGGTTCTGAAAGAAAAGTTTTAAAAATTGCTGGACCACATGGAAGCCTGATAGTCACTCCCGTTATCACCGGTCCTCTTTGCATGACCTGCTTAATTGAGTCATGGGGGAACAGCATGTTGGGCAAACAAACACCTTAGCCCAGATAAATAACCTAGACAACTACTCCCAAGTGAATTAGTTTTACCCCATACAATCCTGAGTCCTGAATGGGTTACCAGAAAGGTAATGCATCCTTTTTCCACCTGTGGTGGTCCTAAAGGGGCTTCTCTAGGACTCCATCTCTGTCACCATGTTAATTTTCACCTCATTGTAATCACATGGGAGTGAGTGAAAAAAGAATGGGAGAGGTAAATGATGATGCCAGACCTATCGCTCCACCTATCGTGCCAATCTAATCTCAGGGGGAAGGATGTTCCAAGGGTGGCTGCTGTGGCAGAGAAGGCTTTCACTCTAGACACTGCCATGGAGACTGCCTAGCTGATGGTACCGGGAGCATGCCCTTCCTGCCAGATTGGATAGGATGGGTAGTGTGATGGTCCTAGGTTTGCAATCAGCACTCTGTACACAAAACGCGTTGGGATTGTTAGGAATCTTTATTGCATTCAGTGACCCAAGGCACATTAAAAATCCAAGTGATTTCAGTTTTACAAGGATCAGTATAAATACATTCTTCTTTTCCCCTCCCCTCTAGTCAGTTTCTCTGATCAGCGGCTCTGCTCGTCTCACACCTCTGTCGGCGCGTTTGAAGGTCCAAGGTGCTGAATTGACACTTTCCTCTTCCT
The DNA here is from genome assembly GCA_023362775.1 of Charina bottae. Lineage (NCBI taxonomy): Eukaryota > Metazoa > Chordata > Lepidosauria > Squamata > Charinaidae > Charina > Charina bottae. The sequence goes on from JALMGJ010000002.1 coordinate 68,049,660, forward strand.
GCGTGTCTGCCTACTATTGCTTTCATACGTTTGTTTTCTGAGTGTTCCCCGGCTGGCACCATGTCACAATGACACCCGGGTAGGGGGTCATTTGTGACAGGTAGAAACAATTGGGTAGAAACAATATTAGCAGCCAACTAATATTCAAATATATTTTTGTTGTTTTATTTGCATTTTGTTTATTGTTTATCGTCATTGTTTTAATTGTGTGAGATGCCCAGAGCCACATAATTTGAACAAATAAATAAATAAATAAATAAATAAATTCTCCCTATAAAATGTATGCCTTAACATGTCACAGTTCGTTGTTTGAGAATTGCTGTTCCAAGAAAAATTGGAAGCTGTTCATGGAAGAAACAACAGAATAACTATAATCGGATACATGAGAAGGCCATTTATCTGCATGTATTTAAAAAGTATGATAGGTGAATGCTTCTTATAATTGGAGTAGATTAAGAACTTCTGTCTTTGCAAGAACTTAAACCACACTCATGATCTCCCACTTTGTGAAGTTTCCACTTATAAAAACCTCCCCCAATATGGTGCTATCCACATACAGTATTTTGACTGATTAAAGTAGATACTTTGACATCATATGTTGTCAAATCAGTGAGTTCTCATATGATCAGAAGAAAACAAACTGATGCCAGATTTGCTTGTTACCAAAATGGGAGACAAATGGAAACTAGTCTTCCTGCCAAAAACAGGGGGCTGTCCAGCCTATTGTGTAGGTTGGGCAGGAGGAAGAGGAACAAAAAGAAGAACTTTGATTTCACTATAAATAGAATTCTCATTCCATACACAGCAGTCATTGGAATTCTTTCATAATGGTTTCTTAGCTTTTCTGCAATAAACTACTTATCAGAAGTTCCTGGATTCTTGTGCACCTGGTTAATTGGTTTCAGTCCAACCTGTTGGGGAGAAGTCTTATAATATGCATGAGCCTTGGAAATCATTTGAAGGCTCATGGATTTTACTGTGAGTGTCATGAAATCACTCCCCAGTACTTTTTAATGTATGAGCAAGCTTTGTATCTGTAACAGAAAGGATGCAACATGGTGTGACTAAGGGCTTTTTAATATAATCAGGAGAATCAAATTCTATATCTATTCCTGGACTGTATTGCGTCTTGCTGATGAGCATAGACAGGGGGCTCACACATTTTAATTGTTCCTTTATGAAAAAAGATGCTGAGGTCATAGAAAAATAACAACATCCCATTAGTATTCCCCACTATGCTAATTTTGCATGTGCTGTGTGCCCCCTTCTTCCTCCTTGGAAAGGGGTTCCACACGGATACCTCCCAACTGTGGCAACATAGTCTAGAGCAGTCTTTCTCAACCTCAGCAACTTTAAGATGTGTGGACTTCAAATCCCATGCTGGCTGGGGATTTCTGGGAGTTGAAGTCCACCCATCTTAAAGTTGCTAAGGTTGAGAAACACTGGTCTAGAGACAGTACCTTTCTGCTGATGACATACAGTACATTGGCCATAATTGATAGTGACAGGAACTTTTATTGGACAGTCTTGCCTTGAAATGCCTTGCCTTGAAATATCTTAATAAAGGAGTTCCAATAAGATGCCAAGAACATTTTTTTGCATGAATTTTCCTCTTAAGTTTTTAGATTTTCTGGTCATTAAGCTGTACCACTTTTAGGTGTCTTGCAACCATGCCACTACAGTAGTGAATATATTATTGTCCTGGGACCATTTAAATGAAAGGTGGTGGATCTTAGTCCTTTTTAAACTGGCATTTTCTGGAATATTTGTCCTCTTGGTCTCCTTCTCCCTTGAATTCCATGCACTGTCCAAGAATGCTCCAGCTGGGGTATGTTTTTCCTTCTCTAACATCCTGCTATATGTTTAATCCAAGCAAACAGGTGACTTGAGAACAAAGTGAACTGAAAGAGGGCAAAGTTAATGATTACTGTGACCCTTTGCTGAGTTATGTAAGCTGAATCCTTGATGTTTTTTAAGAGGGTATATTCCAACATTGACAGAAGTACACTTGTTTTAGGTCACGTGAGCCAATGCTTCATGGTATGATACCAATGATTGAAACTAAGGCTCCATATACTTGCTAGAAATTTGGATTCAACAAGCCTTTTTTTACAATGAATATGAACAGGAAGGCATTATCTGGATTTTAAGTACATCAGACTCATGAGACAAGACCGTTGCTGGATTTTCCCACTGAAAATTCTACAGGCGTGCATTTTCTAGATTATTTTCATTTTTCCAGCTTTAGGGTGGCAGTGTTTAAGTATTATTGTGCCATGTTAAGCCTAGTCTAGGACCTAAACATTAAGATAACCCATAAAATAGCTGTAAAACTATGCTGCTGATCCTTGGTGTTCTGCAGCTGAATTTCAGTAGCTCATTTTGTGGGGCTCAATGGCTTTCAAAAAAGCAGTTAGGGGACTGATTTGTCTCTTGGGCTTCAATTTGCCACCATTGCCCTGCAGGAAAGGTCATGTGCAGAAAAGCCTTTCTTTCACATGGTAGACTGTTGATCTCTCCAGCCCGTCTATCTTCTCAGGTTCTCAAAGACGTAGGGAGTCTCAAACTGAATGGTTAAGGGCAATCGGACATGCAGTTATATCAGAAGTAGCTTTACTGAATTTAGTAAGACTTCTGAGTAGACGTATATAGGGTTGGGGCACAAAAAGGAAACAGAAACATGTATGAAAAAAGTACATAAGTTGTTGGTTCTACTCTAACATTATTTCTTCTGGTGAAATATTCATTGAAATGCATTGATCAGCATAATACACATTTTGTTATCTCTGTAAAAGTTACCTTTTCTTTTACTTTTGTTAAGATACCCCAAAGCCAGAAAACATTTTAGAATAGCTCTTATGTAATGATTTCTCAGTTCTCCTGATCTCAAAATCACTCCACCCCCAGAAGCAAAATGTTCCACCAGCTGTAATTTGTTATTGAGCAGCAGTTCAACCTTATGCAAATTTATTCAGGAACATACCGTATTCTCAGCATTACTTCTTACAGTGTTTAGGATTGCAGCCTAATTAAATTAACACTCACCTAGTTTTTAGTTTTGTGTTTGGAGTTTTTGCAATGCTATATTATGATCTTGAATACTGCTTGGAGTCTTCTAAACTGGGGCGGTAAATAAATGATACTCAATCAATCACATTGTTACACACAGCTAAAATAAGTAAATTGCAATTAAAGCAAATTAGGTGATATATAGTTTGGATGTGTCTAGAATGACTGCTCAGACATACTTTAAAAAATGAAGTCGATGACATTTCACAGAGCATTCCAAGCTTCACATCTGACTACAGCAGTGTTTCTCAATCTTGGCAACTTGACGTTGTGTGGACTTCAACTCCCAGAATTCCCCAGCCAGCTATGCTAGCTGGGGAATTCTGGGAGTTGAAATCCACACATCTTCAAGTTGCCATGGTTGAGAAACACTGCGCTACAGTATAGGACAGATTGCCACTACTGAGTCTGTCCTTCCCCCAGGTTTAAGAGGCCTCTGAGTGAAGTATTTTCTCAGACTGCCCTGCTAACACCCTGTTTTTAATTGGCAACGTGCTGATGGCAATACCATCTTCATTAAGGCTACTCTATTAGGGCAACAAACATCTAAACTCTTTGCTGCCATCTGGATTTTTGCAGCCCATGCAGGATATCCTTAATGTTCACTACCGTCTCTGACAGCCAGCCAAATAGTAGGTGCTCCGAAAGTATCGAGTGGAAAGCTGGGCAATCAAGGCTTCACTAAGCTGTGACCCATGCCAGGCATGGGTTTAAATAAGGGCATTCCTCCCTGTGTGAGCGGTGTGCAGAAGCTGACTTAATCAGTGGCTCCTTTCTGGGAGTGGGGCACAGGCAAAGCAATTCTGTCTCCCCAGGTCATCATTTGAAGATCCTCATCAGTTTGAACCAGCTGCCTGCTATTACTGCTTTTGAAAATCATTTTATGCAAAATGTTGCATAACAGGCGGTGAACACTTGGCTAAGGCACTGAATGCTAAGTACAATATCAGGCAAACATGCCAAATTGGTGCCAGGCATTTAATAAGCCATCCTGTAGCAAAATGTAAGAGGGACATAAACACTCAGTGTTGGTTGCTTTCAAATTGGCCTTTTTTCACTATTCTATAAATGGCAGCCAGGTAGTCGCCTCGTTTTGCATCCTGCTGTCTTTAACGAGAGCTATTTTTCCATGGACAGCATGTCCCAGGCCTCATGGAGTAGAAAACAGAGAGATGGTTGGGTTCCCAGTGGCAGCAAGGGAGGGCAAATGTTCTGCAAATATTATTATGCCAAGGAGTGGCAAACACAGGCCTACCAGTTCAGCCTGCAGAGAGTATGTGTTGTGCACTGGAAACAGAAAAAGACCCAGCAGCTGGGATTGGTGCCAATTCCTACACTTAGTTCTCTGTCACTTACAAGTGGGGAGAATACACAGTTGGATCTCTATGTGCTGTGGACCAAAATAACCCCTCCACCCAAATGCTAGGCTCAACATAAATCATGCAAATTGGTTGCATTTTCACCTCAGTGCTGACTTGGCATAGCTCAGACTGCTTTACAAGGTGCGTTTCAAGACTCTTGGATTGGAGGGGGGTGAATAAAAGATGGGGGGGGCAGGAAAAGAGGGCACGGAAGTTAGGCATAGGCCAAAAATGAGTAACATGCAAAGAAATGAGGATGTAAAAGAATTCCTCCATAAATACTTCTGGGTTTGGAGTTGTTGTTTTTGTTACTTTTCATCCCCAGAGACATGTGTGAGGGAACACAACTCATCGCAAACATAGCCTGGCTACTGTTGGTCCTTCCCTCTCAAAAGGTTGGCTGAGGAATTGCATGGTAAATTACATGGTCATTATGGGAAGCACACCAGGTCAAGGGAAAAGGTTTTTGGTAACAGCCAGCCTGCTGTTAATACATCAAGTTTATAAAAATAAAAAAAGCCATCAAAACTACTTGTGATCCTTTAACCACCTAATGCAGTCTAACAATGTTACCTCCCTTCCTCAAAAACAACAACAACAACAAATCTGTTCAAACTGTTCTGCCAAGCATAACAAATTATATTTTTTATGACCATGCATCCTTTTGTTGTTTATTCGTTCAGTCGCTTCTGACTCTTCGTGACTTCATGGACCAGCCCACGCCAGAGCTTCCTGTCGGCCGTCGCCACCCCCAGCTCCCCCACGGTCGAGTCCGTCACCTCCAGAGTATCATCCAGCCATCTTGCCCTTGGTGGGCCCCTCTTCCTTTTGCCTTCCACTTTCCCTAGCATCAGCATCTTCTCCAGGGTATCCTGTCTTCTTATTATATGGCCAAAGTACTTCGGTTTTGCTTTTAATATCATTCCCCCAAGTGAGAAGTCTGGCTTTATTTCCTGGAGTATGGACTGGTTTGATATTCTTGCAGTCCAAGGTACTCTCAGGATTTTCCTCCAACACCACAGTTCAAAAGCATATATCTTCCTTCGCTCAGCCTTCCTTATGGTCCATAGCTGACAGTTTTTAAGACTACTGATGACCTTTCCCTGGCCACTTCAAGTTTTTACAATAATGTGCATGAGACTTGAAATGGTCAAATGTGTCACCATCACATTCTCCCACTTACAATCTATATCATCTTGAATTCTTGTGGTCCCACTTCTGTAGAAAAAATGCAGATTCTGGTAGGAAATTTTCACCCAACAGCAACGATAGTCCTAAGCGGTACCACCAATTCATTGGAATTCAACCTAGTCTTTTAACAAGTAAGCATTCAAAGGTTGAGTAAATCTATCAAGCTTGTCAAACTATTTCCATTATAATTATAATTATGAAGACATTCATGCATTTTGGTAAATTCTAATCCAAACAAACCAAATGAAATGCTCAGCCAACCCTACACTGTAGTCCCTTCTACAGTAGGAATGTGATGTCACCTCTGCTATCAAATCCTTCTTGAAAGCCCATCCTTTCCTGTATGTAAGTGCGTATTGATATTACATTGATTTACATGGCTGCCCATCTTGCAAATGCAACTCTGGGCATTTGTTAGAACAATAGAAACAATATTAGCAACAACAAAAATAAGTCACCGAGGATAAACCCAACTAAGGAACTGATAGAGACCTCTCAAGAGGCCATAATTGGCTTATCCCTTTTATCCACGTTCTCCACTCCAACCATGCCTAAGCAGACACAATTGCATTTGCTCAGACTGACCTTTGTCTTTCCCTACTCTCTTTCTCCCCCATTATGAAAGTTAAACTGGAACCCCCTTGCATCCAGGATCTGTTTTCTGCTGATGGGATTTTGTAAAGCACCACTCTCTCTTCTCCTCAATCAGTTATCTGAAAGTAGGAAGTCTAGAAACCTACTAAATCTCACCTGTGAAAAGGATTAGTTTATGTTGAACTTGAGAACATAAGATATGTTCAGGGTCTATAAGGGAAAGTGTAGCCAACCGTATTACTGACCAAGCAGTAATTTACAATACTAAGTTCAGAATATCTCCTCTGAGCCATTTGAGGTTGGATGCCGAATAGAAAATAAAGGCAGGAAGAGCAGGGGGGGAAAAGGAATAAAGGTGGTTGAAGAGCAGGATTTGTGAAGGAAACGTTTGGTCATCTGAATAAGCTCCCTTCTTTATTTTACCAATCATTTCCAGATTTCTGTCTTTGCAATAAATAATTGGAAATTCTCAAAAACACATTTTGAAAAGAGAAGCATGAGTAATTCATTCACTACATCCAGTGACTAAGCAGTCATCCATTAATGTAGGCAATCGTGTCTGAATATGGTAGGTTTCCTACTTCTGAAAGTTGCAAAGCAGTCTTTATTCAGGCAGTACTGGTTCACTTATTCGTTTGATTCAAGCCTCTCAGATGAAACAAGCCGTGTTAAAATTCATGCAGTCCATTCTATGAGTCTGATGTAATTTGTTTTTCAGCAGGTTTATTGGATCAATGCATCACTGATCCACTCAGGAGCACTTTTTTGTTTTGTGTAACATAAGTCATGCTTATGTTGAGCATTAATCTTGATTTTTATTGGGGATAACAAGGAAGGAAGGAAGGAAGGAAGGAAGGAAGGAAGGAAGGAAGGAAGGAAGGAAGGAAGGAAGGAAGGAGGGTGGAATATGCCATATAAAAGAATAGCAGTTGCTGGGATGGATATCAGGATATCAGGATTATTGTCTTCACTGTCTTATATGGGAAACCCCTTTAGTTTATTTAGCATAAAACAACAGAAGGTGTTAGGAACTAACTTCTGGCAGCACAACTAGGACTTACTCTAATTTCTGGAAGGCTTTACATCTCTTTTTGTGTTTCTCAGAATAAAATAGATTTTTCATCTAAGGAGCCAGGCAGATGTTAACAGAAATACATTAGCTAAATGTACAGAAAGCAATTTCCCTGAGCTTCTACATCAACATCTCTGACATAATTGTTTTGACTATGAACCTTTTCTGGTTGCAGTGGTTCATGTTGCAGCTGAACCAGCTCAGTTTCACCATCCTATATTGCTAAATCAATATGACATCCATGGTGTTTTTTGATAATTGCAATACCAAAACTGCATTGCGCTGGTAGAATGACCTTTGAAATGTTTTTAAATTTTGCCTTGCATAGCAGATCAGTGAATCTGGCTGTGAGGTTTAGAGATTGCAATCAACCAACACAGATTAGTTATAATGTAAATTAAGTGTAATTAACTCACTTTCTTCAGAGGGATAAATAATCTAATGACAGAATGCCAGTAGATGTAAAACTGACCAGAGTAATTCTCTTATAAATAAGATGAAAAGTACAATCAGAATGCTAAAATATAAGGCTTAATGTGGGTGTGGGGTGTGGCAGAGAATACAGGGAAGTCTAGAATTGGGTTCAACAAGAACCTTTTGAAAGATCAGCGATGCTCTAAAATGCTTGCTACTGGAATGAGTTTGAAGTTCATAATGTTTGAATCCACATCATAACTTGTAATTCTGGAATTTAGGTATAGCAACTAAAGCTAATAATTGACAAAAGATTGAGGAGTTATTGAGGGAATTGGATACCACAAAATATGGTGATAGATTCTAACTCAGATATCCTTAAAGGGGGACTATTTGTGGAATATAAGGCTATCATTACTTACTAGTAATGATGTCTATATATTATCTGGAGATGCAATGGTATCATGCCTTTAAATGAGACAGAATTCCTGCCCTACTGTGAGCTTCATAGAGATATTTATATATTTATTAGATTTATATTCCATCTTTATTTTGCACAATGCTCCCTCCTCCTATTTTCCCCCAAACAACAATCCTGTGAAGTGGATTGGGCTGAGAGAGTGACTGGCTCATGAGAAACAGGATGTTGGACTAAATGTCCCATTGATCGATTCTAATTTTTCTAAAGCCAGCTTGAACATCTGGCATCTTCCTTTTCATGTATGGCTCTAATTTGCATTGGATGATCTTAAGCATTATTTTGCTAGTGTGTGAAATTAAGGATATTGTACGATAGTTTGCAAACCATGTTAAGTCTCCTTTAGCAGGCATTGGTATGTAGATTGACCTTTTCCTTTTTTTTAAAAAATAATTTTATTAAGTTTTACAATACATATTAAAAGTTAGAATAGAAAAAAGAAATAGAAATAGAAATACAAAATAAGGAAAAAGATAAAGAAAAAGTGAAGTCAAGAAATAATAAACAAAGAAAATATAGAAAATAGATGTCCTCCAATCTATCTTTGAACTTAAAGTACAATAATTAATTTTAAATGTTAGTCTTTCATATAATACACAGGAACTTTTCTTTGTCATATGCCTTTTGATTTCTATAATCCAATCTTCTGATCTTCATATGGGTTTCACCTTTCTTACTATCTCCCAATATTCCATCTTTGGCTTCCACTCCTTAAAGTAGTAATTAAATGTTAAATGTTCATTACTGCATTTTTGTCTTTTCCATAAAGTCCAATAAGTATAACAAATAAAAGCCTTATTTACTTCTAATAAACTACAATATATTCTATTCATATTATGATTACATATTCCACTAGTACATAACCTAGCATATTACGTAACTTAATACATAATATAGCAATTCTTATAATATTCATACATATATGTTTCTGGGGAGTCTTTGGTGCTCTCTGAGCCTTGTTGTTTTCATGCAGACGTTTCATTGCCAGGCTAGGCAACATCTTCAGTGCGAAAAGGGAGTGGAACTTGCTGTCTGTTTATATACCCTGGCTTGTCCTGCCTGTGTTGGTGGGGGTCTTGTACTCTCCTTGGTAGTTCCTTGATTGGGCTGTTGTGTGCTGTTTGGGTGATTGACTGAGTTAATAGTTCCTTGATTAAGGTCTATTGTGTTGTTTGATTGCTCCTCTGCTGCTAATCTTGCTGTTAATCTATGCATATCTTGTTGTTGATTGCTGTAACAGCCACTATGTAGGACAGACTGGCAGAAGACTAGCAGAACGCATCCACGAACACCAACTAGCAGTCAGAAGACATGATGAAAACTCCTTAATCTCACAACACATGGACAGACTTAACCATACTTTCAACTGGGAAACTGTGAGCATATTAGACCAGGCCAAATCCAAAAATGCTAGAGAATTCCTGGAAGCTTGGCACTCAGACAAAGCAGCCATCAACAGACACATAGAGGTTAACAACATTTACATACAATTCATAAGAGACAATAGAATAGCCAGAAGACCAGAACACCCCTGGGCCAGCAGGACGCCGAGGGAAGGAATGGCGATTAAAGCATTTGCCCGGTGAGGGAGGCAGCGGACCGGGAGCCCCAGGTGCCCCGCGCCTCCAGCTGCATCCCGGGGGCGAGAGGCACGGCCTCTGGCTGGCCAAACACATTACCCAGCGGAGAGGCTTCTGCCCGAGCGGCGTCGCGTGAGCCCCTGAACCCAAATCAGTCAACATCGAACCTTCTTTTCCATTTCAGGAGCAGCAGGCAGGTGAAGCTAAATCGCAACAACAGGCTTTAATCGCCATTCCTTCCCTCAGCGTCCTGCTGGCTGCACAGAATTGAGTTTCGAAAGGGCGTCTTGGGGAGCGCCTCTCCCCCTCCTCCTTTTGCAAACGTCCCGAAGCCCCGGGTGTTCTTTGGGGGGCGCCGCTTCTTCTCGCAGCACCCCAGGACCAGGAACCGTCCCCTCCCCCCCTAAATATTATTTGGATATGCAAGGCAATAGTTCAGTAAATGCTGGGCAGGGTTTTCAGGCAGGAGCCAATCGCGTGGCTGGGGGGCGGAGTTTTCAGGTAGGAGCCAATCACGTGGGCCAGGGGGCGGAGTTTTCTGGCAGGAGCCAATCACGTGGGCCGGGGGCGGGGAGCCCTGTTATTACTGTGTCGCAAAATGATGCATGTCTAAAAGGTGTGTCACTAACATGAAAAGTTTGGAAAGCTCTGTTCTAGACTATGAAAGCAAGACAATTCCTTCCTTGTTTTTCATGTCCTGAGTAGCAAACAGTGTGATCTTCTGACTGGAAATGTTTAATTCCAATCTATTTCAATTCACTGTTGCCTAAGATATTGGTTTATAATAGTTTCATTTCAACTTTCATTGTGTTGAGTTCATGCTTATTATATTCTGTTTCCACAGTAATTCTGTCTTTGCAGCTTCAGATTTTCTTTTCCTGCATGGCAACACTGGCAGCTAGACATCCTGAAGGCTTTAATCAAACCACATCATAAACACCATTAGTATTCTGAAAGATCCTCAGTTCTTCTGCAGTAACATGAATGCCATCCAACCTGAGGGGTCCATCATTTGGCACTATATTGTCAATTATTATATTGTGGTTTTCTTGATACAGTTCAGGAGTGGTTCACAATTGCCTTCTCCCATGTAGTATGAAATGATGACTTTGCTGTTGTCACTAAAGTGATTATATGCCTCCAACATCTTCCTGTATTTCTGCTACCCAATATAGGTGCCAGTTTGCTTTAGCTGGGCAGCTGGAATGATCTTCATGCCTTGAGTGACCCTGCTGGGAATATATACTCTTGTCACACACTCCTGAAGTTCATCACTCATCCCTCCGGAACGCCCTCTCCCCTGCCACAATGAGGCAGCACGACAAGACTTGGGGTGCGTGTGTTATATTCTTATACCATAGTTTGAAACTACAGAATATTGAAATCACTTGTAGCTTCAATCAGAATGTCATAGATTCAGTTCTGATAATATGTTGATAGTATAAGCAGTCCACTCACAAAAACAGCTTAACATCAGAGACATAAAATCATACAAAAGTATGCTTCCTACTGTATTTTGTTGAAAGGTTTGAGGTCATGCATCAACTCAGGGTTCAGATGTTACAGTTCTTAGGTCCTCATTTCCAGCCATCAGAGTAGTATCATCAGCTTTTCTGAGCTTGATGATGTTTCTTTTAGGAATTTTAACTCCAACTTCTATTTCTTCTATTCTGGCTTTTCTCATGATATGTACTGCTGTGGAGTCCTTGGTGCTCTCTGAGCCTTGTTGTTTTCTTGCAGACGTTTCATTGCCAGGCTAGGCAACATCTTCAGTGCAAAAAGGGAGTGGAACTTGCTCTCTGTTTATATACCCTGGCTTGTCCTGCTTGTGTTGGTGGGGGTGTTGTTCTCTCCTTAGTACATATATGTACTGCATGTAAGTGAAATAAATAAAGTGATGGTATACAATCTGGGACACTGCTTTCCAAATGTTGAACCGTTTAGTTCCTTTGTATTCTGTTCTAATGGATGTTTCTTGATCATTGCATAAATTCTTCAGTAGGCAGATGAGGTAGCTTGGTACATCCATGTTTTAAGGGCTGTCTGCAATTTGTTGTAGTCTCTACAGACAAAAGCTGTACTACAGTCAATAAAGTGAAACCAGACATCTTTCTGGAATTCCCTTGCCTTTTGGATTTTACCAATGTGATCTGGGTTGCCTCTGCCTCTTTTGAATGCAGTTTGTATGTGTGGCAGTTCTTGTTGCATCTATTGTTGAAGTTTGATTGCAAAATCTTGGGCATTATCTTACTGGCATGTGAGATGAACAAGTGTTCAGTAGTCTGAACATTCTTTTGCATTGCCCTTTTTGACCTTGGAATATAAAAACCCCTTGGCGACAGCTGTGTTTTCTATACCAGCTTACAAATGACAAATAGCACTATAACACCATCATCTTGTAGATTTGAAACTGTTAGGATGGTATTTTAAACACACCTGCTGCTTTGTTGGCAAATTTTCTAGGACCCACTTAACTTTACTTTCCAAAATGCCTGGTTCTAGTTCAGTAATCAAACCTTTAAATGTATCACTGATTTGGGGATATTTTTTGTCCTTCTATACAGTTGTGGCATCTTTCCTTTGTATCTTCTTTCTTCAGTATAACTTTGTCTTGTCTTTCATCATGCCCATATTTGCATAAAAGTTTCCCTTGATTTCTGTATGTTTTTGAAATAAATCTCTTTTCTTTCCCATTTGATCATTGTCCCATTTCTGTATTGCTTGCTATTTATTTATTTATTTATTTATTTATTTACTTTCTTACTTACTTACTTACTTTTCTATCCCGCCTTTATTATTTTGATAATAAATAACTCAAGTTATCAAATTCAAATTCAAGTTATCAAGTTATCAAACTTGAGTTATTTGATAAATAACTCAAGGCAGCGAACATACCTTCTCCTTCCTCCTCCTATTTTCCCCACAACAACCACCCTGTGAGGTGAGCTGGGCTGAGAGAGAGTGTCAGGCCCAAGGTCACCCAGCCGGCTTTCATGCCTAAGGTAGGACTAGAACTCTCAGTCTCCTGGTTTCTAGCCCATTGCTTTAACCACTAGACCAAACTGGCTCTATAAATAAGTTCTTTGGAATTCAAAGTTTAGTTGGGCAAGTTTTCCTCCTTGTATTGTCTTCTGCTTTCTCCAGCTACTTTCAGCATATCAGGGGACCGTTGTTTTGACCTCTTTTTGCATTTAGGGGATGTTTTCTTTTTTTCTGCTTCTTTAGTGATGACATGAATATCAGTCTGGAGTTCTTTAACTACTTTAATGAGTTTTTTTACTTGAGCCACACAGCACCAGTTCTGTTCTTGTTGATCGAAATGAGATTTTCCATCTTTGCTTGCATAGTATATCAATCTAATGTTGTGTATTATTATTATGATTGATTGCACAGTCAGCCAGATGTTTAGACTGGATTTGACATTTTTGTCCACCCATCAAATCCTTCCCAAGGACTTGGGATAGGCAGATGTTGTTATTTAATAATATTAAAGGTATTATTATTGTTGTTGGTTGCACAGTCAGCCAGATGTTTAGACTAATTTTGACATTTTTATCCACCTATTGAGTCCCATGTTGTTGTTGTTGTTGTTGTTGTTGTTGTTGTTGTTGTATCTTTATTTTGTATAACTCAAGATGGCACACATAATGCTCCCACCTGTGAAGAGGGTTGGGCTAAGAGAGTGACTGGCCCAAAGTCACCCAGCAGCTTCCGTATCAAAGGGAGGACTAGAACTCACAGTCTCCTGGTTTCTAGTCCAGGATATACATAATGCTTTGTTTTCTTGGCTGGTGGGATTATTTGGCTGAAATTCCCTAAACATAGTATGCTTCAATAGTGTAAGAGTAGGAATGGCAACAACAACTCTTCTTTTCCCTCAAAAAGCTGTTGGGATTATTAGGCCAAAAAAATCTAACCATAAGCCATCTCTAGAGAAGAGTGTGGCTAAAGGTGGGGGGAATTCAGGTGTATTTCAGTAGTATTGCACTTAGTAAGGTATCCAGATCATACAAGTAACTGGCAATAAGTTACTCAACTTGTGTATCAAAATGTCTATATATTTAATTTGTTATGATTGCCAATTAGCATGATGCCAGAATAATAAAGAATGTAACCACTTACTTTCCTTAATGTTGATAATCCGTGTTATCATTTGAAAGTCAAACTGGCTTAAAACACATGTTTATACAGGATCTTGAATGAAAAACCAGATCTGGTCACTGCCATGCTTGGCTTGAGAACATCAGGATGGGATTACTGGTTTAAAAAGCTCTCAGAAGCTTCAGTTTAGTCTATGCCAGCTGGTATAAAATGTTGTAGTCAGTTAACAGGGGTCCATTTTGAGTGACATATGTATCTGATATTCTACATTCCACATTGGTTTGTTTCTGAACCCAGTTCAAAGTGCTGGTCTATAAGGATGTCAGTGCTTTAGGACCAATTCTATCTACATTAACTTGCCTATCCATTCTAGTCTTTGATGGAAGTCCAGAGCTAGAGCCCATAAGCAAAGTGTGAATGGCAGATATGCAGAACAGTCTTCTGAGTTTCACTCCCTGACTTTAAATGTGGGAGACTCGACTGAATCCTTGGATGCTATATAAAATCACATCATTTAAGTGGATTTTTAGATTAATGGAGTCTTACTTTTACAGAAAAGTTTTCTATTTGAAGATGTCCTCTGTTTGAAGAGATTTCCCACGCATTTCTAGCTGAAAGGTACAAAATCATAAGAAAGGAGAGATTCTTGAAGCTGTCCATCAATATTTATTTCTTAGATAGCAAGAAAATATGTTACGTAGTTTTGTCCATTATGGATTTATATATTTTATTATATCTCAATCCGAGTGATAATTTCTATATTTTTATCTACCTAGCTAGCTTACTGTACATTACAGTACCGCACTACCTTCACTTTTCCCCTTTCATCCAGTGCCTTTCCTCCCCCCCCCCCTCTGTTTGGCAATGTATAAATGACCACCCTAGCTTAATTCTTAACTCTTAATTGGTTCTCCCTTTTTTTCCTGCTGTTATTTCTACTAGTTCGTTGGCACATACAGCTTTGTCTCTGATATTTCACTGGTCTCTACCTCATTTTTGCTGTGTAACACAGCTCTCCCTACAGTAATGGTCTTTTTGTGCAATCACAGTTATCTATGATTGCTCAATAAAGAGCTCTGTGATGGATTGAGACAACTTACTGACAGTGTTGTCTCCCAATAATGGGACAATGAAAATAAAAACCTATATGTTGAATATGTGAGTAGAAGGATCATAGCCATGAGTACTGGTAACTGATGGTTTCAAAGACTTTGCACTAGAGTTTATATAGGGCTTTGTTAAATAGCAGTTGCATGGCTTTTGCTTCTGCAATAGGTTGCACAAGCTCTTGCACAAGAATAAAATCTTTGGATTTAATTTCACTTTACTTTTCTTGCACAAATTCTTAGATGATGTGTGTGTGTGGATGACTCCTTTCAGGAGTGAAAGAATTGTTCCGCAAATGTAAGAGCACTTTTGGATTTAATCTGTTTGTTTGTTTTTGTGATTATTAAGGAAGAAACAGATAACAAAACAATGAATATTTAAGTTATGTATAAATCATATAAATCTTTTTTATATAAACACATCTGGATTGGAATATTGTTCACTTGATAAGGGTTGCTAGGTGAAAGAAGGCAATGGTATGGAGAAAAAGGAACAGATGGAAATTCTCACCTTTTTATAGAACTCATATTGTTGGAGAAGCACAGCCTGGTCTAAAATGTTTGGGGCATATGAAGAACAGCTTCTAGGATTGAGTATTTCAGGAAGCAAGTCTATGTTCAGTTACCGGAAGTGAACCTTATTAATTACCTTGGATTTAACTGTCAGTAGACATGTATTATATATATATATATAATGAGCAGTAATGGGTGGGGCGGGGCGGGGCGGGATTCTGCAGCTTAAGTTCTTTTGAGAATATACAGTATAAATTTTTTAAAATGTGAGATTTGCATGAACATGAGATATGTACTTTGTTCAGTGAGGTATCTTCTTCTAAATATTAAATTATGGACATGACACAATTTATGACTGGTGTGATCATAAAAAAACCCTCTCTAAAAAACAATATATACTGCATCATGATCACCCAACAAAATTAGCTTAGGACAAACAATTTTTTTTTTAATGTAACACGTAATCACCTTTAATATTCTTGTTCAGCTTCTAACTCCTGATGTTCCAGTGAGAGCTTAGGGCAATCCCATTTGAATTCATGCTGTTCAGCTTCAGTGAAGTTTCCACCATTCATTAATCTCACATAGAGTTAAAGTATGAATCTCAAGCTTATCCAAACGCAATCCTTTTATTCACTGAAGGTTCTTTGATCCAGCAAAGGCTTCAAACTTTTAAGAGGCAACCTGCATAATCCCCCCTTTTCTTCTGCCATTTCCCATACCAATCATTGCATGAGGATACCCCGTGACTCATTTGGAAGTAATATAACTCTGATAATTAAATTCTAGGAACAAGCACAGATAATTGCTTCCCCCCTCCTCCAGGCTGTGTTTATATCTTTTTTGGTTTTAAGGTCGTCCATTCCTGGCTATATCCAAGATTAAACACTGGAAAACAAGTATATTTTGAGAATGTATTTATAGTTACTTTTTTGTACCTAATAATTATAGCAATGTTAACAACACAGGTCACATAACTGCCCTGTTCTTTGTTTTTGAAGCAACAGGGTTTCTTTTGCCTTTAGAATATATATCTAGTTTCTGTGCCCATGTGCTTGTTTATAATAATTTTTCCTGGGGAAATCCAAATCTCTTCTCCTTGTACAATTCACTGCAATTCACTTGCTCTACATGGGGCTACCCTTGAAGAGTATCCGGAAGCTTCAGCTGATCCAGAATGCGGCCGCACGGACGATCTTGGAAGTCCCTTATCAGACACATGTAACACCGTTGTTACGCGAGCTGCACTGGGTTCCAGTTTGCTTCCGGGTCCAATTCAAGGTGTTGGTTATGACCTTTAAAGCCCTTCATGGCATGGGGCCAGGTTACCTAAGGGACCGTCTTAGTCCCATTACATCATCCCATCCCATCTGGTCATGCAGGGAAGGCATGCTATGGACCCCATCGGTCAAAGAATTCCATCTAACGGGGTCACGGAAGCATGCCTTCTCTGCAGTAGCACCTGCTCTGTGGAATATTCTTCCCCCAGAGTTAAGACAGTCCCCCTTGCTCCTGGACTTCCGGAAAAAACTCAAGACTTGGCTCTGCCAACAGGCCTGGGGCGGGAAAAAGAGTGTATACTCTTGGGGATGGCTAATACCTTAGGATGGCCCTAGAATTGCCCTTTCCAATGTTTTAAGAAGATACTACCATCTTGATTTTATTATATTTATTGTATTTTAAATTGTTCATTTTAATGTTTAATTTAACTTTATATTTGGATTGTAAACCTCCCAGAGTCCCTTTGAGGGAGTTGGGCGATGATAAATCAAATAAACAAACAAACAAACAAACAAACAAACAAACAAATAAACATTTTATTCATTAAGTATAATCAGCTTATTTCTGATTCCTTCTTTTCCTTTTGAAAATTATGGATAGTGCTTTCTAGCTTTTGTAAGCCTTTTTAGCTAACCTGTTTTTATTGTGTGTATTTTATCACTGTCATTAGTTTTTACAATTTTATGCAACTGTCATGATAACTGACTGAATAAAAAAATAAGTACAATTTTATGCTCCTTGTTAAGCATTTTTCTAGGTCAATGGACAGTAATTTCAGGCTCTATAATATTGGTTTCTAGCCAAATTTTGATTGAGCAAGAATCCAATCAATCAAAGACAGAAGCCAATGCTATAAAGAAAAATTGCAAAAACATGGCTATTCCCTTTTGATTCTTTTTATCAATTTGGCAACTTTCCCCATCCATCCAAAGCTAGACAATATTAAAAATAAAGTTAATTTGAATTATGAATAGTAGTTGTACAATCATTAGTGAGAGAGAGATTGCCAGTTTTCTGGATATTATCAACGTCAGCTTCTTGATCCACTTAAGTTGTTATGGGTACAGCAACATGTGGACTGTAAATCATTGGGGCAATATCTTTTAAAAAGTCCTACTTATTACTCCATACATTTTCCATTGAACCCATAAATCATTGGTTGCTTCTCAACTTGTTTATATACCTAGTATAGGACTCCTGAAGAACATTGTAGTCAGGATGCAGGACTGAAGGATATTCTGTCTGACTCATCCTTACATTAAATCAAGGGGATGTGATCTGGAGTTCTGTGGTTACAGAACCTTAGATGTGGCTCTTGAACCATTTCAAAAGTTACCATGAAATTATCATTTTTATTATAACAGAATGAGGAAATTCCTAAATGTATGAGCACAGAGATTTCGCTTCTGTCTGTGCTCCTGCCCTCTGAAGATGCTGGCCACAGATGCTGGCGAAACGTTAGGAACCACAACTTCCAGAACACGGCCACACAGCCCGGAAGACCCACAACAGCCATCGAACTCCGGCCATGAAAGCCTTCGACAGTATTTATATTAACTGTACTTAACTGATTTGATCTGCACTAAAATCAATTAATCAGATTTAGTGTTCGATTTCTTTGTCCTGGTCCACCTTTTGAAGGATGCCCTCTCACATGCCACTCTGAGGATCACAAACATTAGACACTCTTGCATTAAATATTCCCCTGTCTGAAACAATTCTATTTTATCTAGCTGCTTCACAGGAGGCATAAAAGGCGCACAATTTGGGAAACTAGACAAGGTTGCTATTCCTCTCCTAGAAAAAAGTATCAAAACAGGGAATGCTTGACTCCCCACAAGCACACACAATTTATGCCATTTAGTGACTAAATTCTATAATCACACTATCTATCCAGCATATGCAGATGCAGTCATCCACCTGTATACAAAATGAGAGTCAATAGGAAAAGGGTGTTGTCCTGAATTTGAGTGAAGGAACACGCTGAGACTTGGTGTAAAAGCTCTAGTGTTTTATTGTTCTACTCTGCTGGACAGAATCCAGCTAAACTAAAATGAACTAGTGATGCTCAGAGAAAAGGCCCAAGAAACTAGGGCAGTGCCTTCTTTAGCCTCTTGGGAGGAAAGCAAAGCGATTCAGTACTGCACATGCGTTTATCACCCTGGAGGGAGCCCCCTCCTTCTTCACCAGTTATCTCCCTGACGGGTGTGTATGCAAGCCTGACCCTCAACAGCCTCATACATTAGGCTCCTGTGCATATCTGTGGGTAGTGGGCATAAAGATTTAAAGGAAGATTGTAAGCAAATTTGGTTGAATGTGATAAGTGACCTTGGCAGGAACCTAAATAAGAGGACCCTGTGTGGATAGGGGTATAGCTTGTGAATCCTCAGTCTGATAACCCTTTAGCCCCTTTGTATGCAGGCTGAGTGTCTGCACAGGGCTGGTTTCTTCTACAAATTAATAATGTTGACGTGATAGATTGGAATCGGTAATGCTTGCACTGTAAAACTCTGTTGCCCGTTGTAGTACAAAAGTATCCTGATGATATCAGGTGCTAGTGGCTAGCCACAAGGTGCTTAAAACTCAGAGTCCCCTGTATAGCAGATAGGCCAGCCCTACAACATCTTTGAAGCCCTGCCATATGAATTACACCCTGGCTTACCTCTCGGTCCCACTAACTCACATGCCATCTCTCCAACCTCTCTAAAAATAAGTGAATAAATCAGCTGAATGAGACAGGGGATTCAAGTATCACTCCTCTGGCCTTTAATGAATGCCGTATATTGCCATCTTAGATCAAGGATCTGTTCCTTATGTGGATATGAAAAGAAGGTGGGGTGGGGGGACAATCTGGCAGGGCACTGAGTGCAATGGCTGCAGTGCAAAGTTTCCACAGTAAACAGTATTTCTGTTTGCTGAGTGAGGCTTGGTTCAAAGGCAGAGGTGGGGGGAGGGAGGTGGAAGCAAGTGCCTAGCCTGCTGTTAAGCTAAAAAGCTTCAGTTTAAAAAGTGAATAAGGAAATGACTTCCTTCAAAGTTCAATGAAAGCCTTTAAATGGATCACATTGAAAAACATTGGTACAAACACTGGCTGTTTCCAAGCTGCTTTACACGAACAGCTTTTCCCCCCCTCCCATTCTGAAGTTACCATATACCATTCCTGAGGCTGGCCTGTAACCTTGTGGGGAAATGGATGTCTGAAGGACATCTGAGCGAATATTACCATTCCCATTAGATGGGGGATGGAATCTCCAATGATGTAGATTAGGACAGTAGAAAGATTGTTCTTCAGAAACTCTGGGCCCTTTTGAAAAGCATTCACTAAATTTACTCAGGTATGCATTACATGTGGATCTCTTCTCTTCTCTTCTCTTCTCTTCTCTTCTCTTCTCTTCTCTTCTCTTCTCTTCTCTTCTCTTCTTTTCCCTTCCCTTCCCTTCCCTTCCCTTCCCTTCCCTTCCCTTCCCTTCCCTTCCCTTCCCTTCCCTTCCCTTCCCTTCCCTTCCCTTCTCTTCTCTTCTCTTCTCTTCTCTTCTCTTCTCTTCTCTTCTCTTCTCTTCTCTTCTCTTCTCTTCTCTTCTCTTCTCTTCTCTTCTCTTCTCCATGAAGCAATATATATTTTATCCTTGTATCAGTCCTGGGAAGTAGGTTAGACTGAGAGATAATGACTGATTTAAACTCACCCAGTGAGATCTGTTTTGAACCTGCTTTCTCCCCAGTCCCACCCCAATAATCTCATTATTATATCATATGGATTTTCACTCCATGTCCCTGCATTGCACACCCAGCCTAAATTGTTCCTAATACTTCTTTTGAATGCTTGGGCTTAAATGGCATGCAAGAAGTATGCACAAACAAAGCGATTCTTGGTCAAGAATCGTGTACATTTTCCTCACTATTAAGCAACTATAGGGAGTTTTCATTGCAACTATGTCTACAACCCTCACATCTGGGGAAAATCTTTTACCCAGGAAATAAAAATAATATTTTGACAGCTTTCAAAAACAGGTGGCAAAGTTCAGAGAATTTTTCACTGGAGGGATGATTAAACAAATAAACAAATAAACAAATAAACAAATAAACAAATAAACAAATAAACAAATAAACAAATAAACAAATAAACAAATAAACAAATAAACAAATAAACAAATAAATAAAATATTGACTTAAAATTGACTATAGGGAATGAAGGCTTATGGTATAATGAATAGATTAGCTTATAAGGTAGGGGGCGAGGAAGGAACCTCCAAGTGGTGCCCCCTGGTAACAGCAAATTTTTTGCTGGCTAATCCTTCCAATCCAGAATGCAGGAAACGTCTCTTGTAAACAAAGGGCCCTTTTCAGGGCCAACTTTAACAATGGCTACTATGAATATCAAAGGGAAATCAGCAGACAATGAAGTTTTATTAAGTAATTTTTGCAAGGTCAGTAAGTGTGATATTCTCTGTGTGCAAGAGACTCACCGAGGAATTCACCAACGGCGTCCCTGTATAGCAGGATTGAAAGTCGCTATTGAGAGACCAAGTGAACAGTATGGTAGTGCCATCTTTGTTCATCCTGACTTGATAATATTTTCAACGGCTCTTACAGAGGAAAATAATATTGAAATACTGTCAGTTGAATTAAATAACTGCGTGGTTACCTCAGTGTACAAACCCCCCAATATACCGTTCAGCTTCACAGAGCTTCGGAACTTTCACTCACAAAGGATTAACTTTATTCTTGGTGACTTTAATAGCCACGGTATCAATTGGGGATATGGCAAAATGAATAGTGATGGAGAGGAGGTGGAGTTGTGGTCGGAGACTAATGCCTTTACCCTAATCCACGATGCCAAACTTCAGCCTCCTTTAATAGTGGTAGGTGGAGAAGAGGGTACAACCCTGACTTGATTTTTGCAAGTAACAATCTTAGCAACCAATGCACCAAGAGGGTCTCTGATCTGATCCCTCACTCGCAGCATAGACCATTAATATGCGAGGTGCAATCTGTCATTAGGCCAAGAAATGTTGTTTCAACGTCACTTTAACTTCAAAAAAGCAAATTGGAGGGATTTCTCCGATGTACTTGATTCTGAACTGCGAAATATTAAACCAATACCAGAAAACTATGACCTTTCTGTTAAAGCTGTAAGCCATGCATCCAGACAATCCATCCCGAGAGGGTGCCGAACCCACTTCATATCAGGGCTTTCTCCAGATATTATGCCTCATCTTAATAACTATGTTAGAATGTTTAATGAGAACCCATTCTCTGAAGAAACAATTGAAGCTGGCAACAATATAATGTTACTCCTCGCAGAATCCCAGAGGGAGAAGTGGAAGGCCACCCTGGAATCAATTAATTTGACAAAGAACAGCCAGAAGGGTTGGAAACTCCTAAAGCATCTAAATCAGAGCTTTCCAAACTTTTCACGTTGGTGACACACTTTTTAGACATGCATCATCTCACGACACACTCTTACAGCAGAGCACAAGGCAGGCACTAGGACCTGCGCCGAATCACAGTAGGTTTTGAGGCAGCAAGGCACAAGGCAGGCACTAGGACCTGCGCGGAATCCTGGCAGGGCAGGTTTGGAGGCAGCAGGGCACAAGGCAGGCACTAGGACCTGCGCGGAATCCTGGCAGGGCAGGTTTGGAGGCAGCAGGGCACAAGGCAGGCACTAGGACCTGCGCTGAATCACAGCAGGTTTGGAGCAGCAAGGCACAAGGCAGGCACTAGGACCTGCGCGGAATCCTGGCAGGGCAGGTTTGGAGGCAGCAGGGCACAAGGCAGGCACTAGGACCTGCGCGGAATCCTGGCAGGGCAGGTTTGGAGGCAGCAGGGCACAAGGCAGGCACTAGGACCTGCGCTGAATCACAGCAGGTTTGGAGGCAGCAAGGCACAAGGCAGGCACTAGGACCTGCGTGGAATCCTGGCAGGGCAGGTTTGGAGGCAGCAGGGCACAAGGCAGGCACTAGGACCTGCGCGGAATCCTGGCAGGGCAGGTTTGGAGGCAGCAGGGCACAAGGCAGGCACTAGGACCTGCGCCGAATCACAGCAGGTTTGGAGCAGCAAGGCACAAGGCAGGCACTAGGACCTGCGCGGAATCCTGGCAGGGCAGGTTTGGAGGCAGCAGGGCACAAGGCAGGCACTAGGACCTGCGCGGAATCCTGGCAGGGCAGGTTTGGAGGCAGCAGGGCACAAGGCAGGCACTAGGACCTGCGCTGAATCACAGCAGGTTTGGAGGCAGCAAGGCACAAGGCAGGCACTAGGACCTGCGTGGAATCCTGGCAGGGCAGGTTTGGAGGCAGCAGGGCACAAGGCAGGCACTAGGACCTGCGCCGAATCACAGCAGGTTTGGAGCAGCAAGGCACAAGGCAGGCACTAGGACCTGCGCGGAATCCTGGCAGGGCAGGTTTGGAGGCAGCAGGGCACAAGGCAGGCATTAGGACCTGCGCGGAATCCTGGCAGGGCAGGTTTGGAGGCAGCAGGGCACAAGGCAGGCACTAGGACCTGCGCTGAATCACAGCAGGTTTGGAGGCAGCAAGGCACAAGGCAGGCACTAGGACCTGCGTGGAATCCTGGCAGGGCAGGTTTGGAGGCAGCAAGGCACAAGGCAGGCACTAGGACCTGCGCGGAATCCTGGCAGGGCTCCGAGGCAGCAGCAGCTGCGACACACCCAGACACTGCAGCCGACACACTAACGTGTCCCGACACACAGTTTGGAAAGCTCTGATCTAAATAATGATCCAACTAATTTATGCCAATATAAGAACATTACAGCAAACCAAATAGCTCATCAGCTGTTGCTAAACAGTAGGGTTAAGGAGAGACTTAAGAAATGCAGGCTTCCAAGGGCAGTGGAAGGGGAGGCCAGTGCTCTGACCTCCTCCTTTGATAGAGAAGAACTGGAAACAGCAATTTGAGATATGAAGAACGGAAAAGCTGCGGGATTGCACGACATTCGTGTTCATTCGTGTTGAACAAATAAAAAACTTTGGGGACTTTGCTAAGCAATGGTTGCTGTCACTTTTTAATGTATGTGTGGCCCCAAACCGTATTCTGAAGATCTGGAGGAAAGCCTGGGTTATTGCACTTTTGAAATCTGGAAAAGAACTGAATGACCCAAAGAATTTTCATCCAATTTCCCTCCTTTGCCATCTTTTTAAACTCTATGAGAGAGTTCTTCTAAATAGAATGCTCCCTGCCATTGATCCGATTCTTATCCCCCAGCAAGCTGGTTTTTGGCCTGGAAAGTCCTGCACAGGCCAGATACTTAATCTCGTCCAGCATAGATGAGAATGGACTAAAACCTAACCCATCAAAAACTAATGTCTGCGCATTTCACCTCAAAAATAGGCAGGCCAGACGCAGGCTTGCTGTTATCTGGGATGGAGTGAGTCTCGTACATTGTGAGACACCATGCTACCTCGGAGTAACATTCGACCAAACATTAACCTTTAAAAGACATTGTTGCAACTTAAAACAAAAGATTTCCACGGGTAATAATCTCCTCAAAAAGTTGGCTGCTACTACTTGGGGTGCTCATCCTACTACTCTACGCACGGCTGCCATTGCATTGTGCTACTCGGCGGGAGAGTATGGTGGATAGGGTGCTTAGTGACACATGCCGCATCGTTACCGGATGTTTATGCCCCACTCCACTTGATAAATTATATATCTTGGTGGGAATAGCCCCACCAGGCATTAGAAGGAGTGTGGCACAAGGCGTGGAATGTGGAAAGGTGTTACACGATCCGGCACACCCATTATTTGAGCGAGTACCTCCTACAAAAAGATTGAAGTCAAGAAGGACCTTCTTAGACTGCGCTGAGGAGATTGCTATTACACCTCAAACAGAATGATTAAAAAGATGGAAATCTCAAGCAAAACATCTTCATAATTGGATAGAACCACTTGAGGAGCTGCCCGGAGGTTCGGAGGAGGAGTGGACGGTTCGGAGATGTTTGAACAGATTGTGCACTGGTTTGGCCAGAACTAAAGGTAATATGGAAAAATGGGGGTTTCTCCCTGAGGGCAAGGATACTTGCTGTGAATGTGGCTCTTCGGCTAACAAACGGAGATGAGCACCGGCCCCTAGAGTCGGACACGACTGTACAAATGTGCGGGGGGAACCTTTACCTTTACCTTTTTTTTTACCCATCTCTTACAGTGCCCTTTGGGACTGACATGCACACAGAGTGACTTATTGGCTGGAAACACCTCTGCCATCAATGTGGCCTGGCACTGGGCTAGAGTTATATAAATTTTATATTTTTATTAAATGTTTTAACTTTTTAAATTTTAATTAATATTTTTCCCTTTTTTATTTCCTGCATTTCTGACACGAAACGAGACAAGATGAGCTTATAAGGTACCATAATTCTCTCTTACCCTAATTCAAACATAATATACGTAGTAAATGTTAAAACAATGGTTGTGGTCATTTTCCAAGGATAAAATACAACAGAAGAATGGGAAAAAAAATGGATAGGATCCAGGATACAATTTGTATGGTGGCAACAGACTTTTGATCCCACTGGAGAGGGATTATCAACTATTTTTTTCTCCTGCTACATTTCCTTTGCTCCTGAAAAATTGGCCATGTGGAGCTGCTCCTCTGCAGAGGGAGGGAAAATAAATGAAGGCAGTTTTCTGAGTTGAAAACTGTGCAGAGGCCCCACCATTTGTGTCCAAACCCACAATGCAGATGCGACTGTATTTAAGGGATCCCCCATGAAAAGTTCTGCGTCTTCTGTACCTTAGACAAATTGTTGAGCATGGCTGTCATCAAATAGCCTTAGTAAAACATTTTTCCTCTTCCTGCAGCTATAGATGATGGCAGCTTCTTTTTTAAAAAAAATAAAGTTGTACAGCATGAGGTCATTTTCTTGTTTTGGCACCTAGACGGCAAGTCTGAGGTGTCCCGAATAGGAAATGGAGGTATAAAGGGCTGAAGGCAAATCATTTCTACTAAACAATACAACATTTGTGTTTCACCTGTGAAATATTTAGGATTCATAGAGCTTTATGTACAGTCATTCAACTAACATTAGAGATAAATAAGGGCATTTTACCAGTTCCATCTAGTTTTATTTGTGAACATAGTTGTAGGAAAAAGAAGTCTATATTTAGTGTTTGCTTCAAATGAGAAGGAGGAGGAAGAGATAATAATAATAATAATAATAATAATAATAATAATAATAATATTCAGGACATGGAAATCCTGATAAACTGGAGGTTATTCCTTGGTTCTTTTGCCCCCAAAAGGAGCTGATTAATTAATTTATAGTTTATTGAAACAGCTGGATGAAGAAGTCAAACACAGCAGCCCTTTGAACCGGAAGAATTGGAAGACCTGGTTCTGCCGTCTTGCCTGGGATGGGAAGGGCAACAGTTCTTCCTGGGGGTGGCTGGTGCCGTAGAGTCCTCCCTACTGAATGAGATAGTTTCGTCACTTGGACTTTTATTTATTTATTCTCTATTTATATCTGTTGTTGATTGTAATTTTATGCTTTTATTGTTTTGATTGTTGATTTTATTGTAAACCGCCCATAGTCCCCCTTTTGGGGGAGATGGGCGGTCATAGCAATGTGAATAATAAATAAAATAAATAAATAAATTCTGGGTTCTAGCATGCTCTATCTCTATCCCTCCCTCTCTCTGTTTTGTATCTAGGGTGCTGTAAAAGAGCTTGCTATTGCTCCAGCTATAGTTTTTGCTGCAACTGGAAGTGTTCAAAGGCCTTTCACCTATTTTATTCTATTTTATTTGCAGAAACAAATCAGATGTAGCAACCATCTTTATTACTTAAGAAACAGTGTTGTGACTAAAAAATGGGTGCCTTTTTTCTTTGTTAATGCAATATGGCCTTAGAACCATTGATGATGCATGAAAACAACAGAACAAACCTGGGCACTTGAGATTACTTACTGTATATTCATTCATTCATTCATTCATTCATTCATTCATTCATTCATTCATTCATTCATTCATTCATTTTATATTCCTTCCTTTCTCCAAGAGCTTGCTTACATCATCCACTCTCCCCTAATTTTATTTCTACTTCATAGCAATCCTATGAAATAAATTGAGCTAAGAGATGGGGATTAAGCCAGAATCACTCTTTGAGCTTTCAGGGAGTTGAATTTGGTCCAATTCCACACCTTAACCATTACATCTTTTTTCAAAAGAAGATCTGGAATGGAAGCAAAAGAAAAGATAGGATTGCCACGACATTGTACTGATATACAAAGGGAATCCCAGGAATGAATGTTGTGTATGTGGAATGCTGGATCCTATGATTAGCTGTATCTAACTTTGGATTTTATGAGAAAAGGAGAATCAAAAGAGGTAACACATTTACTAAACTACAAGACTAATTTATTTATTTATTAAATTTATATAGCCTCCAATCTCATGTTATGACTCTTGATGGCATACACAGTTTAAAAAAACCCCAAATATTCAAAATAATTAAAAAACAAAACCATTGAAATACAATTAAAACAGTTAAAAATAGGACAGTGCATTCTAAACTTAAACACAATGCAACCCACTTCCATGGTATCGCCAGACAGGGTTGGGGCCAATCTCACCTTGGGGGGACTGATGTTCCAAAGGGTGGGTACCACAACAGAAAAGGCTTTCCTCCTGGGTCCTGCCAAACAAAACTCCTTGGCCGACAGGACCCACAACATTCCCCTCCTGCCAGACCCAATAAGATGGGTAGATGTATTTATGTATTCATTCATTCATTCAATTTATTTAGATGTAACGAGGGAGAGGCAGTCCCACAAATAACCTGGTCCCATGCCATGTAGGGATTTAAAGGTCATTACCAGCACCTTGAATTTGACCTGGAAGCAAACTGGCAACCTGTCAGAGTCCAGATTGACTCTGACTCTGACTCTGAGGAAAATGAAACTAATCAGAGAAACAAAACTTACCCTGTGCAGCAACCAACAAGAACTTGTGATGGACAGGTACAGGTTCAAAAGTGCAGCACTTGTGATCAATCTTGTGATGGACAGGTGCAAGACTCAGAGACACCAGAGGAGCAGGTACAGAGCAACGGACCCAGGAATGACCCAGCAGTGCAGGAGAATCCTGAGAAGCTCATTGGTGCTCCTGACTTACTTCCTAGTTCAGCACCAATCAGCGCGAGAGCAAGGCGGGCAGAAAAGTGTGCCAAACAGAGGGAGTCCCGATTGGCTCCCGAGGAGAGAAGGTGCACCGAAAACAAGATAAAAGGGCAAAAGAGCAAGCAACAGATCGCCGGGGGCAACCATTCTACTGACCTAACAGCGTCTTCAGGAGAAGCCCAGCCAGATTCATCTTTGAAGTCCTGTCACCACTGAAGAATGGGAGCCAGATCTTCAACTCATTTCTGAATTGACTCCAGCTGTAAAAGAAGCCCATTTCACTTCAGCATCAAGAGGGGTTGGAACATTAGCTTGTAGTTTCTCAGAAAACCCCAGCGGGAGAGCTTCAGTCTTTTCAGGTGATTGTCAGCTGGTGTCTTCGGCTTCACAGCATTCGCCAGCCTCGTCAAGGCAACGCTTCACAGCCACAGCTAAGTACCTTGCTCAACCTTTTACAACTCGTCGCGTCGGTCTCGGGTCGCCACGTTCTGACATTGGGGGGCTTCCTAGTTTATCGTACCCTGCCCTGCCTGGCTTACAGGCAGCGCTGCCTAGTGATAGTGGTTTAGTCTGCCTTGCAGCTCCCATTCCGTTCCTTGCGGTTCCAGTCCATTCTGCCTTGCAGTTCCAGTCCAGTGTTCCAGAGGAGCCAGTCCAATCTACCCTGCAGTTCCAGTCCAAAGTTCCAAAGGAACCAGTCCAGCCTTGTCAGCATTGCTCCCAGTAATCCAAGAACTAACCTTGAGTCTCTTAGTCAACGTTATCTACCTAGCATTTGATCCAGGACTGTTGATTACTTGCTGCTGAACTTTAGTTGCGTTACTGCATAGCTGCCTACCTCCAAGTACATCCAGTTGATCCAGTACTCTTCAGTTGTATTAATGGACTTATACTTGTAAATAGTTTTTATATAATAAAACTATTTCTACTCAGACACCTCAGTTTAAGGCAAGTCTTCCTCACTCTTACTTCAACATTTGATTTTGTTATCTTTGTCTTTGTTCTGATTAGTTTTCTTACGGTTATTATCACTACTTTGCCCAAAGCAGTGTATGCTCTTGAAACATACAGCGTTGGTGCATCAGAAATAGTTAGCCTCTGTAGATGGTTTGCTAATTAAAAAAGAGCTCTTGATAGGAGTCCTTGGAGACCTCATATCTATAGCTTTACTAGTTGCACAGGCCTTATTTATGCTGTTTAGTGTTCTGGTTTAGGTTTAGCACAAAACATTAATTAACACTTAATTAGATCCTATTGCAGCAAGCTGGTACTCTGAAGCATTTTATATTGTTTGTCATTGAATTTTTCATATTTGATCTTTATAACATGTGAATTAAGGCTCTTATTTTCAAGCCAAAGATGAAAACCTTTACAACCAAGTGTAATGTTTATCTTATCTATGTTTTGCTCATATTTTTATAAATTGCTTTGAGCAACCTTTGAAGAAGAAAATTGGATCAGTAGTGTCTTAAATAAATAAATAGCTAATGTAAAATTTAAAATCAAATATTGGAATGAAAAATTTTATTTCAAATATGTTATACATTCAATTTTTTATAAATTCCCCCCCAAATATAACATATCCTTTTTTATAAGAATTTTATTAAGTTTCAAACAAAGATAAAAGCTACAGAAAAACAAAAAACTACAAAGAAAAAAAAAGAAAAAACTAAAAGAGTGTAGAAACACAAGAGAAAATTTTTCAAAATTACAAAAAAGGTGACTTCTGACTTTTAACAGCAAGGATATACAACAATTTTCCATAATCAATCCCTTACTCTATATTAAACCAAAATCACACTATTTCTATAAATCATTCCATTGGCACATTATAAAAATCACTAAATACAGTTGCTCCCTCCTCTTATATACTGTGTGTGTATATGTATGTATGTATGTATGTATGTATGTGTGTGTATATATATATATATATATATATACATATACATATACATATACATATACATATACATACATACATACACACACACACACACACACACACACACACATACACACATACATACACACACACATACACACATACATACACACACACAAACACATACACATACATACATACACATACATACACACAGAGAGAGTATATACTGTATATATCTCCTAATCAACTTCCCCCCAAAGATAACATTTATTTATTTCCTTCCTATTACTATTCTATACATTCCTGTCTACTATAATAAAGAACAAAGTAAAAAACATATAAATTGTCTGCCATTGTACTTGATAATACAACAATTTTAATAATCTTAATCATATTAAACCCAAAACCAGACATTTACTCTTTTTATTATACCTTAATAATCTTAATCCAAATCATTAAAGATAAATGGAATCAACCAAACCCTAAAAGCAATCCAGATAAATAGTCTTAAACCCTTATCCCACTTCAAAATAAACCAGAGCATTTACATATCCTCACAATGCGCACAGAGCTTTTTTCTTAAAAAATCAAACAGCCCAACTGCCCCCCTCAAAAACTCCAACTTCTTTTCAGGAGACCTCCTATACATAATAACCCCTTCTTTTCCATGGCATTCCATCAGAAGATCAATTTCACTTATGGCTTGCAACTCAATCTCTCCCTTTAATTTCTTCAACTCGACTATCCGATCTTCATCCAGCATTTCAAGAGAACTCCTGATCTCACTCTTAGAAGAGACATTTCTGTCACTGTTAATTTCCTCAGTTTCATGCACAACATCCCCAACCAGATGACAGATTTTAGCCTCATATCTTCCACAATGTCCTGTATGCCTTGCATAAAAACTTGGTAGGAATCAGAAAGAATCTGTTTAAAATCTTGTTGGAAGTCAGAGAAAGTCTGTTTAAAATCCTCCATGTCCCAAGCAGTAGATTATGGCGCCCCCTAGGAGCTTAACCAGCAAAAGTCGAGGATATGAAAGAATTCCGGAATGTGTTTACACAAGCGAAAGTGAGATATGCAGTCAGTTCCCCAGGGAAAGTAGAAGCAGAAAATTGAAAGTTCAAAACAACCAATTCAATGTGTAGGAAAATGCTAATATCTTCAAATTTAGTACCAAAATAATAACAGGGCTACAATTATTTACTCTCAATCCTCCTTAATATTTGGATGTAAAACAAAGTCCAAAACTTTAAAAGAATTTTTTAAAAAATTGATCCCAAAAATAACGATAAGCACCAAGAGAACCCGCTTCTCCTTGCTGTAGAAAGACTCTCTTACGGTACATATACTTAAGAGAAATATAAATTGGGTGATTTAGAAATGGGGTGGCTGGTCTTAGTGTCCCTTTAAGGCTACAGCGCGGCTTGGAAATGGTGACGTCCCAGCCTCCCGGCTGCTCTTACCAGTTGAGCGCAAACACTCTTTGCAATCTTCTGGCTGCAAGTAGCCACCCGGAGGACAGATGGGGTTAGGTGTTTTTCTTTTTCTGGAAAAACACTCCTGGGCTTCAGGAAAACCTGCCTGAGCCCGAAAAAACTGCCGCGTTGTCAGTTCTGCCCGCTGAGCCCGCGGGCACAGCTGTTCAGTCTGCCATGTCCCCACCGGAAGTTCCAAATATAACATATCCTAAGTTCCTGTTTGTCATTAAATATTATGGCAACTACTACCAGTTACTAAATATTATTTCCTGTGTCCCTCAACAATATATAACAGTACAATTATAATTTCTGTGGAATAGATCTAGGAATGCCAAATTTGTTTTCAAAAACATTTTAACCAGTTGGACTCTGTGGCTCTGAACAATGCTATGGTCCTTTCCTCAGAAGAGACATATTTGTACAAATAACTGAAGGTAGGGGAGAGAAAGAGAGGGAGAGGGAGAGGGAGAGGGTGAGGGAGAAAGAAAAGCACAGGCAAAATCTTGAGAAATGCTCATCTTTCCCATTGTATGAACCCAGTTGAATACAATCCTGGAGACCCCACTTGTATAGAACAGCATTCCCTGGTACTCTTTGAATTATGTAGTCCCAACATGCAGAATGCCCACATTTTGAGGGTATGTAAGATGAAGGACCTCTGGCTCTTGAATAAGCAAGCAAATCTACCTTTATTTTCTTTTCCTATCAGCTCCCATGTGTTCTAGCTTTCTTACTGCTGAATCACTGGAGTTACTCTCCCTAACTATGCACTGTGACTGTAGCTTCAACAATGTACCCTACAGCGTTCATTCCTGAGTGGTATCTGCAGGTAATCAACAGACTCTGAAAAAGCAGTCTCTATAAACGATAAGAAATATTATCTTTCTCCATACTGCTTTCATTCTCTGATCCCAAGATAGAGCATTATGAAATCCTAAGCCTGTGGAATAGGACATACTTCTCATAATTCTCACATTTCTTTTTCTTGCATAACAGCCCGTTATAGCTATTTTTTGCACCTTGCCATGCAGTATCTGTTTACTGCCATAGACAAGATACCTGAGTCAAATAAGTCAGTGGTTAGTCATTCATATAAAAATTCCTACAGTCATGTTTTCCGCAGGTCTTTCCAGAGTGGTTCCATCAAGCAATTGATAACTAAATGAAGCTAGATTTTTTTTAAAAAAAATTCTTAAGCAAATAGCAGATTGAAGTTAATGTTTAACTTCTGCCCATTTCAACTGTGATAGCTTTGGCATTGGTGTTGCTCATTTAATGCGTGTGCCTTTGTGTCACTATGGCAATTGGGGCCCTGGAAGACCTTGACGTTCAGTCAGAGAAAAATAATAAAGTTAATTTGTTTAGGCCCCTGTCGATAAGTGTCTGTGCTCAGAGTCAATTGTTCAGGCAAACAAGTGTCGGTGTGATCAGAAATGTCCTGCATGTTTTAAAGCAACTGTTGCACAACCTCACCTCTGAAGTTGTTCGGAGCACAGGCTGCAGAGAGTGTGCAAACAAACAAAACATCTGCTGAGGTTCATGTCTGATGTAAAGGAAGGAATATTACATCTGATCTTCAACACCAAGTGAAGTGCATCCTGATGCTATATAAGCTTCTTTATCTTACTAAAGAGGGTGAGAAGGCCTCAAATGCCCAAAGCCATGATGGGCAGTGGAGGTCAATATCTATGAACTCATATGGTGATGATCACAGTATATGGAAGACTGAGAGGAAGGAAGGAAGGAAGGAAGGAAGGAAGGAAGGAAGGAAGGAAGGAAGGAAGGAAGGAAGGAAGGCCGTTTGCTTGTGAAATAGAAAGGAGGGCAGCCTGATCTTGAAAGTGCAGTTAACTAACTGCAGGGAAGTGGAGGTGTGAGTTTAACTATGAATGAAAGGGCTAAAATGTAGGCCAGAATGTATGAATTATGTAATCTAGGCTGTTGTGGCTTCTTGCAAAAATAGGAATCCATAGGTTGTTAATGACTGCATGTTTTTACTCCACTGAATGGTGATAATGGAAGAATCAGCAGGGATGACAATCCTTATTCTAACTTTGTTTGGAGAGGGAACATGTTTTTTTTAATTTATTTATTTATTAATCAAATTTATCACCGCCCATCTCTACCGCAGTAGACTCTGGGCGGTTTACAATAAACCATCAGGTGGATTCTACTTGCCACAGCATCCATTCTCTTCCCCACGCTCTCAACAGGGAACTGAAATTGCATGAGACAAGGATGAAGGAGGGAGGGAGCTCTTACTAGGCTGGGTTGGAATGTCACTTTGTGTAGTGATGAAGCTTCATTACAAGGCATTCTTTCTTTATACATGCTAATTTTGCTCATAAATACATTCATTAATTAATTAATAATCTGTCCAAACCTGAGATTCTTGGCTGTGTAGCAATCACCAGTTGCGCATACTGTATGAGGCTGGAAGGAATGCAGCAATAAGTTACAAAGCTGCTGCAAAGAATAAAAATAGATGAGGGCTATAAAAATAAAGTGACATAAATGCCAAAGAACAAATTAAACCAGCTCTCTTATGTGATCCATCCTCTACCATTTAGCGGCATTTCCTAGGCAGTTTCTCAATGTTTCAAGTGACCCAATTCTCTTGGGAAGAAGGAAAGGAATGGCTGCCAAGTTCCTGAATCAAGCAGAACAATGATCTCTAGCCCAAGAACAGAATCCAAGCTTTCTGGTGGTGAATTACATAGCTGGTGATACAGAACAAAAGACACGATACAATTCTTCTAGTGTATTTAGAGTTCTTGGCCCAAAAGCTAATTTTGTGATTGTAGAAAGGTGTTGGACACAATGCCCCATTTGACATAACAGAGTGACACTGTCCTAAGTTCACCTTTTATTTTCCTAATTGTAGAATTTGCATTTGGAGGAATCTCTCCTGATGGCCCAGGGCTGCATCTTTGACTCCTTGGCAATCAAGCAGTCTAACACTACAATCTTGGCCTGGAGGCTTCTAGGATTAGCACTGAAATACCTATTTGCTGCTTCCCTCTGAAAATATTTCTGATATGTGTGTTTCCCTAGGATCCTTCAGACTCTGTTTATTGTATCTTATTTTATTTTTTATGAATACTTGTATTTAAGGATACGTTGAAGCAGATTCCCTAGCACCATACTATTATTTTAAAATAAAATATACAATCAATAAAAGCAAAACATCTGAATTTACAATATGGAGGCCAACACATTCAAAATACAAATACAAGAGCCCAAAAATCCAATTGAAATAATACATATCTACAGTCAAAGAAGTTGATTTAACACTGTAATAGGAATTAAAGCAAGAAAGATTTTAAAAGGTCTGAAAGAACAAATGTTTTAATCTGGCAACAGCAATTAAATCATGATTGTGTCCAATTAATTTCAGCGTTCTGATTTATTCCCTGTCCCCATTTGAACAATCAAAAATACGCCTCCCCCCACAATCCCTTTGGGGTGATTCATCTCCAAGTGGTGTTTCCTTGCCCCTTCCACCTTTCCCCCAGAGTTAGTTTATAAGCTGCTCTGAAACCTTTTTGATATAAAGTGCCAGAAATTTGGATCTTTCTGGCTCAAATAGAATCCCATACCTTTTGTAAAGGCACCTCTTACACCCAAATGTCGAACGTTTGACAAAAGTCAGACTCTTCCTCTGTATACCATCGATGCTGTATATACTGAGAGTCCCCACTTTGTTTATAATCTTATAATCTAACTTTATAATTTATCAGACCAGGAGAACACAGCTGGGCTTGTAAGCAGATTTTGCTGACTGTGCTTAAAGTTGCCCTCTTAGAACTTTCTATTATATGTGGAGATCTCTACAAACACCAAATGTTGGGAATAAGACATCTCTGT
Source organism: Charina bottae (assembly GCA_023362775.1). Classification (NCBI taxonomy): domain Eukaryota; kingdom Metazoa; phylum Chordata; class Lepidosauria; order Squamata; family Charinaidae; genus Charina; species Charina bottae. The sequence goes on from JALMGJ010000002.1 coordinate 68,084,779, forward strand.
GTGCTGTGTCCTCCCATGTGCACTGCAGATATCTGCACATAGCATGACTTAATTGTGACTGTGTTGTGGGGAGCATTATGAGGTAACCTAGGGAGTGAACATGTGAACTTCTAGGGCAGATCAGGAATCTAGATCAAGTCCAGATAGAAGAACAGATGAGGGGAGAAGGTCAAAGAGCAAACTGGAAGAGAATGTTGGGCTAAAATCCTAGGTGTAGTGTAGTATTTATAAGCTGCTCAAAAAAATAAAGGGAACACTGAAATAAGACATCCTAGATCTGAATGAATGAAATATTCGTATTAATTACTTTGTTCATTACATAGTTGAATGTGCTGACAACAAAATCACACAAAAAGCATTGGAAATCAAATGTAAGCAACCCCTGGAGGTCTGGATGTGGAGTTACACTCAAAAATTAAAGTGGAAAAGAACACTACAGGCTGATCCAACGTTGATGTAATGTCCTTAAAACAAGTCAAAATGAGGCTCAGTAGTGTGTGTGGCCTCCACGTGCCTGTATGACCTCCCTACAACGCCTGGGCATGCTCCTGATGAGGTGGCGGATGGTCTCCTGAGGGATCTCCTCCCACACCTGGACTAAAGCATCCCCCAACTCCTGGACAGTCTGTGGTCCAACGTGGCGTTGGTGGATGGAGCGAGACATGATGTCCCAGATGTGCTCAATTGGATTCAGGTCTGGGGAACGGGCGGGCCAGTCCATAGCATCAATGCCTTTGTCTTGCAGGAACTGCTGGCACACTCCAGCCACATGAGGTCTAGCATTGTCTTGCATTAGGAGGAACCCAGGGCCAACTGCACCAGCATATGGTCTCACAAGGGGTCTGAGGAACTCATCTCGGTACCTAATGGCAGTCAGGCTACCTCTGGCGAGCACATGGAGGGCTGTGCGGCCCCCTAAAGAAATGCCACCCCACACCATTACTGACCCACTGCCAAACCGGTCATGCTGGAGGATGTTGCAGGCAGCAGAACGTTCTCCACGGCGTCTCCAGACCCTGTCACGTCTGTCACATGTGCTCAGTGGGAACCTGCTTTCATCTGTGAAGAGCACAGGGCGCCAGTGGCGAAGTTGCCAATCTTGTGTTCTCTGGCAAATGCCAAACGTCCTGCACAGTGTTGGGCTGTAAGCACAACCCCCACTTGTGGACGTCGGGCCCTCATACCACCCTCATGGAGTCTGTTTCTGACCGTTTGAGCAGCCACATGCACATTTGTGGCCCACTGGAGGTCATTTTGCAGGGCTCTGGCAGTGCTCCTCCTGTCCCTCCTTGCACAAAGGCGGAGGTAGCGGTCCTGCTGCTGGGTTGTTGCCCTCCTACGGCCTCCTCCACGTCTCCTGATGTACTGACCTGCCTCCTGGTAGCGCCTCCATGCTCTGGACACTACGCTGACAGACACAGCAAACCTTCTTGCCACAGCTCGCATTGATGTGCCATCCTGGATGAACTGCACTACCTGAGCCACTTGTGTGGGTTGTAGACTCCGTCTCATGCTACCACTAGAGTGGAAGCACCGCCAGCATTCAAAAGTGACCAAACCATTAGCCAGAAAGCATAGGAACTGAGAAGTGGTCTGTGGTCACCACCTGCAGATCCACTCCTTTATTGGGTATGTCTTGCTAACTGCCTATGCTTTCCGCCTGTTGTCTATTCCATGTGCACAACAGCATGTGAAATTGATTGTCAATCAGTGTTGCTACCTAAGTGGACAGTTTGACTTCACAGACGTGTGATTGACTTGGACTTACATTGTGTTGTTTCAGTGTTCCCTTTATTTTTTTGAGCAGTGTATTTATATTATTTATATTTATATTTATATTTATATTATATATTTATATTTATATTTATATTTATATTTATATTTATATTTATATTTATATTTATATTTATATTTATATTTATATTTATATTTATATTTATATTTATATTTATATTTATATTTAATTTTTCTATCCCGCCTTTATTATTTTTATAAATAACTCAAGGCGGCAAACATACCTAATACTCCTTCCTCCTCCTATTTTCCCCACAACAACAACCCTGTGAGGTGAGTTGGGCTGAGAGAGAGTGACTGGCCCAAGGTCACCCAGCCGGCTTTCATGCCTCAGGCGGGACTAGAACTCTCAGTCTCCTGGTTTCCTATTGGCTCTTTCCTAGGGCTGAGAGACGGGGACTGGCCCAAGGTCACCCAGCTGGCTTTCATGCCTCAGGCGAGACTAGAACTCTCAGTCTCCTGGTTTCCTATTGGCTCTTTCCTAGGGCTGAGAGACGGGGACTGGCCCAAGGTCACCCAGCCGGCTTTCATGCCTCAGGAGGGACTAGAACTCTCAGTCTCCTGGTTTCCTATTGGCTCTTTCCTAGGGCTGAGAGACGGGGACTGGCCCAAGGTCACCCAGCCGGCTTTCATGCCTCAGGCGGGACTAGAACTCTCAGTCTCCTGGTTTCCTATTGGCTCTTTCCTAGGGCTGAGAGACAGGGACTGGCCCAAGGTCACCCAGCCGGCTTTCATGCCTAAGGCAGGACTAGAACTCACAGACTCCTGGTTTCTAGCCCGTTGCCTTAACCACTAGACCAAACTGGCTCTACGTTTGCCTACGTTCCTTTTGTACTCCCCCAAGACCATTAGAGTGCTTTAATCCCTTTTTCGTTTTTTGGATGTTTTTTTAGCTTACGGAGAAAGAAGTGTGGAATGGATGCCTTAAGACTTGCAGAGGCTTAATGCATCCATTTCACCCCTTAGAACTCCCGAAACCTCTCCCCCGGAATCAGACTCTGAATGTAGTGACTTCAAATCAAACCCAAAGAAGGGTTCGTGTGTCTAGGCTACACAGAACTGCTTGCTCCGTCTGTGTCTTGGCCACAAGGTCTGGCTTTGAGTTTTGGATTTCTCATTTTGATTGGCTTGTAGACATCCAGCCAGTCTGTTCACTCCTCCTTGAGTCCTAATTCCATCTTTCCTTCTCCTTTCTCCCTCATTCCGCTTTCCTCTTTTCTGTAAGGAGGGTAAGACATCCAGAATATCCAGTATTTCATAAATGTTTCAATTCTTCTCAACAGTCCAGTAGCAACAGGAATGCCTTTTGGCAAGCTGTTCATTGACCTTCAGAAAGCCAGTGCCGAGCTCAATGTCCTGTTCCATTTGCCCAATACTCTTATTTCTGAAACAGGATTTGGGGCTGAGTGCCCATGATCCTGAAGATGATGCCAGAAGAAAGGCTAGAGATCTCCAGTGAAGATCAGAAAGAAGGTGTAAAACGTTTGGGATTTAAGAGTCCTGGCCAGGAAAGCTCCAATTAAAATAAGGAAATTTGCTTTGCTGGGTATTGTAGCATTTTCTAAAAACAGGACATCTTTGTAGCTTTCTCTCCCCCCCCCCCCCCCCAGAATTTCTGTGTCTGTGTGTGTATCTTGCTGATGATGACTTTAAAAAAGCGTTATTCTTATCTAGTGACAGCAATTTAAATCAACAGGTACCATGCTTTGCACACTTTTTATGGCATTTCATCAAATTATGGTTTGATTGCATGTGTTTTTTGGCCCTGAAGTACAAACAGAACCTGGGAGGGTGGCAGTTTTCCCTTTCTCTTTATTTCTCCTCCTTGGGAGAAAAAAAATTGTAAAGGGAGTTTGCCAAACATGTTCTTTGCCATCACTTTCCTTGTCCTTGCACAACATCCATATTAAGCTAATCCCAGTATCTGAACTCTCGCTCACTGCTGCTGATGAAATTCTTAGCCCAGATGACAAGTTGTATTTCAGTGTAAATTCCCTTGATGCACTGTCACTGCAGACTAAGCTGTTTTGCTGGTTTGGATATGTAACAAAGGTCAAGATCCTTGCCATGTTCTCAAATCATTGGAATAATAATAGGAAACAATAGGAACAGGACTTCCTTCAGGCAAATATTGTGCCAGGGAGATCATATATGATGAAGAGTAAGACTACGTTTGGCTATCTGACAACACCATCAAAATAGCTGATCAGCGAAGGGTGGCCAAAGCCAAAGGCAACAAGGATGAAGTCAAAAAGCTGAATGCAGCTTTTCAATGTGAAGCCAGGAAGGACAAAAATAGGCAACTAGAGGAGCAGTGTCAACATCTAGAAGGACCTAACATAAAGGGGTATAGGTAAAGGTAAAGGTTCCCCCCGCACATTTGTGCAGTCGTGTCCGACTCTAGGGGCCGGTGCTCATCTCCATTTGTTAGCTGAAGAGCCAGCGTTGTCCGAAGACGCTTCCACAGTCATGTGGCCGCATGACGCACGCGGAACGCTGTTACCTACCCACCGAAGCGATACCTATTCATCTACTTGCATTTGCATGCTTTCGAATTGCTAGGTTTGCAAGAGCTGGAGCTAGTGCGGGAGCTCACTCCGTCATGCAGGGCTAGGGATTTGAACCTCCAAACTTGCGATCTTCCAATCGACAAGCCTGGCGTCTTACCCGCTGAGCCACCACGCCCCTTTGATAAAGGGGTATACCAAAGCCATATTTGCTGAAGTGAAAATGATGCAATTTAGCTTCTCTGCATGAAAAGGAACAGTCAAGGACTGCAACGGAAATGTACTAACCGTCCAGCAGAAGATCAAGAACAGGTTGAAAGAATACACAGAAGAGCTATATGCCAGCTCGACTTACCACCAAGATGACAATGATGATGGCCCAATGGACAAAGAACCAAACATTCTGGAAGAAGAAGTAGAATGGGCCACAGTGAAATTGCCAAACAAAAAAGCCCCAGGTATTGATAAGATACTTGCAGAACTATTAAGACCAGTGTCAGCCGACATCATCACTGCCCTGTGTCAAAAGATATGGTCTACTTGCAAATGGCCTTGGGACTGGAAAAGATCAGTTTTTATCCCATTAGCAAAGAAAGGTGATGCCAGAGATTGCTCCAATTAACTGACAATTGTGTTGATTTCTCATGCAAGCAAGATTCTACTAAAGATTATACAACAGCAGCTGTAGAATGTCATCAATCAGGAGCTACCTGATGTACAAGCTGGCTTTAGAAAGGGGCGTGGCACTCGAGATCACATTGCCAACATCAGATGGATTATGGAAAAGGCCCATGAATCCCAAAAGGATCTATACATGTGTTTTATTGATTACAGCAAAGCTTTTGACTGTGTAGAACACAATAAGCTATGGGCGGCTCTGCATGATCTTGTGTCCCACCCCACCTGACCAGACTTGTCAGATCACTGTACACTGCCCAGGAAGCAACAGTGAGAACACTCTACGGTGACACAGATTGGTTCAGGATCAGCAAGGGTATTAGATAGGGATGCATTTTATCTCCATTCCTTTTCAACATCTATGCTGAAGTGATCATGCGGAAATTAGACCTAGAGTTGCTTGATATTGGAATGAAGATTGGTGGAAGAACCATAAATAATTTGAGGTAAGCAGATGATACAACACTATTGGCTGAAAATAAGGAAGATCTTGTAAAAATTATTTTGAAAATCAAGGAAGAGAGTGAAAAAATGGGATTGAACCTTAACATCAGGAAAACAAAGATAATGACAACAGCAGCAGATGGACAAGTGACGTTTAAAATTAACAATAAGGAGATTGAATCAGTCCAGGATTTCATCTTTCTTGGATCAAAAATTGTTCATGATGGAAACTCACTAGAGAAGTCGATGATGCTAGGAATTGTTAGTGGAATAAGAAGAAGGGGCAGGCCAAGAATACGCTGGCTCGACACCATCAAAACAGATACCAAGATGAACATCCAGCAATTGAAAGAAGCCGTGCTTGATAGAGCAGCATGGAGAGCTCTCATCCATAAAATCGCCAAGAGTCGGACACGACTGAATGGTTAAAGACAGACAGACAGACAGAAGACTACGTTCCTCTGTATGCTTACTTAGGAGCTGATTTCTGAGCAAATCTGACTGGAGTTAGGCTATAAGGGACCCACTCCCATCCTCATACCCAAAATACATGAATCACAAAATTTAGAGCCATAGGGCTGCTGACTAGGGATTCTAGGTATTGGAGTCCTAATTTATCTGGAGGGTAACAGGTTTTTTATGAAAGCCAGCTGGGTGACTTTGGGGCAGTCACTCTCTCTCAGCCCAACTCACCTCACAGGATTGTTGTTGTGGGGAAAATAGGAGGAGGAAGGAGTACTGGGTATCTTCCCTGCCTTGAGTTATTTATAAAAATAATAAAGGTGGGATAAAAAAATCTAAAAAAAAAAAAAGGCTCCTGGAAGCAACAGCCCTAAGCAGCATTTTATTACGACTACAGTGATCCCTTCCTCTTAAAAAAAGGTTTTTGGTTAATAGCTTAGAACTGTTGGCTGACTGATGAGGTTCAGTCATTCAGTTGTTTCTGATTTTTCTTTACCCAGTGGACAATGTTTCATCAGGACTGTCCGTTGGTAACTTTCTTTAAGTTCTTGTAAGCAAATGTCTGTGTGATCAGTGATGGTACTCAACTACCTTGTCTTCTACTGGTCTCTTTTTCAACTGCCTTTAAACTTTCCAAGCATCAGGGTCTTTTCCATTATGTGCCCAAAATGTTTCAGCTTTAGCTTCATTATTAGTCCTTCCAGTGAGCAGTCTGATTTTATTTAATCTAATATTTAATTATTTGTTCTTCTTGTGGTCTAAGGTAGTCTCAACAATTTTTCCTAGTATCACAATTCAAAGGCATTACATTTTCTTGGTTAGCCTTTCTGATGGTCCAGCTCTCACATACATACTTTACATAAAAAGGTAAAGGTTCCCCCCGCACATTTGTGCAGTCGTGTCCGACTCTAGGGGCCGGTGCTCATCTCCGTTTGTTAGCCGAAGAGCCAGGGTTGTCCGAAGACGCTTCCGCGGTCATGTGGCCAGCATGACGCACGCGGAACGCTGTTACCTACCCACCGAAGTGGTACCTATTCATCTACTTGCATTTGCATGCTTTCGAATTGCTAGGTTGGCAAGAGCTGGGGCTAGTGCAGGAGCTCACTCCGTCACGCGGGGCTAGGGATTCGAACCTCCGAACTTGCAACCTTCCGATCGACAAGCCTGGCGTCTTAAAATGTTTTGCTATTAGGAATGTTTTTCCTAGTGTCCAGCTGAAATCTACTCCCTTGTATTTTAAACCTATTTTGCTTCTTGTCCTTTCTTCTGCAACTGCTCTGAATAATTCTTCCCTGCTTCTACATGAAAGCCCTTCAGATACTTTAAGACAACTATTATGTCTCCTTATAATCTTCTCTTCTCAGCACTAAACATATTCAATGCCTCCAACCATTCCTTACATTTTTCCTTCCAGGCCTGTTCTCTCCTTAGCTGTTCTCCTGCAGACATGGCCCAGTTTGTCAGTGTCCTTTCTGAAAGGCAGTGCCCAGAACTGCATGCGATAGTTTATTTGCAGTTTCATCAATGCAGAATACAGAGAAGGAATTACTTCTCTTGTTCTTCCCATCATATACTCATGCCTTTGATCTTTCCTATCCAAATGTAAGAATTTATCCCTGTTGAAATTCATCCTGCCAGTTTCTTCCAATTTTCCAGCTTACCAAAGTTGTTTAGAATCTTGATATTGTTGGCATTCACTATTCCCCCTTACCTTCTGCTGATTTGATAATTATATTTTTAACTCCATATCCAAGTCACTTATAAATATGCTGACCAGTACAGGGTCTAGAGCAGAGCCCTACGGCACACTACTCAACACTTTCTTCTAGTCTGATATCGAGCCACTGACATACATTTTTTGGGTATGATTGTTGAGCCAACTCTGTATCCATTTTATGGTAGCATAATTCAATCTCCCTGTTGCTACCTTTTCTTATAGACTCTCATGTGAGACTTTGTTGAATGATTTGCTCAAGATAAAGTACATCCTGTCCTGCATATTCCCATGATCAACTAAATTGGTCGCTCCATCAAAATTTTGGCTTGGCCTGATTTAATTCTAGATAAATCCATGCTGGCTCCTTCCAAGCAATACAATCTTTTCCAAATACTCACATGCCAATTGCTTAATTGTTTTTGTTCCAGATGTTTGCCTAGTATTGCCATAAACCTGATCAGTCTATGAACTCTTTTTGAAGATAGGAATGTAGGAACAAGATTTGTCATTCTCTTGGCCTTTGGCACTGTATCCATTCCCCCATATGATCTTAGAAATCACAAATAGGTACTCTGAGATGACACCCACAAATTCCTCCAAGACTCTTGAATGTAATTGGTCAGTTCCCTGAGAATTAAACTCATTCATAGTAGCCATTTCCCCCCTAACCATCTGTTTACTTGCCTAGCATCACCACTACTCCTTTTGTGAATGGTTCTGTTCTAAGTCCATTTGAATATAATTCCCATTTGGGGAGAAGACTGAAGCAAAGTACAGCAGGAGCTGAAGAGCTCTGACTTCTCCCTAACTTACTATCTTCTCCTAGCAGTGGTTCCACAACCTTCCCCTTTCTTCCTTTTACTACTGACATTGCCAAAAACAAACCCTTTTTGTTGCTTTGAACTCTGCTTGCAAACTTCAGTTCTTCTTGCACTTTAGCCTTTCTAACTTCCTTTCTGCAGATATTAGCTACTTGCTGGTTCATACCCTTGGTGGTGACACCCACCTTCCATTTTGTATACAGGTCTCTTTTCATCCACATCTCAGTCAGAAGCTCCCTATGTACCCAGAACAGTTTCTTAAACTGCCTCCCATTCTTTTCTTACTAGAATGGTGTAGAATTACACTTCCAGCTAACAAACGGAGATGAGCACCAGCCCCTAGAGTCGGACACGATTGCACAAATGTGCGGGGGGAACCTTTACTTTTTTTATCTTAATGGTGAGAGAGGTTCCGTGTTCCTGTGCTCTCTTTGACCGAGGGATTTCTCTCCATTTTACTTAGTACTCCTCTCAGTTTGTTGAAATTGGCTATGCTGAAGTCTAGTGAGCATGTAAGACTATCTTTTAATTTCTTTTTAAGTAGTATTTTGAAGTCCAAAAAGACATGGTTACTTCCTCCCAAAGTTCCCACTGCTTTTGCTTCTTCAACCAGCTCTTCCCCATTGGCAAAGATCAGATCTAGGAAAGCTATTCCCCTTGTCTCTTCTTCAAACTTCTGGAAAATGAAGCAGTCAGCAAGACCACTGAGGAATTTGGGGAAACTTTTAGTCTTGGCTATGTTGGTTTTCTAACAGATGCCAAGGTAGCTGAAGTCCCCCAATGTTACTATATGTCTCCTCCTTGAAAGTTCTGTAATCTGTACCAGAAAGACATAATACAGATCTTCTGGCTGGCTTTGTGGTCTGTAACACCCACCACCACAATAATATCTTTATATTCCTTATGTTCTTTCTCAAATGGTCTTGACTGGACCTTGTGCTCATCTTCCCAGGTCTCAATGCATGGGTGCAGTTCCTCCACATATAATGTCACTTTTATTCCTCTTCAAAACTTATAATTATTGCACACTTGCTAACAAAATACAAAAATATAAAGCAGAGATAGCTTTTTTTGGGGTCCTTCTGGTAAAAAAAAATTGGTTTGGGTAATTCTTACATTATTAATTCTTAATAATGTCTTATTTTTAAAAAATAATCGAAGTACTCCCAGGTTCAAACCTCCCACTTTCAAGCTTTAAATGTGCCAATGAAAATCTTTGTTGCATGAATTGATTTGTTGTTGCATGAATTGATTAGCTGTGCTAATTTTTTTTGGACATGGAAAAAGCCTTTGACTATTTGCAGTGGCAATTTCTGCTGGCAGTACAGAATAAAATGAACCCTGAGGAAGAGTTTCAAGTTTGGGTTAAAAACATATATCAATGGCAAAAAGCAAAGATTATGGCTAACAAGAAACATTATAATTTAAAGAGATATATGCTTACATCAGCGAGAATAAATCTTGCTCAGCACTGGAAGAAAGTTATAATTCCGACAATATCTGTTTGGGAACTTAAACTTGGAGAATATGCAGCAATGGCAAAGCTAACAGTATATACTGTATACACACAATTGAAGTGTAACTAAATTTAAGCAAGAATGGTTCCCATATATACAACACATCAAATATAATCACTTACAGTCTGGCTTCTGAGGGGGCATAAATGACTACAAATATTGCAAATTAGCAGATGTATAAAAAGAGGGAAGTCAGAAATCTAATAGTTCTTTTCTATTTTCCCTTTTCTTCTTTCTTTTTTTCCCTATATGCTGGTGTTTTAATTTTTGTTAAATTTGCTCCATTTATCTATTTTTTTCCTTTCATTAACATGTAACTGCACATGCACACACACAAGACTTTAATATTAACTAATTAGTTAAAATCAAAACCTTTTTTATACAACAAATACTTTGATGTGAGTCGAAGAGGTTATTTTTTCAATGTTATATTCAACTTTAGATGAAAAAGCCAAATAATTTTATGCTTGTAATACTGACGTCTTAAATTGTAGTTAATATTGATAGATTTTTTTCTCTTCTCTATTTTCAATACTCTAAGCCAGAGCTTTCCAAACTGTGTGTCGTGACACAAAAGTGCGTCACCTGCGGGGCCCAGATGTGTCGCGTCAAAACCCGGAAGTGCTGATGGCACGCGGCGTTTCCCGCGGTGACACACCAATGGCGGCGCGTGAAAATCCAAAAGCGCTGCAGCCACAGCGGCGTGCAAAAACCAAAAGCGGTAGCAGCGCTTCCAGGTTTTTGCATGCTGCCACAACGGCGGCGCTTCCGGGTTTTCCTGCGGCGACACACCAACGGTGGCGCGCAAAAACCTAAAGCGGCAGCAGCGCTTCCGGGTTTTTGTGCGCTGCCGCAATGGCGGCACTTCCAGGTTTTCCCGCGGCAACACACCAACGGCGGTTGGTGTGTCGCTGCGGGAAAACTTTGGAAAGCCCTGCTCTAAGCTATCTAAATACAGTAATAGAATGTCAATAATCTTTAATTATATTATATAAACATCAGTGTATTGAAATAATACAATGTATCAAGATGTATCAGGATTTATAACAACACAATAAAAAGGGGGAAAAGGGGGGAAAACCATTTACAATGTAAAGTAAGTAAATGAATACAATGACATTTCCCTTTTCTGAGCAGATCTCTCTTCATGTGCTCCCAATGCCTTGTTTGTGGCCGAGCACGAAGTCTTACAGCACTTCCACATGAGTGCTTTGTACCAATGGCAATTTGCTCTGGACCTGTCTGTTCCTGTGATATTGGCTGGTAATAATTGATCTCCATTTCTCCTGATGCATTGAGCAGACTTTGCTATAACTCCTATCTCCTGGGCTACAGACAATCTGGGGAGATGAAGCTAGTTGCTATCATAGTCTTCTCTGTTTCATTTCTCACCCCTAGACTTAGAAAGTATGGAGAGACTGGTGCATAGTGGTCCATACACCTTACAGACATCCTGCCAACATGCTAGAAAAGTCTTTGGTTAAATGTCGATGAAGGTTCTCAGTCATCCAGGTGGAACAGTCTGTAGCTTGAATCATGTCAACTGATAGGATAGGGCTGAGACTCAGAGTAAACGGAGGAACCTGGTCATTCCTTACATGGCTGGTGTGTCTGAAAAGATAAAACAGATATTTGGCAAAAACCACATACCTGTATATTTCAAACCCACCAACACACTGAGACAGAGGCTTGTACACCCCAAAGATCAAACTCCAAAACACAAGGAAAGCAATGTAGTGTATGCAATCCAGTGCAGTGAGGAGTGCTCTGAACTCTACATTGGAGAAACCAAACAACCTTTGTACAGGAGGATGGCCCAACACAGGAGAAGTAACACCACAGGACCAGAGTCAGCAGTTTATCTTCATCTAAAGGAAAAAGGACACTCATTTGAGGACATTAATGTTCACATTTTAGACAGAGAAGATAGGTGGTTTGAGAGAGGGGTCAAGGAATCCATTTATGCCAACTTGGAAAATCCTTCCTTGAATAGAGGTGGGGGCCTCAGGCACAATCTTTCCCCTATTTTCCTTCCTGCTTTGTCTTCTGTGCCTAGGAAGATTAAGACTATGGTAATGGCCTTAATGGTCTTAATTACCATGGCAGCATGGTAATCTTAACGATCCTCCTTTGGATTATAAAGGGACTTAGAAATAAACATATCAAATAACCATGACCTAGCCCCAGGTGTAAGGTCACACAGCCACCCTAGAAACATATTTAAGGATTCCCTTACTAACTTTGCTCAGACTGAAGAAGCTCCTTGGATAAGGAGCGAAACGTTTCCACTGAGAAAATAGAAATCCAGTTGACATGATTCAAGCTACAGACTCTTTGGTTGAATCTGGAGAACATCTTGTTTGAGCTTCTCTCAAATCAGACAGTGCCCCTGCTTCCTAACCTGGAAGACAAAGAACCTACAAACACTTCTCCTTGCTTCTGCTACATTAAGACGTAAATTAAAATGATTAGGAGTGTTATTCTGGAACTCACACAGTGGAGGAATGGTAAGTGAAGATGATGGAACTTGCAGAGATGGCTAAATTAACTTCCTTGATCAGAGAAAAGACAATATCTACATTTATGGCTTATAGACTTTTTGCATGAAACAGAAAAAAATACACTTATGACTTGTGGTTATGATGATTAGAAAAAAAATTGTATAATAGAAAAAAGTGAGCTTTTTTTTGTAATCATAGAGTAAGACAGAGCTTTCCAAACTGTGTGTGGGGACACGTTAGTGTGTCGGCTGCAATGCCTGGGTGTGTCTCTGCTGCTGCTGCCTCCGAGCCCTGCCAGGATTCCGCACAGGTCCTAGTGCCTGCCTTGTGCCTTGCTGCCTCCAAACCGGACCTGCCAGGATTCCACAAAGGTCCTAGTGCCTGCCTTGTGCTCTGCTGCCTCCAAACCTGCTGTGATTCTGCACAGGTCCTAGTGCCTGCCTTGTGCCCTGCTGTAAGAGTGTGTCGCGAAATGATGCATGTCTAAAAAGTGTGTCACCAACATGAAAAGTTTGGAAAGCTCTGGAGTAAGAGATAACTTTGTAATCATACTTATATTTGCTACAAAGAAAATTGGAAGCTTCTTCTTTCTATTTCTTTTTATTCTTTCTTTTTGCTCCCTCCCTCCCTCCCTCCCTCCCTCCCTCCCTTCCTTCCTTCCTTCCTTCCTTCCTTCCTTCCTTCCTTCCTTCCTTCCTTCCTTCCTTCCTTCCTTCCTTCCTTCTGTACTAGTTTGTGGTAGTTTTTATGTTCTTTTTAAAACTTTTAATAAAATGTATTTTTAAAAAGGAATGTTATTCTGGTACTCAAGTACCTGAACTTCTGGAATAGCCTAGTCAAAAGGTCCAAGTTATTATACCTACTATCTAATTTCAAGTATGGTCATGTTTGATAGCTTATGAAGCTGGAAAGGCAAAGATTTATTTATAAAGATTTAGAGAGAAATCTGTTCTGGCTAGCTATTGCTGCCATGAGCACACCATCCCACAACGAAAGAGCTGAAAATTATCTATAGTGGAATGAAAAGGGAGCCTCCTGCAGCTCCAGTTTTCACAATAAGAATCTGTCACTGATGAGAAGTAAATTGCTCCACAGAGTAACAAAGATGTGCCAAAGGAACAGGAGGAACTCAGCAAGGCATGACCTGTGGCCAAAATTAATGCATCTCTTGCTCTGTGTCTAAGTCATTGTTCTTTGCTGGTGTTTTGTAACTGCAGTGGCTATTGAGAAAGCCATTTATTTTGCTCAAGTCAGAGTAATACCATATGTTTGGAGAACTGCACTGCTAAATGAGCCTCAAAAGACCAGGGAGAACGTCAAATGGGAAAACACTAGTCAAAACTAAGTGGCAAAATGTTGCACATCGTCTTGTTGGCTTGTGGTTGCCCATATTACAGTATTTAAACAAAGTCATTTTCCAGGCCATGCTATGTATTAATTATTGTTATCTGTTGATCTTTTATTGCAAAGCAGCCTGAGAGGCTGCAATGGACATTCAGATGGAATGCATAACACTTTCCATTTCTGCTACTTGGAAAAACTACTCATATTTACTTTCCCTCCTAGTGGATAAAAGAATAAACAGGTATGTATTTTTTCAATGAACAAGTACACCAGGTAGAAAATACATAAAACATGAATAATATGTAGCTTAGCCGCAATGGTGACTAAAATGCCACTCTGTTGCCCCAACAGTTTCAAGTTTTGATGAGCCACTATTTTGTAGCTCTATTTTTAAGTTTTGATGAGCCACTATTTTGTGGCCACTATTTATATCACTATTTTTGATGAGCCAAGTTTTGATGACCACTAGCACTGGCTAGTGGTTCTATTATTATTATTATTATTATTATTATTATTATTATTATTATTATTATTATTATTGGCATACAGAGGAGTCCCCTTGAAAATATGAAACCAAGTTCCTTATGAAGGTGATTCTGATCACAACCTGCTGACATTAAAAAAAAACATACTGAGGGGTCTAGAAATCTGCCTTACAACTGAGCCATGAAGATTCTTATGAAGCTTTAAATTTCAGTTTTTAAATCTACAACATTTAAATCCTATAAAAAGCATTGGGCTGTGTCCTCCAAAAGTTCAGGTGGAAAAAAAGTGCTATAGAAGTACATGTAAGATTCTTCTAGGGATCCACAGACTAGACCCTTGGAAGCACATATCTGCCATCTGCTTCTGCATTGTGCCGCCACCCCCTTGGCATAAATGGCTGTGTTGTTCCCCAATGCCAGGTCATTATCATCCTGGCTTTACAGTCTACATTGTTTTATTTGCATGTGTTCCCTTATATTATTTCTCTTTGTGGCACCATTCTGCAGAGCACGACAGGCTCTCAGTTTGAGACACACCATGGTTAGAATTGCGCTGGTCTATCCGTAACCTGATGTTGGTATAAATGGACTTCCGGTGGGGACATGGTGGACTGAACAGCTGTGCCCGTGGGCTCAGAAGGCAGAACTGACAACGCAGCAGTTTTTTCAGGCTTAGGCAGGTTTTTCCTGAAGCCCAGGAGTGTTTTTCTGGGAAAAGGAAAACACCTGGAATCACCCCTGTGTCCCCTGGATGGCTGCTTGCAGCCAGAAGATCGCAAACAGCATTCGTGCTCGACTGGTAAGAGCTAGACGGGAGGCTGGGACGTCACCATTTCCAAGCCGTGCTGTAGCCTTAAAGGGACACTAAGACCGGCCACCCCATTTCTAAATCACCCAATTTATATTTCTTTTAAGTACGCGTACACTAAGAGAGGCTTTCTACAGCAAGGAGAAGCGGGTTCTCTTGGTGCTTATCGTTATTTTTGGGATCAATTTTTAAAAAAATCCTTTTTAAGTTTTGGACTTTAGCAGTTTTTTGCTTCTACTTTCCCTGGGGAACTGACTGCATATCAGGAGGCGGGCCTTCTCTGCAGTGGCACCCGCCCTCTGAAATATTCTGTCCCTGGAGGTGAGGCAAGCCCCCACACTTATGACCTTCCGAAAGCAATTGAAGACCTGGCTCTGCCACCTCGCTTGGGATGGGAAGAGTGATAGCTCCTCATGGGGATGGCTTGCGCCGTAGAGTTCTTTTAAATATGACATCAGAGCCTCTTGGGTTTTATATATTTTTAATTAATTTATGGTTAGTTATATATATTGTTTATTGTATTTTATATGTTTTTATATGTTTTAATTGCTAACTTGTAAACCGCCTAGAGTCCCCTCTTTGGGGGGGAGATGGGCGGTGATATAAGTTGGAGAAATAAATACATAAATAAATAAATATCTCACTTTCACTTATGTAAACACATTCCGGAATTCTTTCATATCTTCGGCTTTCGCTGGTTAAGTTCCTAGGGGGCGCCATAATCTACTGCTTGAGATATGGAGGATTTTAAACAGACTTTCTCTGACTTCCAACAAGATTTTAAACAGATTCTTTCTGATTCCTACCAAGTTTTTATGCAAGGCATTCAGGACATTTCTTTTAATATAAGGGGAGGGAGCAAATGTATTTAGTGATTTTTATAATGTGCCAATGGAATGATTTATAGAAATAGTGTGATTTTGGTTTAATATAGAGTAAGGGATTGATTATGGAAAATCGTTGTATATCCTTGCTGTTAAAAGTCGGATGTCACCTCTTTTTGTAATTTTGAAAAATTTTCTCTTGTGTTTCTACACTTGTTTAGTTTTTTCTTTTTTTTCTTTGTAGTTTTTTGTTTTTCTGTAGCTTTTATCTTTGCTTGAAACTTAATAAAATTCTTATAAAAAAGGATGTCGGTATAAATGGAGGTGTCTGGATTATTGTTCAGTGAAATCCTGCAGCCAGTTTTGAACACAGAGGTGCCATCTGACACCCTGCCATTCATTTTTTGGACATGTCCCTTTTGGCTGTGTCATCAAATTCTTTCTGTAGAAGTCTAACATACTTCAAAAAGAACAAGATCCAAAACATATTAGGCAGATGTTTTTCAGGAAGGGATTTGGACATTTCAATTGAGTTAAAATTAATAGGAATTGGGCAATTAACTTCCTTAGCCTTGGAAACATCTGAGCAATGTACACCAAGCCTGCTGCTTTGCTCTACTGAATAGCGCACTGTCCTGGAACAGCTGGCATGGTTCACTGAATTGGAACACTGATTCTCCATCATTGTCTTCTTTGGACCCCAGAGTTGGTTAGAAAGTTTTTCATTTTAACCAGAGCGCTCATGCAGTACACCCGTGTTTATCTGTTTTCAACTTCTCTTCCATTTCAGTGTCTTCTCAAATGTCTTTTTATCAGATTGAAGTCTGCACATATTAAGAATAGATTGAAAAAACAAGGTTTTGGGGATCAGGGCCACCTTGCACCAGATCTTTTGCTCCAGGATTACAAGTATGGATGTACAACATCCAACAGATAATTCTCCTGGAGAGAAGCCTCAAGTAAAAAAGCTTATGCTTTAGCAAAGATCATGTTGGATGCCAAAAGTAACAACAAAATGTGTGATTCTAGTGGACTAGAGAAAAGCAGAAAGGTGATATAGGATTACTTTTGTTCCATGCACTGCAAGCTGGGTATAGCAGGTGGTTCTTATGATCAAAGATATTTTTCAGATTTCAAATTTTCTGTAAAATTTCTTTTCTTTTTTCTTTTTTTGCATGCAAGCCAGCTAACAAATAGACCAACCAAACAACAAATAAAACACCAATGCCAAAACAAGTCATAAACTGGAAAATACTCCATCCATCCCAGCCCACTCAGATGTGCACATATATTTTCATAAATATATCCCATCTCGCTTGGGATGGGGGGAGTAATAGCTCCTCCTGGGGTTGGCTTGCTCCGTAGAGCTCTTTAAAACCTAACATCAGAGCCTCTTGGATCTTATATATTTAACTAAATTATGTATTCTATTTTATAAATTTTTATATGTTTTAATTGCTGGCTTGGTGTAAACCGCCCAGAGTCCCCTCCGGAATGGGGGGAGATGGGCGGTGATATAAGTTGGAAATATAAATAAATAAATATCCAGCTGTAGCTATTTTGTGTTGTCATTGACCTCATTATGAGTAGACTTCTCTTCTTTTGTAGAGGGAAGAAAAATCTGTTCTGTGATTGCCAATTGTTATAGTACAGTACTGAAATCTTCATTTTGTGTTTTTAATGCTCTCTGCTTTTAGTCCACATTGTACAGTATATAGACCTTCATTAAAGCAACTGCACTTAAAACTGCCAATTAACTACTGAGCCAAGTTCAAGGTTTCTACTTTTGACCCAGGAGACGCTAAACAATTTGAGAGCAGAGTATCTGGCACTTCAGATTCCCATCATATGATTGGATGATCGCTCATCTACCAGTACCCCAATTTACACATTGTCACCTTGTGGTTACTTCTGTGTTGTGGTTTCTGCTCTTCAGCATGCTTTCCCTACAGAAATCTGTCAGGTATCCCCTTTCTGTCCTTTAGGCATTAACTGAAGACCTATCTTTTCAACCGGCCTTTCCTGGGTGAATAATTTGGATGAATGGTTTCGTTTTATTTATTCCCCCCCCCTTTAAAATAGCATTGTATTTTAATTGGAGGGAGGTGTGTGTGTGTGTATGTTTCATTTGTGAACCACTGTGAGTCGGCACCAGAACATCTACTGTGTAAAAAACATTGTAGATTCCCTGGCAATGTGTGCCATACGCTAAATAAATAAATAAACCACTGTGAGAGAACTAGATAGGAAGCAGTATCAAACTATATTACATAAATAAGTCTAGGCCAGTACTGCAGGATTTTGTTATCCAGGAACTGTATGGTTTTTACTTTATTTACATTAATGGATATCTTCTGTAGATAACTGCAGAGCTACTAAAGCTGCATCAGGTCTTCTAAGAGAGCAATTATACCCCAAAACTCATCTAGTTTTAGCCAAGCTCAGTTGGAGCTTTCAGTCATGATCTTCTTTCTTTGTTCCAACACCAACTACAGAGTCCTTCTTCGCTCCCACTATTCATACCGTCCTATGTGCTTCACTCTCTGCTAAATCTCTAGCTGTTAGGTCCCATTCAGAAAACATCAACCAATTGATCCTGATTGTTAGAACTCCATCAGCTTATCAAATGATAGTTCAATGTAATATTCTAATATCTTAAAAGGAGATAAAACTACTCTACTTTAAGAGGAATGATTGATAATTTAGTAAAGCTATGCATAAAAATTAAGGCACTTCCAGGAGAGGATTAAAAGCCTTCTCAATTTGCTCCTCCTTTACGTTTGTCTCTAAGACCTTCCTGTTGATGGTATATGAACTTTGTCTGACTCAGTGTTAACTGTGCTATATGCATTCTATACAAAATGGATCCCTGACATCTCCACATAGATCTATCTGACATCCTAGGCAGACAGTGCTGAGTCAGACAGAACACAAATATGTTCTAGTGCATATGATCACTTTCCCCAAAGTCTAGTGCAGTGTTTCTCAACCTTGGAAACTTTAAAGTTGCCAAGGTTGAGAAACACTGCACTAGACTTTGGGGAAAGGGACCATATCTGTGTTCTGCCTGACTCAGCACTGTCTGCCCAGGATGTCAGATAGATCTACAGTATCTGGAGATGTCAGGGATCCATTTTGAATAGAATGTACAGTATATAGCACAGTTACTACTGAGTCAGACAAAGTTCATATACCACTTTGGGGAAAGGGACCAGCTGGGGAATTCTGGGAGTTGAAGTCCACACATCTTAGTTGCCAAGGTTGAGAAACGCTGGTCTAGTGTATATTCAGCCTTAGCTTTCTCAGAAATTTTAACTGAATGCTCAGAGCTCCCATATTTTCCCCATAAAATTTTCACACTCATCTTATGTTTCTATGTATCTCAAATGTTCTTTCTCCCTTCCTTTCCTCCCAGAAATTTAGGCTGTATTTTGCTTTCTAAGCATAGATCTACACATATTTGTAATCCTGTATCTGAAATTCCATTGGGATAAAGAATGATAAAAAACCCCTTTCTAACATGCTCTGCATAACAAAGCTTTTATGATTACAAAGGTAGGATCATATCATGCATGATCCATGCATTTATTAACTGAGCCCAGAAATATATTTCTTGCAACTATACCTTGTTTTCCCTAATGTTAGACATTGTACCAGATTTTATCTTGCTATTACTTTTTATTGGTATGCTAACTAAACAAATTTTGTTGTCATTCACTTTACAAGATTATTTTTTACCACTAAGATCCTATCATCTAACTGCACTGTTTTACAACAGTAATGTACATCAACAGTTCAAAGGTAAAATCTATGCAGTCATTTGATTTATACGCAGTACAATATTTTCCCACAAATAATTGTTTTTGCATTTCTACCAAGTCTGTGTAAAATCATCTGTAGGTTTACTGTATTTCATATATATAAAACAGATAGAATACACACACACACACACACACACACACACACACACACACACATATATATATATATATATATATATATATATATATTGTTTATTTATTTAATTTATATTACTGCCCATCTTCCCCCGAAGGGGGAACTCTGGGCGGTTTACAATAAAACCAGAGTTAAAATACAAAACAAATCCCAATAAAAGTGAAATAAATATATAATATCGTTATAATTATTAAAATAAAATAAAATGGAATCCAGATGGCTACAGTTCTTCCTCAAATCCGGAGCGCAAGGGCCGTTCTCAATCCATTCTAGGGCACTAGCCATCCCCAAGAATGACTATTTCCCCTCCCCTATAGTGTGTGTGTGTGTGTGTGTGTGTGTATGTATCTATGTATGTGTGTGTGTGTGTGTGTATACATACATTTACCCATTTAAATATCAACAATATATTAATTTAACAGATTTTTCTTTCCACATTTACAAAAGGAGATTTGCTGCATCATTACCAAATATAGGTCTTCATATCTTCCCTGCAATTCTTGCATCCTCCATCATTATTTTCCACCTTAATTTAACTTTATCTCTCTTATTTTCTTCAGTCATGGTTATAATCCAATATGTCTTGGATAACAATATTCTTTTTAAAGTTTATTTTCCTGTTTAACTTTTTAAAGGGAGTTACTTTTAATTTAATTGACCCTTTTCTGAGTCCTTTACTTTAAAACCTCATTGCACATGTTATGATAAAATTAAAATAGTGTCATACACACACACCCACATACAAATAATACAGTAGGTACAATACTTGTAGGATACTTTACAAATACACAGGCTATTTGATCTGGCATTACCAATAGTCCAGATTTGGAGACCAAGCAGTGTTCATGAATAGTCACTAGTTTTGGTCATAGATTCACAATTTTGTTGATTTCAACCTTGCACATAGTTTCTAATAGTTCTTTCCCAAATTATGACTAAATTCTTCCAAAGTTCTTTCTTCCTGAAAATTTTCTAGTGCCACATGGTATATAGCTGTTGATATAAAGAAAGTGTGACAGTTAGAGATTTGATGGATGGTTTTTAGCTCTATTAACTCATCTTCATCATTGTTTAGATTTCTTGAATGAAAATCCATGTATTCAAATGCTTCATTAGTTTTTGACAACCAGTGCTCTAGTTAATTTAATGTTACTTTATACACATGCATGTTGATCTTAAAACTTGCTGCACCAACATATAAGGGCATGGAAAGACAGGCTGTACCATGCCCATACAAGCCGACATGTAATACAAATCCTTAACAGACCTGTGGGAGTGAGTGTAGCTTACAGAGACAATTATAATTTAAAATGCGACCATGTTTTATACATTTTTTCATTATTTCCATATGCTGTTGAGAACAAGTTAGACACTTGTGGGAATGTACTCTTCCAACTTTCTGCTGCATTGTTTGATATATTCCATTATATGGAAGGGATTTCTTAAATCCCTTATAATATTTTGAACCAACACAGCTTGCTAGAAAGAATTTTTTTCCTGCTCTCTTGACTCTATTTCCTTTTGTTTCCTTTTTAATAAGAATTTTATTAAGTTTCAAGCAAAGATAAAAGCTACAGAAAAACAAAAAACTACAAAGAAGAAAAGAGAAAAAACTAAAAAAGTGTAGAAACAAAAGAGATTTTTTTTTTTCAAAATTACAAAAAGAGGTGACTTCCAACTTTTAACAGCAAGGATATACAACAATTTCCCACAATCAATCCCTTACTCTATATTAAACCAAAATCACATTATTTCTATAAATCATTCCATTGGCACATTATAAAAATCACTAAATACAGTTGCTAATATATATATATCCTAATCAACTTTCCCCCCAAAGGTAACATTTATTTATTTCCTTCCTACTACTATTCTATACATTCCTGTCTACTACAATAAAGATCAAAGTAAAAAAACATATAAATTGTCTGCCATTGTACTTGATAATACAACAATTTTAATAATCTTAATCATATTAAACCCAAAACCAGACATTTATTCTTTTTATTATACTTTAATAATCTTAATCCAAATCATTAAAGATAAATGGAATCAACCAAACCCTAAAAGCAATCCAGATAAATATTCTTAAACCCTTATCGCACTTCAAAATAAACCAGAGCATTTACATATCCCCACAATGCGCATAGAGCTTTTTTCTTTAAAAAATCGAACAGCCCAAGTGCCCCCCTCAAAAACTCCGACTTCTCTTCAGGAGATCTCCCATTCATAATAGCTCCTTCTTTTCCATGGCGTTCCATCAGAAGATCAATTCACTTATGGCTTGCAACTGAATCTCCCTCTTTAATTTCTTCAACTCGACTATCTGATCTTCATCCAGCATTTCAACAGAACTCCCGATCTCACTCTTAGAAGAGACATTTCTGTTGCTGTTAAATTCCTCAGTTTCATCCACGACATCCCCAACCAGATGACACATTTTAGCCTCATATCTTCCACAATGTCCTGAATGCCTTGCATAGAAACTTAGTAGGAATCAGAAAGAATCTGTTTAAAATCTTGTTGGAAGTCAGAGAAAGTCTGTTTAAAATCCTCCATGTCTCAATTAGTAGATTATGGCGCCCCCTAGGAGCTTAGCCAGTGAAAGTCGAAGATATGAAAGAATTCCGGAATGTGTTTACACAAGCAAAAGTGAGATATGCAGTCAGTTCCCCAGGGAAAGTAGAGCAGAAAACTGAAAGTTCAAAACAACCAATTCAAAGTGTAACAAAATGCTAATATCTTCAAATTTAGTACAAAAATAATAACAGGGCTACAATTATTTACTCCCAATCCTCCTTAATATTTGGATGGAAAACAAAGTCCAAAACTTAAAAAGAATTTTTAAAAAAATTGATCCCAAAAATAACGATAAGCACCAAGAGAACCCGCTTCTCCTTGCTGTAGAAAGCCTCTCTTACGGTATGCGTACTTAAAAGAAATATAAATTGGGTGATTTAGAAATGGGGTGGCTGGTCTTAGTGTCCCTTTAAGGCTACAGCGCGGCTTGGAAATGGTGACGTCCCAGCCTCCCGGCTGCTCTTACCAGTTGAGCGCAAACGCTCTTTGAAATCTTCTGGCTGCAAGCAGCCACCCAGAGGACAGATGGGGTGATTCCAGGTGTTTTTCTTTTTCCGGAAAAACACTCCTGGGCTTCAGGAAAACCTGCCTGAGCCCGAAAAAACTGCCGCATTGTCAGTTCTGCCCGCTGAGCCCGCGGGCACAGCTGTTCAGTCTGCCATGTCTCCACCGGAAGTCCTCTATTTCCTTTTGTTTCAACTGTCTAATACATGGCATTCTTTCCTTCCCACACAGCCCATTTGTTTCAGGAAAGAATTGTTTTGTATTAATGAATTAGCTATCAAGAGACTGAACCTTTTAGTGGCCTCTGACCCAGAGAAAGAAATATTCACAAGTTCAGGAACCCTTTCTCACATTTCACTTAACCTTGGAGCTTTAACCTTCAGCTTAGACAAATAAATTCAAGAAGCCTCCATTCAACATGACCCACACTTCTATTTTTTGACATAAGATCTTAAATCTCTCTGACTCCCTATTTTAATTTCTCCAAAATAAATATAAGAAAGGATCTCTGAATGTGTTGGTGAATAATTTGATAGAACACGGATGCTGCAAATATTCACTTGTTTTGCATTTTTATGTCTTACCAGCTCATACTTCCTGAACTTATAGGCAAATCAGAACATACTAGCATGCCAAAATCCATGCTTTTCTAAATTTTCTGATCAATTCATCCTATATATTTACAAGAGAAAATTGCACTCATAAATATGCATTTTGGGGGAAATTGCTTGGAAAAAATGAGTTTATTAGGGAAAAAGCATATAGATATTTACATATTCATATGAATTTTTGAGTGAACTTTGGAAAGAGTAAATTCTCATATGAATCCAGAAATGAACTAACATGAAATTAAGGTTAAAGAAATGAGAGCCAAAAAAAGCAAGATAGAACAATTAGCTTATCTCTCAGTTGAAAATAAATGTTAGATTACTCAACCAGGAGGTTTATAAGGGCCTCATTGGTATTAATTAATGACATAAATAAATGCCTTGGCTGTAAATTAAATGACCTCTGTTCACTGCTACTTCAATGCATTAATGTTACCGATTTTTTTTGCTTGTTTATTTTGAGACTAATAGGCAACTAGATACAAGGGCACTGTCAAGCCTAGGACAGCAAGGCACAATAAAGGAAGCTAAGGTCACACAGATATCAATAAGGGGGGGCTAAGAAAAATTAGGGATGTTGTACAGAATCTTGGAAACAGAGATAGGAACCTCCTGCCTTTTATTAGTAAGTTCACTAAGGCAGAATCTCTGAATGCTTTGAATCTCTTCTTCTTTGGCTTTCTGCATTCTGGACTGAGCTGCTATTTATGAGAAAAGCCACTAACCAGCAATGCTATCTATAACTATTGTTTATGCCTAGAGTTCCTCCCATCCCCCCCCCCAACCAGGCATCTCTGAACAATTCACTCCTAGCACTTTAAACTGGCCATGGAAGCATCTATCTGGGCCTCCATCTATCTGGGCTCCTCTAGATACATCAAGTCCTTTAATTACTATGTGAGACTGCTTGCCCACTAGGGATGAGTTGACTAGAATAGGGATGCTGTTTTTAATCTCTCCATTCCAGATTGTCATAATGACTTTTAAAAAAAATATGAATATTTTGTTAAAATTGGTAGATTTCAATTAGTGCGTAACCATCTGGGTAAATGTCTCCGCATCCTGGACATGCTAAAAGCAAGCGGGGATTATAAAAGATTCTTTGGCCACTGTCAATATTTTAGAAAGCAAGCTTAATCCCCATCTGGCTAAACTATGGCTTTAAAAGAAAGGATGAACTTAATTTCTGCTATTGTTCATCCCACCATGATGTAAACCACTCCCAGCAGCCTCGGTGCCAGAGTTCTTTTAAACCCTTTGTGGCCATGTTTTGAGCTGGAAACATCAATGCTAAAGATTTCACTAGTGAAAAATCTTTTGGGCCTTTAATATAGCTAAATCATAACTATTTAGAACAACATTAAAGAAACAGCATAGAGATTTACATTTTCAGTAGTGTAACTTTTTATTGTAGAACTTTCCTTTAATGGTAATTTACTTGGTTTTCTTGTTGATTTTCATAAGAGAAAAACCAATTGAGAACAAATTTTGGGGAGACCAAGTTGTTCTCTAGATTACTTGCATATTAGCTAAGTAAAAGTGAACCAGAAAACCAAGAGTTTAGAGGAGAGAGAGAATTAAATTATTCTGTTTTATCTCCTTCATATTATGAAGATTCTTTTCTCTTGCATGCTCCCTTTCTCATGTACCCATATTAATGAAAGATAGGATTGTGGGGCTTGTTTTTTTAATGATACAATTCTCTGATTCCAAACCATTGAGGTCTATGAGAAGTTGGTAAATATGAAGGGCACTGGCCCTTCACATCACACTATTACCTCACAAGGAGACAGAAACCTGGTTGGGAAACTGCTATCCAACTGCTATGAGAAGCCTGCTATATGTATACATTGCCCTTTGTAAATGTGTTTGTGAGTATGTTGGGTTGGGAGGTGGGGAGCAGGTAGAAACCTAAAATGCTTCAGGACATTGCCACAAGACTGCACTGAATGCTGTGTGAGTAGGAGATTGGCACAATTTTTAAAATTTAGGTAGCCACTCGGAGAACAAGGACAGGCTGCAGGCTGCCACGTATTCCTCCCTCCCTCCCTTTTAAGGCAAAGTAGGGTCATCTGCCTGACAAATAGCAGTCTCTAGGTCAGTTCTGTATCTGGACATTTCTTGGAACTCTCCTGTCAGGTAAAGATGGGGGTGCAATTTGAGAATCAGCTTTGGGCCTCCCTGCTTCCACCCTACTGCTGGAAGGGGGTTAGCCATTTGGGGTTTAGCACTGTCTCCCATAGCTGCTATGCTACAAGAGTCTTCTCCTTCAGATGGATCTAGATGCAGATTCCTTGCCGTCCCTCTAGGCATAAGAAGGTCTGCCTTTGGAGTTATCAGCACTTCAGCCACTTGCCTTGTACTGTATATGTCCCAGTCTGGGGCCTCCTCCTCCAGGATGTGCAAAGTCCCCTGGAGTCAGCAGGATGACTTGAGCCAAGAGCAACCCTTTTCCTTCTCTCTGTGTCTCTGCCACCCTCCTCATCACTGGATTTTGGGGGTCCTCAGTATGTTAATCTAAGACTCAGCACGTCAGACAATGTTTCTGAATGTTCTTCCTTTTCATTCAGCCAACAAAGCAACACCAGCCTTTGGTTTCAATTCTACGCAGCATTCCTTGCGTTTCCCCCAGCCAGCTTCTCTCCTCCTGGCATAGAATAGAGCAGCAATAAAACCACCAGCAGCTGCTTCAGTTAGAAACAATTGCCCAGGCATTTTAAAGTGAATTCTTTCTCTACTGGAGAAAAAAGGGAAGCTTCCTGCATCTAATGACCTTACGTGTGTAGTCTGAAGTGTTGGCTAAATATGAGCATTGTTACTCCAATATTCTACCCCTACCTCCTACTTAAGAAGTACATACATTAGTTGGCATTCTTCCTCACTTTTGGGCTGGCAGTCGCCCTTTTGCTCTTGAGAGGACATGGACTCTCCCTCTCTCTTCAGTCTCCCCCACAAAGCAGGGATGGAACTAGGGTCTGTGTCACCCGGGGCAAACATGGATTCCGTGCCCCCCCCTGGGTTATTTTGTCATTTTGGTGCCCCCCGGGTGTCATTTTGGCGCACCCCCCAGCACGGCGCCCGGGGCACATGCCCCGCTTGCTCCCCCTTAGTTGCAGCCCTGCCACAAAGACCACCTGCACTGGGTAGAATTGACTCACGAACGCCCCTCCTGTTCTACGGAGCTCTTTTATGGATTGCACCCAGCTCCACTTCTGAGAATCCTGCCCTGGCCTCTTCTTGAACCAACAATCAGCACCATCTAGCTCCCTCTTGGTTTGCCCCCCCCCCATTATTCCTTCATCTCTTCTCCCTCTTCCTTCCCAGGGTTCTTTGTGCTTTTAAGGCTTCATCTATGTCCTCCCTCAGCCAGCTCAGCAATAGTTCCCCCTTTCTTATGGGAAAAAATACACCCTTTTTTCTACTTTCAGGATTCTACTATCAGCTAGAAAGAACAACAGGTCTGCTTGGGTATTTGGTAAACATGTGACAGGATGCCAGAGAGCATCTCCCTGAGGGTATCTGCCCGTTCCACCAGATCGGATAGAGTAGGCATGCTCCAGGTCCCTTCCCTTAAATGTTGCCACCTCGTGGGACCTATAAAGCATGACTTTTCTGTGACAGTCCCTGCCCTGTGGAACGCCCTTCCCTTGAGATCTGGCAAGCCCCCTCCCTCTTAACTTTCTGGAAAGCCGTAAAGAGCTGACTTTCCCCCCAAGCACTGGGATAGGGTGAGGTTGGAGCTGGGAGAAAGTGGCGTTGGCTGCATCAAGGGAGATTGGTTGTGGTGCCAGGGTTTTTTGTTTCTGTTTTTATCATTTTTTGCCTTATCTTTCTTATGATGTTTGGTTTTATATCACTGTTGTCAGCCGTCCAGAGTTGTGTTTTTAAGATGAGCGGCCATACAAGTCTTTTAAAGCTGGCCAACAAGGAAGGAGCAGATAAACCAGCATTCCAATTAATGCCCCCTTCTCATTTCCTCACTACGTTTGCATTCACAGCAAGGAAACAAACAAACAAGCTGGAAATGAAGTAAAAACCACAAAGTAGGGATTGCTTTGAAGTTGCAGAACATTTTATATACAGTACATATATAACCACGAAGTGATGCATTGTATTCTCTTTTGCTGTATTGTTACTGAGCAATTTGTCAAATAAACTTCTAGGTGTCCAGAATCCAGCACTGGGACAGATTTCTTAAGTCATTTGTCAATAGTTTTACTCACAATAGGTTCATCTCATTAACTTAAGTGGGCAAACCTAACCAAGAGTTTATTCTGCTGCCGTTTCATGTATCATATTTTTAATTCTTGTTTTTATGAATTATATGTTGCAGAATCAGTTTTTAACATTTTGATTGTAAATTTTGTATTTTTAAGTCACTGCCTCCTTTCTGAAGGTTTATACCTTGAGAAGCAGGCTATACGAGATGGGCGGTAAAGAAATATGATAAATAAATAAATAAAATAATAAATAAATAAATAAATAAATAAATAAATAAATAAATAAATAAACCTACAGCCATCCTGGAACCTACAGTCATTCTGTTGCAATGCATCCAAAGGGTGGTGAATCTGGCCTAGGGAGATCAAGATTTTGTGGAGATGGATGGAGACTGAGCTCTGGTACCTGAAATGCAACAAAGAAGTTTTCTGGCTTCAGAATACTTTTGATTCCAAGGATTAGATTTCTCCTGCTGGTGGATCTTAAAACTCTTAACAACACAAAGTAGATTCCACAACTTCCAGAACATGGCCACACAGCCAGGAAGACCCACAACAGCCATAGATTCCACAAGCTTTATCTAATCCCGACTTACAAGTGTTTGCACATGTTTTCATGGATAAGTGAAAATGATATCCTTGCAGATAAAATAACATGTTTATGTGTGTCTGTATACAATAGTTAACAGAATTGCAGATATGAGTGGAGAGATGCAGGGTTTATTTTGAGTGTCTTTAAAGTAAGCTCTGTCTTCTGCTTTAAAACTGCTTTTCCAACTACTACTCCTCGCTCCCTCCCTCCCTCCCTCCCTCTCCCCCTTTCTCTTTCCAAAGCATTTAGTAATGCTATGTACAAAATGATGGTATATACAAATACAAAGCAGTGTGACATTTGAACCCACTCCAGCCTCTTTCTATGGACATCTTGTTCTCTCTGTGTTTATGTCCTTACGGGATCAGGTTTCTTGTTTACAATCTATCCTAAGTAGGAACTGGAATTCTTGAAGAGCAGCAAAACAAGGACATGTGATTAAGGGCTTATTTCTAGGAAAAGAGGAAGAGGTTCCTAAAAGGGAAGGCAGTGCTTCATCTTCCTCTTCACCTTGTCCTAAAGAGAGGAATGAGTGGATTGGCCATTAAAAAACATGCAATTTGAGGGTTCCTTAAAGCAGAAAAGCAAATACTAAAATGCAGTTTTTAAACTTTACAAACTCCTTTTCTTTTATAACAGAAGGGCATTGTTTTGCCACAAATTCAAGGGTTTATATGAGTCAAAAAGCAATACTTTTTGGTACTATGCCAAAGCCAAAATGGTCAAAACAGTTAATAGTGCTATCACAACAAAAGAAAGAAACCACAAGGTTCAGCAGATCCCTAAGCAGAAATTCCGGACATTGTTTAAAAAATAAGGACAGTTCCTTCTGGACCAAATATTGTGCATCAGATTCTGTGTTAGAATCTGGAACCAGGTCATTTATTATAACCATGCCTAAGTTGGGAATCCCAAAATTTTAATTGTCCCAGCAGAAGGGACCTAAAAGAATTCTGCTCAGAATCCCTTAACAGTATTTATTTATTTATTTATTTATTTATTTATTTATTTTATTTATTTATTTATTATTTAAATTTATATGACCGCCCATCTCCCCCAACGGGATAGTATATTGAACTATCCTGCTCCCTTCTGTCCCTTGTCGAAGGCATCTTGTTTCTCCAATTGTTTCTGCCCGCCTGGTATGTTTGGGCAGAGTGGGTGTGCTCCAGGTCCCTTCAATTAAATGTTGCCATCTTGTGAGGCTTCTTGAGGAAGTGTGTCTTCTCTGTCAGGGCCCCTGCCCTCTGGAGGAGCATCCCCCCCCCCCGAGATACGGATGGCACCCACCCTCCTGGGGTTCGGGGAGGCCCTTAAGACCTGGTTCTGTTCCCAGGCTGGGGCTAATGTGGTTGTTATGTATTGGTAGGACCCCTGTCATATTTTTGTACTGTTTATTTTTAGCCCTCTTGGAGGAAAATTCTGAGAGTGCCTTGGACTGCAAGAAGATCACACCAGTCCATACTCCAGGAAATCAAGCCAGACTGCTCACTTGAGGGAATGATATTAAAGGCAAAACTGAAGTACTTTGGCCACATAATGAGAAGACAGGATACCCTGGAGAAGAAGCTGATGCTAGGGAAAGTGGAAGGCAA
Organism: Charina bottae; assembly: GCA_023362775.1. Classification (NCBI taxonomy): domain Eukaryota; kingdom Metazoa; phylum Chordata; class Lepidosauria; order Squamata; family Charinaidae; genus Charina; species Charina bottae. Next base: position 68,114,737 of record JALMGJ010000002.1, read on the forward strand.
AAGGAAGAGGGGCTGACCAAGGGCAAGATGGATGGATGATATTCTGGAGGTGACGGACTCAACCATGGGGGAGCTGGGGATGGTGACGGCCGACAGGAAGCTCTGGCGTGGGCTGGTCCATGAAGTCACGAAGAGTCGGAAGCGACTGAACGAATAAACAACAAATTTTTAGCCCAGGCTGATGGGATATATGCTGGCTTAAAGGGGAAAAACCGAGGCTTGAGAATAAACAGACAAGAATGCAGCTTGTTAGGGCCAACAGTGTTTACTGATAGCATAAGGCAATAATGCAGATACAATCACATTATCGCAAAAATGAAAAAGATGAATATACATGATACAGCATTGTAAAAGGAAAAACAAAACAAACTTATAAGCAGAGTTCCGTGTATTGATCCCAGGGCCAGAGTTCCTGCCATGGCCTATACCCAAAGCCAGGCATAGCTCACTCTGCCCAGTCCACGGGAAGTGAACACGTGAAGAACTACATGGCTAAAAGACACTAGAAATCAAGAAGACGTAGAACACCATTTTGCATGGTTGTATATTCAGACCTTCTAGCTTTCTGATTGGCTGGATGTTAGCTGTGACACGCACTAGGCCTCAAAGCACACAGCATGGCCTGCTGCATTTAAGCACTGAGTTCCCCCCCTCCCTGTAAACCAGGGGGCCTGGGCAGGGCTTCCCACAGAAGGAAATCATGAGGATTAGTTCCCATGGGAAGATCCAGTGCTTGTGTGGGCACTAGTCATAACATGGTACCTCGCTCCCTATCTCATGAGGATGTAAACAAAGCCAAGGCTTCTCTGTTATCCAGCCACCTGGCATTCACGTCATCATGAGAACGCTTTTGCTTTGTACAGGAATAATTCGCCAGGTCAACACAAGAACTCTAACACAGGCTGCCTGTTAATGTGGCTTTTAACTGTATTGTCGAAGGCTTTCACGGCCGGAGTTCGATGGCTGTTGTGGGTCTTCTGGGCTGTGTGGCCAAACAAACAAACAGAGATCCTGCAGAACTTGGGGACAGTGATTTGGCATTTTGTTTATTTATTTATATAATTATTGGAATGCAACCTCCTCTAACAATTGTCCATCTACGCTCCTTATATTGACTATGGGTGGGGCAGAACTATAAAGGACTTGCTGTCCTGGGACAGTAAGGACGTTAGCAGGGGGCTTGCTTTCAAAGATCACCTGCCTTTTTCTTGTGGCCAGGCAGAGAAGAGGAAGACTTGACTGAGGTGGTATTTCTGACTTCTTTGTGATAGACAGATCATGGACAGACCAACCTCCCATACAGTTTAGATTGGTGGTAGCACATCTCCCTATAGATGTAAAGGATCTATTAGAATAGTTCAGGCTGATGGAGTCCAAACAATTCCTGAATGTTCTGGGAGATTTCCCAGCTGGCAAGGCTGTTGATCCCTTTGAGGTCCTTGTCGTGGAATGATGAAATCATTGTTACAATTATTTCTGAATATCCTCTTTGGTGCACTGGATCCAGAACATCTCTTGATTTTCAGAGCATCTGCATGTGGTGAAACAGGCAATAAATAGGTGGTGCATATTTACTGAGAATAATACAACTGACTACAAGTGAGAGCAATATGTTGTGCCTACTGTATGGCAGTGATGAAGACAAGAAAGGCCCATTTTACCTTCTCTACTGGATCCTTTAAGTGCAGTCCAACAAAACTATTTCAGTGGAACGCCCACTAGTGATAGTTCCTAAATGCTGGGTTACCTGCTGTAGTGAATTTGCTAAGCATTTTGAGGAGAGAGCCACTCACATCCACACAAAATTTGACACTACAGATATGGTGTCCAGGGCCAAGTTACAGCGGACTCCTAATAACTAGGTGTAGTGGTCTGTGAGAATGTCTTTGAGAGACAGGAGGAGGAGGATCTGTAGACTAGGCAATTGTCGGATAAGAGGCAGCTGAGTCCCCAGAAGGAATGGGGATGAGACAAACATCTCATAAGGGAGCCTCCCGAGTTCCTTGGACTGTAAAGGCGAGAGGGGTACTTTCAGACTTGCAAGATTGATGCCAGCCCTTCGAGGTAGTCCAAACAAGAAGCACCAACTGTGAGTACTAACACTACCTTTATTGTAAGGTTACAGTAATCCTACAAGTCTGAAAGCACATCTCAATTGATGGACCCAGTTGAGTTCCAGTTGGGGTTTTCCCTGCGGTTCTGGTGGACAGTTTGGCTGAGGCCCTACAAATTGCCTGGAATGGGCGGATAGCTGGGGCCTTGGATTGTATCGCTCCTATGTGGCTTCTCCCTGTGTGCTGATCCCAGGTGCATCCTGGTTTATGGAATGAGCCCCCCCCCCCGTGATCTGAATGGCCCCCACCCTACTGGTGTTTGAAAGGGGCCTTTACCCGGGCCTTTGGTGGGGATGACTGAAACCTCCTTTTAACTTAGGTTGTTTTCTTTTGTTTCCACCCACACTTAAAATTTAATAAATCACAATAATAACCCCCAGTGCATGACTTCCATCCTCTTTTACTGAAATGTTTGCTCATATCTTTTAGAATGGTAAGCCCGTGCATTTCAAAGTATTTATAACAACTGCCCCATCATAATGAATGTAACCTTGTTTTATTCTAGCAACAGAGACAACACTAGGTATGATCTACAGGTATGATCTAAATCATGTTGAATCTATACAACTATTGTGTACGGATAGCTCAGTGTTCTTGAAAGTTATGCTCACCCAGTCAGGAATAGAGCTAGGAAGCCCAGGAGTAAAGTACTCCAGCGATGCTCTGTTACTGTGAGCATAGATTAAATATAAACAGAGATGACCACCTGGTTTAGGACAGATCACTTTGTCAGTATTTTAAGGGTCATTGATGGAATTGCAGGACAAAAAAAAGTATCAGCAAAAAATATGCAGTGAGCATACTGGAGCTGTATTGTTGTAAAGTGGGAACTTTTAGTACTGGATGCTTCACTGCACACTGTGACAGTAAGTGATTTCTTGATTATGGAGAAAGTCCAGATTCCTAAAATGTCCTAAGGGGAAGTAGTTACTTTCTTTGTAATCATTAGAGACATTTTGTACAAATTCTGTTTTCTAATACATGATTAATTCTGCACAGATATAAAGAACTTATAAGCTGTATAGCATAAAAAAAACTACAGGCAAAATGTGCTGCACAGGAGAGGACAAACAAAACAATTAGAAGCTAGGGCAGAACATCTGCATTATTTATATCTATGTGTGTGTATGTGTGTTTTAACTTACAGTAGAACTACGGACTTTTACTACACGGCATTCCCTTTATATAATAAAGAGAATATTGAGAACTGCTACCTTGAGGAAAAGGTCTAAAATTGGAGGCTTGTGTCGTCTTGCACCTGTCCTGAAGATTCACATCAATAATATGAGGTACACATGGGCCCACAGTGAGATACTAACCCAGAATCATATGGATGTGCTCAAAAAACAATGTGGCAAAACTACACCTCAATTCTTTATGGAAGACATTTTAATGGTTAAACTCCACATTGGGAAAAGTTCTCAAATGTGCTGATCATGCTCAGTCCAATATAAATTGTGCTGAACAGTGGAACAGACAGAAATACCAAGTTATAGTCAATTGCTGTTATAAATGGAAATAATGCAGTACATCGTAAACCCATAACACAAAGCTATCAGAGCTTTGCAAATTGCTGAAAAGGCCTGCTTTGAAGAGTCCTGTTTTCATCTTATATGGACTCCAGAGTCACCCTGTGGATCCTCACTGCCCAGTCATTGTTAAATCAGATTCCATATTATTTCAGGGCAAAATTCAGTCAAAAGGTCACATTTTAGAACCTCACATAAGTACTTTTTTCCTTCAGCTTTTGGACCAGAGCTCTGGCTAGTCTATTAAGAAAGCAAATTTCCACAGACCCCAGCTCAGATAAATAAGGGTTTCAGTTTTTAATGAACTTAGAAAATTACTGTTCTGCAAGCAGTTTCACTGGCAACTGCAAAATGACCTTTTCATTTTGGTTTTGGAAATTTTGCAATCATCCCTTCAATAAACGTTAAAACAAGAGTGGGTATCTTATCAAAGCAACTGACAAACACATATCTGCTGCGTCATATATTCCATTGATCTCTCAAGCTGGATTTTAGCCTAGATTTTGTCACGGAAAAGCTGTGAAAAACAATGTTGCAGCGCAGTAATTCTCTAGGCTCATAAACAATTAATACTTTTATTCATTTAGCTATGGGTCTATGGAAAGTTGTTTCTTAATATATATTTGACCCTATAGTTCAGTGTTTCCCAATCTTAGCGACTTTAAGATGTGTGGACTTTAACTCTCAGAATTCCCTAGCCAGCATGCTCTCTGGGGAACTTTGGGAGTTTAAGTCCACACATCTTATTGTGAACCGCCCACAGTTCCCAATCGGGGGAGATGGGCGGTCATATAAATTAAACAAACAAACAAATAAATAAATAAATCTTAAAGTTGCCAAGGTTGAGAAACATTGCTATTGTTGGAATAAAGACATCTGACCCTATAGTTGGAGTAAAAAGTGTGCTGATAAGAAATCTCAAAAATGTGATCCATCCCAGTCTACATCACAGGGTTGCTGTTGTATAAATAACATTAAAGAGACACTCCCACATACACTGTCCTACATTCTCAGAGAAAAAGGGAAATATCATTGCAATAAATAAACTGAGTAGGCAGCCTCAAGTTGATGATCAAAACAGAAGGCTTCAAAATATTATTTGTTAATATTTTTCAAAGTTATGGCTGTTTTACATTATATTGAATAATGGCAATAAAGTAATCTGAGCCACTTTGGTTCAGTGGTTAAGACACAAACCTAGAAACCGAGAGACCGTGTGTTCTACTCTCTGCCTTGGGCACGAAACCAGCTGGGTTACTTTGCACCAGTCACTTTACTTCAGCCCATGGAAAAGGCAATGGCAAACACTTCCGAAAATCTTGCCAAGAAAACTGAATGGGCTTTTCCAAGCAGTTGTCAAGGGTCAAGACTGACTCAAAGGCACAAAAAATAAATAAAGCTAAGAACATTGACATAAAAGAACCAGATTGTCTATTTTAAGAGTATTTTTTAATTTTTTGTGTGCCCAGAATAACTAGAAATACAGCCACTATTGTTAGAGGAACAGTAACATGTAATCCTCACAATTCACTCTCACATATGTCTAATCTGAAGACCCACTGAGTTCAGGGAAGCTAATTTGTCCCACCCCCTCCTCAGCCTGGTATGATCACTCCAGGAGTTAATCAGATATTTTCTACTACACCAGGATGGGAGAAGGGAAGGAGAGAGCTGAACCATCTCCATTTTGTTGTTCGGTCACTTTTGACAGATCCATGATAAAAAGGTAGAAGGGAAAGAAACCCACAGTGACATAGGAAAAGGGGTCAGTTGATTAATTAACACAGGGTTTTTGTTGTTTATTCATTCAGTCGCTTCCGACTCTTCGTACTTCATTGACCAGCCCACGCCAGAGCTTCCTGTTGGCCGTCGCCATCCTCGGCTCCCCCACGATTGAGTCCATCACCTCCAGAATACCATCCATCCATCTTGCCCTTGGTCGGCCCCTCTTCCTTTTGCCTTCCACTTTCCCTAGCATCAGCTTCTTCTCCAGGGTATCCTGTCTTCTCATTATGTGGCCCAAGTACTACAGTTTTGCCTTTAATATCATTCCCTCAGGTGAACAGTCTGGCTTTATTTCCTGGAGTATGGACTGGTTTGATCTTCTTGCAGTCCAAGGCACTCTCAGAATTTTCCTCCAACAGCACAGTTCAAAAGCATCTATCTTCCTTCACTCAGCCTTCCTTATGGTCCAGCTCTTGCAGCCATAGGTAGCTAACTAAATATTGGAAAAGAAAATAATGATCAACTCCATCATAAATACAGCTATGTTTATAGGAATGTCCAAGGGAGGTGGTCAAAATCTACGATATAGTGGGTGTGGCAATGCAATGCATACCCATAGAAAAGCGGTGGGGCTTTGATTGTAATGCTGAGCCTATCATCTTGCATGTTTTGGCCCCCTCCAGTAGATACCCTTTTATGTTAAACAGCACCACTACTAGTCCAAAGTAAGATAGAATAACAATCATCTAAAAGGTTAAATAGGTTTATTTGTATGCTGTAGAACAGTGTTTCTACTGGGGAAACACTGCTGGCTGGGGAATTCTGGGGGTTGAAGTCCACACATCTTAAAGTTGTTACGGTTGAGAAACGCTGCTGTAGAACATGAATACATTTTAAGGACACATGGAGACAGCCTAGCTGGAAATTTTTATAATGAAAGGTGGCACAGAAATGAATGAAAGAATCAATTACTCAATCAGTTATTTTTCAATTTTATAGGTGGCCAGGATTCTGCCTTCCTGGCTAGGCTGACCATATTTCCTTGAGAGAAAAACGGGACCCTACTGTCCTGACTTCGGGCGTAGAAATAACACGCTGAGGCTGGAATCAAGCTCTAGTGATTTATTATCCTACTACCCTAACAGAAAGCGGGGCTTTCTTCAACCTCTTGGGAGGGAAACATAGAGATTCAGTACTACGCATGCATTTCCCTTCCTGGAGGGAGCCCCCTCCTTCTCCGCCCGTTATCTCCCTGACACCTACCCATGGCTCGCTGGACAAAGTGGGTGCACGCATGCGTGCGTGTGCGTGCAGGTGTGCGTGAGGGCGCGTGCAGGCGGGCGGCACACTTCGCCATGGGAACTTTCAAAAATGGGACAAAATGGATACTTTTGTTAAAACAACAGGACGGTCGGGAATTGTTTAAATAACGGGACTGTCCCGTTTAAAACGGGACGCATGGTCAGCCTATTCCTGGCTATTCCAGGGAGAAAATTCACCCGGTTTTCCACACAGACAATGAATAGCTCATTTTAGCAGACTCCAAGATTTCCTAGTGGTGGTTGGTTACAGAAAATTATTGATCGCACAGCTTTTATGCCTCCTTTAGCATTAAAAAATAAAATAAAGCCAAAAATTATTTCTGTACCAGAAAAGGCATCTCTAAGACATTATACAGTATAGCTCATGTTGTGTTTTTGCAGCCACAGTGTCTAGCTGGGGAGAAAATGTGGTAAAGCGGCAACCTCAAATACTAGAACAGAGTCATGCTTTGTACTCGAGCTGATACTGAGCACCTTGGCCTGCGTGCTGGACGTCCTGGGGCAACACATCTTGGTTCAGTCTGCAACCTGCGGAGAGAGGGTATCTGTTATGTGCAGCCCCCTTGACTCCACAGGCAAACAAAGAAAAACCTTGGCCTGAAGGGGAAAAACCGAAGAGCCTCCAATGAAGCTGGTTCTCCTCAGACGTAGTGGGATCTCTGCCATTTCTCTTGAGCTGGCCAGGCAGAATCCCTGAAGGCAGCTTAAATGAAATTACACACAGCGTGGGCTGCCCCACTGTTGGAAGCAGGGCCTCTTCTCTGGAGGTTGGCTGCAGCTGTGAAAAGTTTTACAGGACTCATCATGACTCTGTAAAACATCAGCTTCACCAACATTTGACAAAAATAAAAGAAGCCTATCAGGATACAAAAGTGACTGTAACTGAAGGAGATACAGCCTGGCTCCTGCGCTATCAGCCTTTTAATGTAGCATTCATAACTTTGGCTGGCTAAATGATTGCTACCATCTCTCAGTATGAAAGATATAGTTTGAGACTTTCCAAATGTAAGGAGAACTGGGGAGGCAGTCCACACACTTTTCAGGCGCCCAGGCACTGGAGCAGGGCAATTTCTGGACCAAAACCTTGTGCAGGAGGGACTCAAAAGGGATCCAAGAAGCAGAATGCCCACCAATCTAATGGTCCATTTGATCTTCTCGTACTGATATCCCAAGTCTGTGACATTTAAATGGAGTATGTATGTGTTCAGATCTCCCACCAAAAATTGAAACAGTCCATAAATGTGTTCTTTTTTTAATAACCATGACTTTTCCTCTGCCAAGGGGCAATATGTATAAACCCCAAACATGCTAGGCATGATTACATGTAACTGGGGTACCTTAGCTATGGCTGATTTAATTTATTCTGGATTATTGCTCCTTTATGGAGGTCTGCGCAGTATTTTACTGTTAGTTTTATTAGTAGTAAAATTGACATTCCAAATCTGGAAAATATTCTATAGACAATGTGACTGATGATTTAATTTTCCATTTATCATCTTTGTCTCTATTTCTCCATCCTGTATTCTGCTGTAACCAATGGGTAAATGTTTACAGAGAATGCAAATGGGGAACCAAATCTGGTTCGGTTGCTCCCTCATACCCTGATGGGGTTTCAGGGATAGAAATTCCACTAATCCCTCCATATGTCTCTCCTGAAACTTCACCCACTAGAGCAGTGTTTCTCAACCTTAGTGGCTGGCTGGGGAATTCTGGGAGTTGAAGTCCACATATCTTAAAGTTGATGAGGTTGAGAAACACTGCATCAGTGTGCATTTCTTTATGCAGCGTTGGGCAAGAGCAACCACTCTCCAAATGCCTCTCTTTGCACAGAGAAAAGCAGTCCTTCCTCCCTGTGGAAAGGGATAGGAGTCAGCCCTGATTCATATGAGACAGTAAATAAATCATGGACAGAGCCATCCAGGTTCATTAGCTTTGTCCACTGGAAGATGAAATTAGCAGGCACTATCAGAGCATAATCACGATTGCAAAATCATGTCACTGTGCCAAAAGGTAACTAAAGTTCAAGGCATTTCTTACTGAATTAGCAGCTTCAGCTATATTTCCACATTTCCTCCATAACCTCCGAACAAAGTAACCTCAGGTGATATTCAAAAACATGATCTAGCAAAAAGAGAAAAAGGGTTGATGTAGATTGGTTTGGCCTTGAACTTCCCTCTCTCTGCAACAAGTGGCTTTCTGCAAGCCAGTGTCAAACGAAACAGTTGCTTCTTCATTAGTAGAGATATACAGTAGTTCATTGTAGGGGTGTGGTGGCTCAGCGGGTAAGACACCAGGCTTGTCGATCGGAAGATCGCAAGTTCGGAGGTTCGAATCCCTAGCCCTTCGTGCGGAGTGAGCTCCCGCACTAGCTCCAGCTCTTGCCAACCTAGCAATTTGAAAGCATGCAAATGCAAGTAGATTAATAGGTACCACTTCGGTGGGTAGGTAACAGCGTTCCGCGCATGTCATGCGGCCACATGACCATGGAAGCGTATTCGGACAACGCTGGCTCTTCGGCTAACAAACGGAGATGAGCACCGGCCCCTAGAGTCGGACACGACTGCACAAATGTGCGGGGGGAACCTTTACCTTTTTACAGTAGTTCATGCTCATCAAAAGCCAACCAATAATTTTTAATTGGACAGTGTAGTTATGAGTTCAAATCTTCTCTCAGCCACAAAGCTCATTAGATGATCTAGACCCTGTATAACTCACCCATATAGCATTATGTTGTTGTTGTTGTTGTTGTTATCTTTATCACAAATATCAGAATAGTGCAAGCCATGGTATTCCCTGTGACACTCTATGGAAGTGAAAGTTCGACTTTGAAGTAGCAGGATAAGAAGAGTATTGATGCTTTTGAAGTTTGGTATTGGAGAGTATTCTTAAGAATACTGTGGACAACCAAAAAACTAAACCAATGGATCGGTGAACAAATCAACCCAGAGTTCTCACTTGAGGCACAAATGATATCCTATTTCAGACACATTATGTGAAGACCTATCTCTCTGGAGATGGCTCTAATTCTGGGAAAGGTGGAAGGAAAGAGAAGAAGAGGATGACCAGCAGCAAGGTGGGTGGACTCAGTTACAGTGGCAATGGATGCACCATTGGAAGACCTGAAGGAGCAGGTTAGGGACAGATTGTCATGGAGAAAATCTTTGTGTTGGTTAAGAGTCGACAATAATGTGATGGCATATAATCAATCAAATCATTATCACCATCATTACTGCCTAATAATCAAAGATCTCTTGATGGATTATAATATTACTTTAAACATTAAAAGTTCAGAAAATTATGGAAAAATAAAACAATACACTGCATTTAATAAACAGCATAGGAAATAATATTCTATCAAGGTGATTATTCTGTTTGAATTATGAACATTTATATTAACGTTATGTGTAAAATGAACCAGATACTTTCTAAACTGGTTTTCTCTTGTATGTAACTCTGTAGGTGAACTATTTTATTGTTCTTTTTGTATAGATGCCCTTGTTTGCTTCTAAGCTAATTATGAATCCAAGCCCTCCTAGTGGCAGAGTGACTGCAAAGATCAACTCCTTGCTTGTAAGGATACTGGAATAATGCCTTAATGAACAAAAATCAACATTATTCAGTGGGGGAAAGGAAGTATAATAAAGAATCTATATTCTCCTTATGTTATGGGTTGTTTTATAATTAAAGGTTTTAATTCAAAATGCACTGAATTCATCTAGTGGAAAACAGATAATTTCCTTTCCCCATATAATTTGCTTTCCCCACTGAAATTTCAACTGGACCATATTTTCCAACCTGGAGTTCTTTGATCATCTGTTCAAAGGTAATCTTAAAGTAGTTTCTTTCTCTGAGAGATTATTATGCACTTTGTCACAGATCCAAAGTATTGATCTCTCTGAACTGACATACTTCCCACACACAGAGATCCAATTCTCTGATCTCTTTTAACGCACAAATATGCTTAGGCAGGAAACTAATCACTCTGGATTATTCTTACAATGTAGCTACATTTGTATATCTTTGTAAGTAATACTAAAATCAGAAACAGATGCTAAAAATGATGAGAAGTCTGTGCACTATTTTCATTATATTTTTAGCAGAGGAGAACTTTACTCTTTTCTCCTATTCTGCTTTAATAATAATTGCACATGATCTGGAATCTGAAAACCTGAATATTCACAAACAAGAGTCTATTGTTTCATATAAACCTGAAATAGCATATGGAGACTGGAGACATTAATGTTCACATTTTAGACAGAGAAGATAGGTGGTTTGAGAGAGGGGTCAAGGAATCCATTTATGCCAACTTGGAAAATCCTTCCTTGAATAGAGGTGGGGGCCTCAGGCACAATCTTTCCCCTATTTTCCTTCCTGCTTTGTCTTCTGTGCCTAGGAAGATTAAGACCATTTCGCAAGCTCAACAGCAGCAGGGTAATCTTAACGATCCTCCTTTAGATGATAAAGGGACTTAGAAATAACATCTCAAAATAACCATGACCTAGCCCCAGGTGGAAGGTCACACAGCCACCTAGAAACATATTTAAGGATTCCCTTACTAACTTTGCTCAGACTGAAGAAGCTCCTTGGATAAGGAGCGAAACGTTTCCACTGAGAAAATAGAAATCCAGTTGACATGATTCAAGCTACAGACATATGGAGACTGGAAAAAAACTTGCATTATTCCACAGGAGACATTGGTGCATAACATAACTCAGGATCTCCATTTCCAAGTTTCCAAAGTAACCTAAGTGGGTATCATGATTGAGGTTGCTGAATTCAGATAAGAGAGCCCCACGAGCCAGGGGACAAGATGCTCCTTGCCTCTCTCAACACAGGTGATCTGCTTTTCTTAATGCCACTGAATGTTGTGCAGGCATCTTGTAATCCCTAAAAATATCTTAACCTAAGCTAGGACTTCAAACAAGTCAGAAGCTGGTGGGGTTTGGGGCATTCAGGCAAGCATAGATATTTGCAGTATGTGTGCTTGGGGGAGAGAGAAAAAAATGTTACAATCCCAAAATCTAGCTGTGGAAAAAATCTACAAAGTTCAAATCACTGTTCAGCAAAATACTTGATTCTTCCTAAATCTTATATTGGATAGCAAGGTACCCAAGGTGTCAAAGGGAGGAGCTCATTTGTAAATTTTTGTATATACTCCCCCCCCCCTACTATTCTTAGCAGCTCACTGACTGTACAATTACGTAAGATGTCACTAAGGGGAGTGTTCACATTTCTTCCCCTTCAGGAATTAAGCACAATGGGCAAGAGGGGGATTCCTCAAGAATGTCAAGAGGCAGTTGAGCAGGTTCTTGGCAAAAAGTTTAGGCAGCTATAATTCCATCTTGGGGGAGGAGCACTGTATTGCCTAGCAAGGTCAGAATCATCCTTGGTTTCAACTGAGAAAGGTGTCAGTGAAAGGACCAGCCATGGTGCTGTCAAACCCCAGCTCTGGAGCAAGGGGATGAGTGAAGTGAACAGACAAAGGCCTTGGTCGCTTTCCCAAAGTGCCTGTGACGAATAATAGCAACAATTATGCAGAACTGGAAGACTCTCTATATTTCTGCCTCCACATTTGCGTATACTGTATGTAATTTAGGACATGGAAGAAATAAACCTGTTGGCATTACATTAGGATATGTATGAGATAAAGAGCAATCGTGACTTTGTGGCGAAGTGGAGTAGGGCCTTGCTTGCCTCTATAAATATTAGGGTTTGGGTACATGCCAAATTTTAACTGAGTTGCCCTCAAATCCATTCATGTTTGTTAAAGCATACAAGGACCCAACTGCATATGCTACTCATCTCCTGTTTAAAGGGAGTGGTGACAGATTACATTGCTAAATTTAACAATGGCAGTGTGCAACTAAATCAACATTTTCACAAATACCAAATTTGTGCAACAGTTAAACAGATGAATCATTGCTGACTTTCACAACTGGAATGGAATGTCCACACATTGCCAACATGATAATACTCCATTTCAAAATGGAATGGCTAGTTTATTTCCAAGGCAATTAGAATGGTGCAGCCTTGCAATTGTCCTTAATATTACTAGCCTATATATAGCTAGAGGCCAAGTTCTTCAGACATCGAACCAGTTAAAGCGCAGTTTTATAATTTTGTGTTTTTTGCTGAGGAAAATAGGACATGAGTTATGCCAAGGAATGTATCAAACCCCCCCACTCTCTCGAAGCATCCAGCGTCTCCTTTTTGCCATTTTGATTTCAAGCATATTTGGATAGTTCTGACGGCTAGCAATATAATTTGTTCTTGAAAAAGAAAGGCGACATTTTAGAGGATTGTCAGATTCTGCATTTCCTTAGCTTAGCCAGTTTTCAGGCAAAGCAATTCCAGCCACAGAATTCTCAATATGACTTCTCCCAGGGCACTGGCTGAGGGTCGCTTCTAACTGGAACCTTCAGCATGAACTAATAAAGTGGATCTTCCCCTAGATACACTCCTCAGAAAGGGCCCATTCCAAAATCAGGACTTGCTGCATTGAGACCGTGTTAGCATGTATTATGGAACAGTGAAACAGACTGTTTTGGGAGGTGGACCCTCATTCACTGGAAGTGTTCAAACAGAGGCTTGATGGCCATTTGTCAGGGAGGCTGTGGTAGAAGATTCCTGCAAGAGGCAAGAGGTTACACTAGATTACTTTCAAGATCTTTTTCAAAACTTTGTATAGTTCTAAAAACCAAAAAAAGGAAAAGAGTAAAATAATTATTATATGCTGAATATATACTGTATTAAGGGAAGCTGGATTGGAAGAAGATGAGCATGGTTTTAAAACTGGAGGAAGAAACATCAGTAACCTATGCTATGCTGATGATACTACTCTAATAGCCGAAGTATGCTTTCATACAACTCTATGGTGAAACCACATTTGGAGTATTGTATACAATGATGGTCGCTGGTCCCTAAAAAGGATATTATAGAGCTAGAAAACATGCAGAAAAGGGCAACCATTTATTTATTTATTTATTATTTCTAACTTATATCACCGCCCATCTCCCCCCACAAGGGAACTCTGGGCGGTCTACAACCATAACAATTTGTGGGCTGAAACAGCCACCCATGAGAAAAATTCCAGCAATTGGGACTCTTTATTTTGGAATGAAGGAAGGTAAAGGGAAACATAGAAATGTATAAACTTACGTATGGTATACATAACATGGATTGAGATTTCTCTCTCACACACACAATGTTAGAACTTGAGTCATCCATTGAAACTAAATGCGGGAACATTCGAAAGTGACAGAGAGAAATACATTTTTACACAGCACATAGTTAAACTGCAGGATTCCCCGCCAGCAGCTGCATAATGGCAGCCAATTTGGATGGATTTAGAAGGGGACTGGATAGGTCCGTGGAGGATCAGGCTATCTATGGCCATTAATACTGACAGTGGTTTATTTCCACGTGAATCATATGCAACCTTCCTGAAACACTGCTATTGGAAAGTGGCTGTGGGAGGGGGCATTCGCTCTCTAGTGCACCCCAAATACTGTATATCCCATGGACCATTATACGACACAGATTGCTGGACAAAACAGGTTGATGGTCTGATGCAGCAAGCCTCTTCTTACATTCCTATGTAACACCACTCGTATTTGCTTTCCAACCTTCTTTCCCGAGGCAGGCAGAGCAATCTGAGAAAGCACAGTCCTTACTGGCTCTCAGTTTACAAGTGCTCACCTAACTTGTGACTGGGTGTAAAATGATCATATCACATTCTGGCAAAGGCAGTTCACCCAGTTCGGTAAGAGGATAGCAAAACATTTCACTTCTATGATGCAGGACAGAAGGTTCTATTGGGTGGAATTTGAGCAGGGCTAGAAGCCCAGAAGTATCTGCAAATAAAAGGCCACTGGTGCTGTCATAGGCATCTGGTAGAAGTCACAATGGTCAACATGACATGGGCATGATGACGTCATCGTGCATACCATATCACTTATCTTCCCTTGTGCTCCTTTTGGACTCCTGTAGGTGCTGCCTAGCTGAGCCATTGTACTTACTTAGGTCATGTGTCTTGCAGCTGATTTTAGTGGGAGGCCCCCATCATTAGGTAAAGGTAAAGGTTTTCCCCGGCACAGTCGTGTCCGACTCTAGGGGCCGGTGCTCATCTCCGTTTCTTAGCCGAAGAGCCAGCGCTGTCCAAAGACGCTTCCGCGGTCATGTGGCCGGCATGACAGGCATGGAAAGCTGTTACCATCCCACCGAAGTGGTACCTATTAATCTACTTGCATTTGCATGCTTTCGAATTGCTAGGTTGGCAAGAGCTGGGGCAAGTGCGGGAGCTCACTACATCACACGGGGCTAGGGATTCAAACCTCCGAACTTGCGACCTTCTGATCGACAAGCCTGGCGTCTTAACCGCTGAGCCATCACGCCCCCCCATCATTACATCATTTTTGCCCTTCTGTTTTTTCCTTTTTTAATTACAATTTACAAGCTTATTGGAGCAATCAAATTGTGGGGTTATTATAATGTACTGTAACAATATTATTGTCAACACACAATATTGTCAACACACAATAGACAGCCTCAAAGAACAACTAGAACAGACTATGACTCCTGAACATATCAACATGCTGACTGCTACAATCAAGACCACATCACTGAGACAAGCAGAAAAAAGGAAAGCTAAACTTCAAACTAAACTACTTAAATTAAACCCCAGAAACAAAGAAGTACAGGAACAGGAATGGGTGGTCAACATGTCCAGCCGCCCATTATCCACTACAGAACACAGTATCAAGCAGAGAGGCCTCAATTATAACACAGAGGATGCAAATAAATTAGAATTCTTTGCAGCTTTCGAAGCAGCATTGAAAACTACAGGACTTACTACAGAAACCCAAGAGAATGTAAGACAGATAATCATACCACAAACCAGAAGGACATGGAAACAGAACCAACTGAAAGCAGAAGACAGAGCAGACCTCAAAAACCTAAAGATGGACCAAAATATCATCATCCTCCCAGCAGACAAAGGCCGCACCACTGTCATTATGGACAGATCACAATATATACAAAAAGCCAAAGATTTACTTGAGGACAAAGAAACCTACACCCCAGTAAACACCAATCCAATACAGAAACTGGACAACCAGGTCAAAAGAATCCTCAACGACCTAACCAAGAAAGGTCAAATCAGTAAAGAAGAACAGAGGCGGATGAAAAGCAGTGGACCCATCATCCCACACTTCTACGGATGCCCCAAAATACATAAGCCCGACATACCACTCCGTCCAATTGTATCATTACCAGGGACCCCCACATACAACATAGCTAAAGAACTGACAAGAAAACTTAGGCATCTCACAGAGGAGAGTGAATACTCTATCAACTCCCCACTACAGTGCCTCCAGAAAATCAAAGACCTAAAAATAGATGAAGATGAAATTATGGTGTCATTTGATGTCACTGCACTCTTTACATCCATAGACCAAGCACTAGCGATTGAATCCATTGCAGCAGCTCTACGTAACACACCTGACCTGACTAGATACACCAAGATCAAAATACCCAGAATCATGGACCTCATCAACCTCTGCCTCACCACCTACTTTCAGTTTGATGGACAAATATACCAACAAATCAAAGGAACACCTATGGGATCACCACTCTCAGGACTCATAGCAGAGATAGTAATGCAATGTCTAGAAAGGATAGCACTCCCACACATACAACCCAAAGTATGGATCTGGTATGTAGATGACACCTTCATCATAATAAAAAAGGATCAACTGGAGGAAACACATGAAGCCATCAACAACATCTTCAAAGGAATAAAATTCACAAGGGAAGAAGAAAACAACAACACACTACCCTTCTTGGACATCCTCATCAGTAGAGGAAATGATGGCATTCTAGAAACACAACTCTACCGGAAATCTACCCACACTAACCAAGTGCTCCACTACCAAAGCAATAACCCTACCTCACACAAGAGGAGCTGTGTAAGAACACTATTCAGACGAGCACAAATGCACTGCAGCAACCCAGAACACCAGAAAAAGGAAACAGACCACTTATATAGCATCTTCCAGCAAAATGGATATCCATGCAACTTTATCAAAAAGTGCCTGACCACTCAACCCACCACAGCAAAACCAACAGAAGCTATGAAAAGGATTACACTGCCATACATCAGAAACATCTCAGAAACTACTAATAGACTGTTACAACCACACGGCATCACTGTAGCACACAAACCAACCAAAACCCTTCAGAACATCGTAAGTAAACCAAAAGACCCAGTAGCCCAAGAAGAAAAAACAGGAGTTATCTACAACATACAGTGTAAGGACTGTAACAGCCACTATGTAGGACAGACTGGCAGAAGACTAGCAGAACGCATCCATGAACACCAACTAGCAGTCAGAAGACATGATGAAAACTCCTTAATCTCACAACACATGGACAGACTTAACCATACTTTCAACTGTGAAACTGTGGGCATATTAAACCAAGCCAAATCCAAAAATGCTAGAGAATTCCTGGAATTTTGGCACTCAGACAAAGCAGCCATCAACAGACACATAGAGGTAAACAACATTTACATACCATTCATAAGAGACAATAGAAAAGCCAGAAGACCAGAACACCTCTTGGCCAGCAATCAACAACAAGATATGCAAAGGTTAACATCAAGATTAGCAGCAGAGGAGCAATCAAACAACACAATAGACCCTAATCAAGGAACTATTAACTCAGTCAATCAACCAAGCAGCACACAACAACCCAATCAAGGTACTTCTAAGGAGAGTACAACACCCCCACCAACACAGGCAGGACAAGCCAGGGTATATAAACAGAGAGCAAGTTCCACTCCCTTTTCGCACTGAAGATGTTGCCTAGCCTGGCAATGAAACGTCTGCAAGAAAACAACAAGGCTCAGAGAGCACCAAGGACTCCACATGTAACAATACAACAGGTTGACTGGGAATCTGCTTTCTTGCATTGATGGGTAGTTTGTCCTTATCTTCTTGATAGGATGTGATGAAGTCTGATGTTTTGCGGGGAGTGGAGTTACGGAGTAAAATGGAAGTTTTAACCCTAGTGGCCATCATTTTGTCTTTAAACTCTCCTAAATGAGAAAAACTGGGCCAACTTTGTGTGAGTTGGTTTATTTATGCATTTATTTTACAATATTTTTGGCTTGCCTCAATCTAAACAGACTCTACTGAGTACAGCAAAATTAGACAAAAAACAAGATATTAAAAATCACATGCAGACAATAAACATTATCAGAAAAAATCAATATGCCATGGATGCCATTCAATTAAACTAATGTAAGGGCCAAACACCTGTAAGGACATTTTTGCTTTGGCTAGTTTTTGAAATGCTTGTACAGTAGGATCTGCCCGAACCTCCAAAGGGAGACGTTTCCATACAATGGGAGCCACTACTTAGAAGGCCTTATTAAAGTTGAAAGCACCCATTTTCCTCCCAAGCCCCCCAGTTAAAAAAAAAGTTTAAAAAATCAGTCCTATCTGCTGGGGATGGTTCTGGGGCACATAGATGAGGTGCTGGGGAAGTCACACATATCCCATACTTGCCCATTCCTGATTTAGAGCAATTTTAGGATTAGGAAAAAAATATGCTAAGGATCATAGTAAATCCCATTCTATTATTACCTTTAGTATCTTATGCAATGGCTTCTGAAAAATCTGAGGGGTACTGGCAATGTGCGAGTATATTTACATATATTGTAATGTGTGTGTATGTGTGTGTGCACATGAGTGGTGCCAAGCTCAGTGCAGAACACAGTGCAGAACAAAAATATTTTTTCAGTAGTAATTTAGCTTATTGATAATCACCTTATTCTCTAGTCTTGGCAGTTGTTTAACACATTTTGTAAGGGTTCCTTAATTTTTACTATTTTTAATGCTGTACTAATCAATAAAGGAGAAGTACAAATACATATAACACCATTAAAAGGTCAACACAATCTCAACTGTAATAGGCAGTTATATAGGAATTATATTATAAACATAACAACTAAAAAATTAACCATATTGCTTGAAAGTCTTCTTGCTTGTCCTTCTTTTGAAAAAAACTATGATTTAAATATTGACAAACAATACATATCAAAAATACATTGCTACAAATCAGGAGTAGATTTCTCTTACACTCTTAATCTGCAACTTTATCTTCCTGATGTAACATTAGCTCCTCATCAAACTGGCTGGGACCAGAAAATCAAGAGTATGCCCTCCCTATCATTGGATATAATATATGATCACTGTTATGTGCTTATAAACAAATTTCACACTAAATTTTCAGCCATGGACAGTTAGAAGTAAAGTGCATAGATTTCACAAAAATAACCTGTAATCTGCATTTTGAAAAAAAGTATTTACTGTATTTACATACAGCAGGATTTCTAAACCGGTTTAGACTTGTCTAAGATAAACAGGTTATGTAAATATTACAAAACAGAAACCATAAACATTTAACTATTTGTATTCTGCTCTTTTGATACTGTTTTCCCTGCATTTTGCCACAACCAGCTTTTCATCTGTTCATAGTCCTCCCTTACTCCAATCTGCAACTTCAATAACACTCTAAGGAAACTACCCAAAATGGGCACTTTGTCTTGAAGTGGCATTGGCCACTCATTATTATAAAATAATGCAACGGTATCATGTCATGCAGCCAATTGTCCTGGTCTCATTTTTCATTGATTTTACACCCTCCAATTTTTCAGCTATGGAGGAGAGACCCGTTGCATGGGTGTGTAAAAGTTTTGTTGTTTGCAAAATGCATGTTAATTTCAGCATAACCTTACTTACAAGCTGTTATGATTCTGATTTGGCAATGTTCTGCTTATGCAGTCAGATGCAGAAACACGGATGATGCGCAATCATGGAATGGACATGGGGTGCTGATGCTAACACCTTACGAACAACAGCCTTGGCCCTGGTTTATTCCACAGCTGAGTACTGTGCTGGTGTGTGGCTTAACAGCTCCCACACCCAAATGGTCGATGTCCAACTTCACCAGACAATGCGCATTATCTCTGGCACATTACATTCTAACCCTGTGTACTGGTTACCAGTGCTCAGCAATATTATACCACCCCATATCAGAAGACAACAAGCCCTCGCCAGGTTATGGTCAAGGATGCTGAACAATAAGGCTCTCCCTATTCAGCAGGATATTGCACAGACCACCACAAGATTGAAATCTCGAAGGCCAACTTGGAAAACAGCCATACACTTAACATCTACCCAGTTCAAACCTAAGAATGCTTGGAGAGAGGAATGGTCCAAGTTGCTCCCCCGCGGCTTGGTCATTAGTGATCCCTCTTCCAAACTTCCCGGTTTTAACCTGCCTTGCTCTGTCAGGATGAAATTGAATAGAGCCAGATGTGACACTGGCAGGAGTGCCTCTGCTCTGTATCAACGGGGCTGGAAGGATTCTCCTTGCTGCGATTGTGGTGCCGAAATGCAAACTATTAAACACATTG
This sequence comes from Charina bottae, assembly GCA_023362775.1. NCBI lineage: Eukaryota > Metazoa > Chordata > Lepidosauria > Squamata > Charinaidae > Charina > Charina bottae. The sequence continues at coordinate 68,134,907 of JALMGJ010000002.1, forward strand.
TGCAAGACTGCCCACGATGTGTGTTCCCTGGCTCCTTAGAAGATCTGCACGAAGTAACACCGGAAGCCATCGCTTGGTTAGCTGACCTGGACATCCAGTTATGAGACTATTCTGTATCCCTGCAGAAGTTTACATTTAATTCTGTGGACTGTGTGTATTTATTTGCTTTCTCTTCTGTCATGTATTCATCATACACTATACAGTATATATACATATATATGGAATGGACACCTTTGACGTGTATCAAGAATGTGGGGCAACATCTAACAACCTCCTGCAGAGCATGTCAGGATGAAGTTGGGCAAATGACAGTGGAAGACATGCACTTTTTCAGAGTTAATCTTACTCAAGAATCTTCATAAGCTTGCAAATGTAGCTCAATGATTGTCTCCTTTTCAAAATCTCTATGTATGTGTGCATGCATTTATACACATTTAATTCTAATTTCCTTTAATCCCACATTTTGGCAACATCTCACTATGCCTGGATAAATACAGACATGATGAAAACTTCTGGAAAAGAAGAGAAGAACATGAATTTTCTCAGAGAGCTTTGAATCTGACAAGTCATGAAGTATCCAGTTCAATAAACTGAGATCACTCCCGAAATGCACTGACCGGGATCCAAAGCACATTCATTGTTCCAGACATATGGAACATAGAGCCCTTTTAAAGAGAACCATCTATCGCCTATTGGATTTTTATATTTAATGTATTAGTTTTGTAATGTATTTTAAATTGTAGTTACTTTTAAAGATTTTAAATTGTTGTACTGTAAACCGCCCAGAGTCCCCCTCGAGGGAGATGGAGCGGTAATACAAGTTAACATATAAATAAATAAATAAAATAAATAAAATATACTGGGGCTTTGCTAGAACCTTTTCCCCACTACACCTCCTTGCAAGCCTCAAAACATAACTCATGGAAATCAGGGGAGCATCTGGAATGGCACTGGATGAAAAACAAACCAATGCAGCTGGCAAAAGCATTTCAGGCATACAACAGACCACTGGGATCCTGACCATTATTTCCAAATGATACAGCTAATACTCAGCTGTGCTCAAACAGATCCAACTGTACTCCCTTCACATCTAAAGTAGCCTTGCTATAATGGCCTGAAATGTCATCAGACAGACCACAACCTTTTGTAAGCAGCATTGGCTTGTTTATGACTTTGGCTTCTTTCATTTTGTATATTTTTATATATACATTTATTTTATATATTTAATTTATTTTGTTAAATATATAAAGAAATTTAATATATAATTTTATATAAAATATAAATATAAATATAAATATATATATATATATATATATATATATATATATATATAAATTTAATATAATTTTATATATTCACGAGATCCAGGCCAATATCATCAGACCCCGGATGAGGCCCTCACCCTAGTGCCCCTTTGTGCTGTTCTTCCTTGTCCAGATGCCCTATTCCCTCCACCCAAGGAGGAGAAAGAGCAGCTCCACTTCCCTTGCCCTTGCCCTGTGGCCAATGCTGCGGACTGGGCTCAATGCGCAGGACAAGCAAATGGCAACAGCCTGTGAGGAAGGGGAAATGGACTCACTCAAGATGGAGTGCCTACTGAGGGCAACTTTCTGAACACTCTTCTCCCCCCAATTCCGCTTGAGTCATTTAAAGTGAAATGGACCAGCAACCAGAGCGGCTTCCTTATCTTCTGTGAGGGACTAAAGAAAGCTGAAAGGGTAGATCTTTCCACCTCTTGCAGGCCAGATTACATCAGATGGTCCACTGTGGGAAAGACAAGTCCTTCCTTGTAGCCCAGGTCCTGGGTCAAAGCACCATGTTTCATAGACGGGGGAACTGAGCAATTGCCAATGCAATCACACATCTAACCTATTAACTAAAAGAATGTATGTCCTTTGCATGACCACTGACCAGCCAGTTGAGAATATTAGCCAGCTGCTCCAGGCAAGTTTGACCCAGGATTTATTTTATTGCAGAGAATAAATCCTACACAGTCATGCCATTATTTTTTCAAATAGCAAACAGGTTTCACCTTTCTTCCTGAGATCACAAAACACGTTATTTACAAATGAATCTGTTAGGGGAGTACACAGTGGGGTGACTAAAACAGTTCAAACTCAGGAAAACGACCTATCAAGGGGACCGCTTTCTGCCCCATAATTTTTTCTCCTGCTGCAGGGACTCTACCTTGGTTCTTATTTATTGTCAGAAGTAACTGGTAGTGAGAAAGAAGAGGGTCTTCTCAGCAGTGGGGTTAAATCTGTAGTTCTCTCTCCCTCCCTGGAAGTCCCATGTCAGCCCTAAACTATATGCTTTGTGAGGTGTTTGTTTCACTGGGATTTTGGTATAAATAAGGGGCGGGGGTCTACGAAAGCGTATGTTTTTGCATAGCCTTCAAGAAATAAAAAAATGGGGTGGAAGCAATGCAAGAATAGAATCATTAGAAACTAAGGCAGCAAAATAGACAGTTTTGTTGAGCCCTAATTTTAATTGATATACTGTATGTACATTTGCCCGACCTTATTCTTTAACTAGATTTAACCTGTCTCAAAAACAAATTCCTCAGCAATGCTCTTTAATCAACTATAAGTCTGTTTGAGGGGCTTTTCATTAACATTTGTTAGCAATCTGAAATTAATACAAGAGCTTATGATTTTATCTATCTACCCGGCTGAGCTCTCAAGCAAGCACGTCTGCAAAAGCATCTGGACAAACTTGTGCAATATATTGGCAATGTGTGGATATCTCCATTGTCTCCCCAGATGAAGCAGGAGAATAAGAGAGGCATGGCAAAGAATGCCCTGAGAGAAAACTACCCAACGCTGGGCATGATCACAAAAGGAAGGCCAGTGGCTACCAACCTCTAGCTCTTTAAGCAAATACAATTTTAGAGATAAGAAACTCAAAAGTCATACTTGCTTAAAGAGCTAGAGGTTGGTAGCCACTGGCCTTCCAGTTGTGATCACGCCCAGTGTTGGGTAGAGTGAACACCAAGTATATGTAATGGTATGTATACACCCAGATGGTTTTCGTATGCATTCATAAATACTCTAGTTATGCAATACCAACCAATTATATTTAAATAAAAATAATGATGAAATATGCAATGGAAGTCACTAGAAGAGCAACTATTTCCATCCTATTTTTTTAAAAAACAAATCTTCTTTCGTATCCAGATCAAACCTTAAGCTGCCAATATGATGTCACCTTCTTAGCTTTATCATTTTTGTTGTTGTTGTTCAGTCGTTCAGTCGTGTCCGACTCTTCGTGACCTCATGGACCATAGCACGCCAGGCCTTCCTGTCCTCCACTGTCTCTCGGAGTTTACTCAAATTCATGTTCATTACATCGGTGATGCTATCTAACCATCTCATCCTCTGCCGTCCCCTTCTCCTTTTGCCCTCAGTCTTTCCCAGCATCAGGGTCTTTTCCAATGAGTCCTCTCTTCTCATTAGGTGGCCAAAGTATTTGAGCTTCAGCTTCAGCATCTGTCCTTCCAATGAGCAGTCAGGGTTGATTTCCTTTAGGATTGACTGGTTTGACCTCCTTGCAGTCCAAGGGACTCTCAAGAGTCTTCTCCAGCACCACAGCTCGAAAGCATCAATTCTTCGGCGCTCAGCCTTCCTTATGGTCCAACTCTCACAGCCATACATTGCTACTGGAAAAACCATAGCTTTAACTATACGGACCTTTGTCGGCAAGGTGATGTCTCTGCTTTTTAATATGCTGTCTAGGTTTGCCATAGCTTTCCTTCCAAGGAGCAAGCGTCTTTTAATTTCATGGCTGCAGTCACCGTTAGGGTGGTATCGTCTGCATATCTGAGGTTGTTGATATTTTTCCCGGCAATCTTAACTCCGGCTTGTGATTCATCCAGCCCGGCATTTCTCATGATGTACTCTGCATATAAGTTAAATAAGCAGGGTGATAGTATACAGCCTTGTCGTACTCCTTTCCCAATTTTGAACCAGTCGGTTGTTCCATGTCCGGTTCTAACTGTTGCTTCTTGACCCACATACAGGTTTCTCAGGAGACAGGTAAGGTGGTCTGGTACTCCCATCTCTTTAAGAATTTGCCACAGTTTGTTGTGATCCACACAATCAAAGGCTTTAGCGTAGTCAATGAAGCAGAAGTAGATGTTTTTCTGGAACTCTCTTGCTTTTTCCATGATCCAGCGAATGTTGGCAATCTGATCTCTAGTTCCTCTGCCTCTTCGAAACCCAGCTTGCACTTCTGGTAGTTCTCGGTTCACATGCTGCTGAAGCCTAGCTTGTAGGATTTTTATCATTGGCCAGAAACAAATCATTTTCAGTGCATGCTATTGGTAATAATCGGCAGGTCAGCAGGTGGGCCAAATTCTGTATCTCTCCACACTCACACTGCGTATTATTATCCGTCAACAATCCCCATTTGAGCATATTTGTTCTGCACTTAGGCACTCCAACCCTCAACCTATTCAAAGTCCTCCAAATGACATGAGGGAGATCGGATCCCTCAGCCATATTCTCCTCTGGAACTATTCCTTGGTCAGTGATGTAAAAACAAATGAAAACATGCATTTCCAACAGCATTTGAAAGTTAATTAATCATAGCACTGTCTGATTATTATTTTATAATTAGTTAATTTTATAATTAATAATTGCAATTTAATTGCTAAAATTACTTTTATTGTTCTAAACTTCTATTATTTGCCATGAATATTAATCAGCAAGCTATAATGTGTGCTAGAGACAACTTCAGGTCACTGTCACTTTCTATATTTCCAAAGAGAACCCTTACATTTATTCCTCTGCTCCAGCAACATTCTTGTCTAACCTAATTAGCCTACCTAGTATATTCACAATGAAACAAACAACTGATATGCCTTAACACCCTGATCTCACTAGCAAGCATTTGGAAGTGTAGCGTGAGTGAGAGCTTTGTACAGTTCTACTCCACATATCCAAAGTGCTAAGATTCTCCACAAACATAATTTCTTCTCTTGTAGATTTTGCATGGTATTTCATGCTGCAGCACAAAAAAGGAGCTGTGCCAAGGATCTTTTATATTAAGGGTAAAAGGAGATAGACATTCTTAGTGTGGCAGAGGTGCCTGAACTTATTTACAGCTCTGAACATAAATGCCTTTGTTGCAGGGAATGTACAATGAAAAACCAGGCATGAACCAAAATATAAAATTCAGTACACAAAGTAAGGGAAAAGGAGTGGGAGAAGAGTAGTTTTTAACATACAGCTTTTTGCCGCTCAACTTACATAAGAATGCTAGATAGAATATGCCTCTTCATGAGCTGATTGAAGGCCACTACAAGTCCTAGTGGACAATTTAGCTAAAATAGGTCCAGTGATCTGAAGTCTTACGATAAACTACTAGATCTGGGCTGCAAGATGACCACTCAATGGCAGGGGTCATCTAGTAACCCTACCAGGCAACTAATGACAATGGCTAGATCATTTAAGGAAATAAGACTTTGAGATGGCTAATAGTAATTGGGGGGGGGAGGGTAGCGGTAAAGAGAAACAGAGAGATGGACATATAGCTGCAAAACACCTATCAGACCAATTGTACACAGAAGAGGAAAAGTATTTTGAAAATGTATGGTAAAATCTCCAATTCAGTGGCTTTCAGATGTCCTTGAAACGAATTCAATCTCTAATTTCCTCATCTATTGTCCAGTTTTGTTGGTAATTCTGGAAGTTGTAGACCCAGGCCATCAAGCTGAGAAAGACTAACCTATGTTCCTGTGGGGGGAATGATGATGATGATGATGATGGTGATGTTTATAAACTACTTTGAAAAGAATAATTGTACATATAATTTAACATAGTATTCTTGCAACAGTAGCCCAAGTGAGATTCATATCTCTATCAAGGGAAACTAAATCACCTGCTAAATCAAGGTGGCACCATTGGCATGGTTGTTTTGAAGATTGAGTCACTGTAACCTTGCTTGATCAGGATATAAAAGAAAACGGCCTTCACCAGCTAGCAAACAAAAGTTCAGGAATACTCAGCGCTGTTTGCTTAACCTCGCGCTTAAGGGAGATCTGTTGAATGTGAAACACTGTACATATTTCAGCATTCTGAGGTCACTTTGCTTCATTCCCATCTCCTTCTTTGCAATCATGTGCCACGTTTTTAACTATATCACAAAACTGCAGTGATTGGTTCAGTTGGTCAATATCTCATGCTTGGGCAAACAGAAGTTATGCACCAAGACAACACAACAATTCTGCCCCACCCTATTAATTCTATAAAATAATCTGTAATTACTATATCCATTATAGTAAGATTAGCATGCACAACCCAGTTCTTTGTATTCTCTCCATAATCATCGCAAACATAGGCCCTGGTCATGCGTTTTTAAATATCTGAAACTCTCAACTTCATTCTTGTGATGTTGGCTTCTGTAGACATCCATGCATTTGGTATGGACTTCTGCAGAATGAAATCCACCATCTGTACAGTTGTATGTGTATAGGCTTTCTTCCTGCAGACAGTCATTGCACAGAGTCCTCCCAAGACCCCAAAACCCAGAGAAAAAAAATCAGAATCTCAGCCTCACGCATGTGCATGGGACTCAGTCCTGCCTAAGTTACAACTCTGTCCTATCCAGTGAGGCTTTCAGCCATCAAAAGGTTGACCATCCCTTTTCTAAATTATTGCTGAGAATCAGATGAATGACAGGAGAGCTGAGATGGGTAAAATCCAGGGGCTGCAGATCATAGGCAGCTTGCTTTAATAGAATGCTTTGCTGCAAGGATGTCAAACATAGTGCCTTGCAGCAAACATTTTGGTGAAGTCTGTAGTTCTGTCTTGAATTTTTGTCAAAGTGGGGCTGATCTCAGTTGGCCTTTCAGCCTTGCAACAGTGCAAACACATGTTGCCTTGTAACTGCTGCCTTGTAGAAACACAGCTCTGCTGATTAGAAGCAGGGTGCTGCTTTGTGGAGGCTTGCCAAAGGATAAAGCTGGCAAGGCAGGGACCAGCAGTTTCCAGGCCAAACGAAACCATTATGTCAACATGGAGCAAGTGCTTCCCAATCTCAAGGCCATAAGGAAAATGCTCAAATATCCATGGACTTGAAAAGGCAGGAGGAAAAGGCCTAGAATTTAAAATCTGATCAGAGGCATAGGTAGAATTTTACTTCTGTGTACTGCAGCAGGCAGATCCTCTGTGTGTGTACGGCCTCGTTCTTGTCTGCAATAAAGAAATCAATCTGAGTCATGTCTGTGAGGCTACTACTAAGTAAGCCTGTTGAAGAAAGGAATTAGTGCCTGGAATGCCAATATTTACAGCCATGCCTGGAAGAAGCCTGACACGTGCTTTGCTTAAATCTCAATCAAAGCAAAGCATCCCTGTGAAGATTCGCACTGCCCTACTCATTTGCTCCTGCTTGGGATGACGCTTCTGACATGGTATAGTGAGGAGCAGCCGGCCCTTTAAATCACAAGCCTGCCTTCGGTGCCAGAGGAGTCACCTGACCCCGGAGAGCCAATAAAGGAAAATAAGGGCAGTCTGTCAGGTTTTGGCGGGAAGAGTTTTGGGGGGTTTCGAGAGAGTTGGTTGGAGTCACGGAGGAGAGGCTTTACCTCAGGCAAGGTTGGAATTTGAGTGGTTTGGCTGTAGCCAGAAATGTCTTAGGTTTTTTTTTTTTTTTTGTATTTTATCTCTCTTTAACTTTGGGTTGTAGGTGTGGACCCTTATCTTCTTTGGGCACCTTTAATACAGTTGATTTTTGACTCAATCCTGGAGTTGACTGGTGGCCTTCCAGCACCCGCCTTGGCTTGGCTGAGCTACCAACGCCCCACGTTTGGCTTGGTTTCCCTCCCTGCCGTTTAGCCAGACCTGGGTGTGGCGAGGATTTCCCCTCAGTCCTCCCCGGGTTCCCCAGAGGGCAGGTGGGGAAGGGAGAAACTGGTGGTAGCGAAGTGGGGGTGGGGGTGGCAGCAGCACAGGGGCCATCTTCCAGGTGCTCTTCATCCCAGGCAGAGGTACCTCAGAAGGGAGGGGCTACCTCGACCCTGGGGGCACCTTCCTTGGTATGGAGACCTCAGGCCCTTCTCCAGTTCCTCCATCATTCTTGCCTCTGTACACACTTCCCAGCACTCTTGAACATTTTATACTGCTATCACCAGAGCAACACTCTGTTACTGCTCCCAGCACACTTCCTTGGTGTCTCTTTGGGATTTCTTTTTTTCTTTTGTTTCTTCTTTCTTCCTCTGACACTTCTTTTTCACTTCTGGCTCCTCTCCCATGACACCACCCTTTCCAGTGCAACCAAGTCCCTTGTTCTCGTTGTTCCTTCAGGGCAAGAAGGTAAGGAGGAAGGAGAGGCAAAGGGATTTTCAGTGAGATGCATCCTTCTTTCAACATGGTGGATCCAATTACAAATGAATGAAAGCTTATAGAGTTCAGCGCCATCTGTAATCATAGGGCCAATTCATCTGGCTAGATGAGAAAACTAGCCATCCAGGAAGAGTATGCTTGCAAAATTCATCAATCCTAGACCTATAAGTTGCTTGAGTTATCAAGATCCAATTGAAGTAAGCTTATCACGTCAACTGATTGTCTGGGGTCCCACAGGTATTAAGCCATGATTTTAATCATTGATTTTTCAAAAGCCGTCATGGGCTAGATTATACAGAATCTATATCATATCACCCTAAGCCAAAAACAAACAAACCACACACAGTCACATTCTGTTATGTGCACAATGTGATTTGAGAAACAAGAGACTGTCTCACCAAGCTAGTGCCTAGTTTTGTCTAGCTGTAGGGTAGAGATGAATGTATGAGACCCACTAAATATGAAGGTGCTTATTTAATTTTGAACTGGCAGTAATTTAACCATATTATAAATTATTCAGAAAGAATAACTGAATAATCTAATTCACCCTTAGAATTAGCTTCTTATAAATTTAGTGAAACATTTCCCCCTTATTTTGTTAATAGCACCAGCACTGTGTTTCTCAGTGCAGTTCATCTCAATGCATGAAATAAACTGGAATAGATGAGTTCATGGTTTGTTTCCAAACAGTGAAGTATGATCTGATAGCCTGCAGGGTCATAATTGCATTAAAATTTTGCATTAAAATTTTGCAAAACTTAATTTTCCATTTAACCTGGTGGCTGTAATAATAGTATTTAGCAGCAATTGCTAAGTATTTCACACAATTGTTATAATCCTATAAGGACCTGCATTTGATTATTGCAGGTGGAGGATTGGCCTAAAGCTACTAAGAAAGTCAAAAGAGATTAGCTCACAGCTCTGAAATAGAAAATATCTATTGCCACATAGCAAGGAGAGATTTCCTAGAAAAAATATTTCCTTCTTGAAACATCCTGGATAGTATAGGGATATTTATTTTTAACATCACAGAACTCATCCTCCAACCCTCATACCAGTGGCATCCATGGGAAGTGAGGAGTCAAAATAGATAAGACAGTGGTCACAACAGCACAGTCGAAACCCCATCTTATTTTCATGCATTGACATTGCATATGAGAGCCAGTTTGGTGTTGCAATTAAGGTGCTGGCCTAGAAACCAGGGGACTGTGAGTTCTAGGCCTCCCTTAGGCATGAAAACCAGCTGGGTGACTTTGGACCAGTCACTTTCTCTCACTTCAACTCACCTCACAGGGTTATTGTTGTGAGGAAAATAAGAGGCAGGAGTATTAGCTATGTTCACCACCTTGAGTTATATATTTAAAGAAGGTGGGATAAAAATCTAATAATAATAATACATGCACAAATGGGTGGGACTTGGATTGTGCTCCTGCAATTGACATCTTGTCTGTTTTGACCTACCCTGTGGATGCCACTGCCTCATCCCTTCACTGGACATTTAATTTAAGCATGTCAATTAATTTGTGAGAGCCAGTTTGGTGTAGTGGTTAAAGGCTCCAAGCAAAAAACTGGAAGACAGTGAGTTCTAGTCGTGCCTTGGCCACAAAGCCAGCTGGTAACTTTGGGCCAGTCATTCTCTCTCAGCCCTAGGAAGGAGGCCATGGAAAACTACTTCCAAACAATGTTTCCAGAAAACTGTGTGGACTTGTCAAGAGAAACTCAAAGGCATCATCATCATCATCATCATCAATCAACCCTGCTCAACACCTTCCCTTTGCAATTGCTACCCAAACATCAAGTGTCTATGTTATTCCTTTCTCCAGAAAAGGAGTCAAAAGCTGCCCATTGAAAATGGAAGAAATCTAGATTGTAAGAATGATTAGGCAGTAGCATATCCTCTCCGAAAGAAGGGTCAGTAGCAAAACCAGAAATGGTTATCTTTGGCTTTCCTTGTGAAATCTCCAGACAATGGGGCATGTTATAAAACATTTTACCCCTTATCTATCATCAGCTTTATGGATATATTTTATTTGTAACATTTTTTCCTCTGGGAACTCAAGGTGGTATACACAGTGTATTTTCAAGTTACCCATATTTTATTGATAGGACAATAACCATCCTATGAAGTTGGTTGGATTGGGAAAAAGGAACTGGCCCCAAATCTCCCACTGAGCTCTGTGGTTGAATGGAAACTACCCAGTCATATAGCTTAACCATGACATCTCACTGTTTTATGAAACTAGCCTGAATATTCACAGGTCCTTATTAGATCATTTTTCTTTTAATTTACTGACATTATATAGGGGTGTCCTCAAGGTGCGATAAAAACAAGTCAAGATGACAACTGCAATGGTGTGATTGAAGCTCTGTTTGTTGTGTGTTGCAGCCGCTATCTTGACTTTTTTGAGTATACCCTGCAGATACTCCTGGATATCAATACCTACTGTAAGTACTTTTGAAGAAATATCTACCTTCTGTTAGGTCCTCTTTTTTTACTCACCTTGATAGGCATCAAGTCACAGATGTTTGCTATTATAGGAAGCAATTACTGTATGTGTAGAATGCAGCTTGAAGTTTGGCTATACAAAATGAGCCTGCTGCTGTCACTACGGAGCTTTAGATGGTTGTGCTCTTCCTCTGCATCAGTCCTGGAGAGGAAGGGTGGGATCCAGAGATGACATGCCTTTTATGCTTAGGAATTCCATGGTCCTACAATTAAAAAAATCTATTGGGGATATAAAGGAAGCACATTCCTTTCACACTGCAAGGAAAACAGTGAAAGTAAAATAAGACCATGAAATGTTATTAGAAACACCTCTCAACTTTCAACACAGCTGCTTCTCTTCACAACAGCTGCCAGGTGACATTTAAAATGACAGCACAGATTCACCCTCCTCTTTAAAGCTTCAGCTATGGAGGGTCTTTTCAGAGCATTCAGATGTATCTGACAGGCTTAACTTCCTGATATGGTTAGCGAGGGTTATCTTTTCTGCATAGTTTTCTGCTTTTAGGCAAAAAGCAGAATCTGCTCACATGTATTTCCCCTGAACCAACAGGCTATGCCTTGCTATTAAAAATAATTCCAGGTGTAAAATTTGACATTGCTAGGTGGTTGACAGGTGAAGATTTGCAGACAACAACCGATTATAAAGACTATAAATATTTCATCATGTCATGTAAAATTCATGTCACGTAAAATTCATGTCATGAATTTTAGGTTGTATTCACTGAATAAGAATTCTTTCTCCTCTGAATGCTGTCCATTCCATTTTTACCAACTTCTGGTAACAAAAGTATCTTGGGTACAGTTTGCCATTAGTCATTATCCACAAAGTACCATAACGAATGGCCATGTCCTGGGAGAGGTCAAGTTACTCATAAGAAATGTATTGTGCAGGAGCCTCTTATGTTTTAAACCTGCCTTTCCTCAAAACTACCTACTACATCTATCATCCTAATATCTTAGTTTTCCATTTGTGGTAAGTTAAAGGAAGTTATTCAAAAATATAACCTCCTACCTGCCATCTGAAACCTTATAATCCAGAGTATCTATCATCCTGCTCCATTTAATGTCTAAGATAGCTAGAGAGAAGATAGGCATTCTTCCACCAAGAGTTCTGCCAATCTTCAGTCGTTTGGTGTTTTAAGCAATCCTATTCTTAGACTGGCTTGCAATGTTACTTTGTCTTACTAGAATCTTTAAAATATGAAGAACTGAGGACGCATTTTTGGAACTGCGTGTCTTGAGTCTACTTCTTTCTCATATTGTATGAATTGTCCCATGTTGGATCTTACTTGGCAATATATTTGCCTCAGTTCTAAGAAAAATGCATTTGAAATAAAGATGTTACTTCTCAATTTAAAAAAAAATCTGTTATCTCTATTTTGGCTGTTTGAACTGTCCCTTGGACAGAATTAGAGTGCAAAGATTGGTGAACTCAATTTTTGAGGAAATGGTTTTACAAACCATTCCAATTCCAGCACAATCTGGAATGTTGTCTATGAAGGTTCTCAGTCATCCAGGTGGAACAGTCTGTGGCTTGAATCATGTCAACTGGATTTCTATTTTCTTAGTGGAAACGTTTCACTCCTTATCCAAGGAGCTTCTTCAGTCTGAGTAAAGTTAGTAAGGGAATCCTTAAATATGTTTCTAGGCTGGCTGTGTGACCTTGCACCTGGGGCTAGGTCATGGTTATTTTTGAGATGTTTGTTTCTAAGTCCCTTTATCATCTAATGGAGGATCGTTAAGATTACCCTGCTGCTGTTGAGCTTGTGAAATGGTCTTAATCTTCCTAGGCACAGAAGACAAAGCAGGAAGGAAGATAGGGGAAAGGTTATGCCTGAGGCCCCCACCTCTATTCAAGGAAGGATTTTCCAAGTTGGCATGAATGGATTCCTTGACCCCTCTCTCAAACCACCTATCTTCTCTGTCTAAAATGTGAACATTAATGTCCTCAAATGAGTGTCCTTTTTCCTTTAGATGAAGATAAACTGCTGACTCTGGTCCTGTGGTGTTACTTCTCCTGTGTTGGGCCATCCTCCTGTACAAAGGTTGTTTGGTTTCTCCAATGTAGAGTTCAGAGCACTCCTCACTGCACTGGATTGCATACACTACATTGCTTTCCTTGTGTTTTGGAGTTTGATCTTTGGGGTGTACAAGCCTCTGTCTCAGTGTGTTGGTGGGTTTGAAATATACAGGTATGTGGTGTTTGCCAAATATCCGTTTGATCTTTTCAGACACGCCAGCCATGTAAGGAATGACCAGGTTCTTCCGTTTACTCTGAGTCTCAGCCCTATCTGTAGCTGTTTTAGGTCTGGTAGACTTAGATTTGGTGAAGGCCCAATTTGGATATCCACAGGCCTGCAGAGCTGTTCTCAGATGCTGCTTTTCATTCTTTTTGGAATCCATGGAGGTGGGGATGGTTTCTGCTCTGTGTGACAATGTCCTGATGACTCCTAGTTTGTGCTGCAGTGGATGGTGGGAGTCAAACATCAGGTATTGATCTGTGTGTGTGGGTTTCCTGTAGATCCCTATTTCTAGCTTGCCACCTGTCCCAATGAGGACTTCACAGTCTAGGAATGCCAGTCTGTTGTCCTTGGTGTCTTCTCTGGTGAAGCTAATGTTGGCATCTATAGTGTTTATATGGTCCGTGAAGGCCTGTACTTCCTGGGCCTTGATTTTGACCCAGGTGTCATCCACATACCTAAACCAGTGGGTGGGCACCGTTCCCTGGAATGTGTTGAGTGCTTTCTTCTCCACTTCTTCCATGTATAAATTGGCCACAATGGGTGACACAGGAGAACCCATGGCACAGCCGTGTTTCTGTCTGTAAAAGTCACCTCTGTATGTGAAATAAGTGGTGTTAAGACACAGGTCCAGAAGATGGCAGACCTGGTTTGGGTTGAGATGGCTTCTCCTTTCCAGGGTGCTGTCCTCTTCTAGTCTCTTCCTGACAGCGGATAGAGCATGAGTGGTGGGGATGCTGGTGAAAAGGGAGGACACATCGAAGGAGACCATAGTTTCATCTGTATCCAGTTTCAGGATCTTTGCTTTGGAAACAAATTCTTCCGAATTATGGATGTGGTGTTCAGAGTGTCCAACTAGAGGTGCTAGTATGGTAGAGAGGTGTTTGGCAATGTTGTATGTTACCGAATTGATGCTGCTGACTATGGGTCGGAGGGGTGTTCCTTCCTTCCAACCTTACCGTCCAAGAGAGGAGAGCCCTGACAGCCCTCAGCAAAGATGAAACCATCACCATTTTACCTGCTGACAAAGGAAGATGTACAGTGGTTCTAAACACTGCAGACTACCACAATAAAATTACCTCACTTTTGGAGGATCACCATACATATGAAAAACTGAAAAGAGACCCCACCAACAATTACAAGAAAAAGGCAATAGACAGTTTGAAACAATTGGAACATGATGGCTCCATCGATAGGATTACCTACCACCGTCTGTATCCTGGAGAAGCCATCCCCTGCATCTACGGACTTCCTAAGATCCACAAGGAAGGAACACCCCTCCGACCCATAGTCAGCAGCATCAATTCGGTAACATACAACATTGCCAAACACCTCTCTACCATACTAGCACCTCTAGTTGGACACTCTGAACACCACATCCATAATTCGGAAGAATTTGTTTCCAAAGCAAAGATCCTGAAACTGGATACAGATGAAACTATGGTCTCCTTCGATGTGTCCTCCCTTTTCACCAGCATCCCCACCACTCATGCTCTATCCGCTGTCAGGAAGAGACTAGAAGAGGACAGCACCCTGGAAAGGAGAAGCCATCTCAACCCAAACCAGGTCTGCCATCTTCTGGACCTGTGTCTTAACACCACTTATTTCACATACAGAGGTGACTTTTACAGACAAAAACACGGCTGTGCCATGGGTTCTCCTGTGTCACCCATTGTGGCCAATTTATACATGGAAGAAGTGGAGAAGAAAGCACTCAACACATTCCAGGGAACGGTGCCCACCCACTGGTTTAGGTATGTGGATGACACCTGGGTCAAAATCAAGGCCCAGGAAGTACAGGCCTTCACGGACCATATAAACACTATAGATGCCAACATTAGCTTCACCAGAGAAGACACCAAGGACAACAGACTGGCATTCCTAGACTGTGAAGTCCTCATTGGGACAGGTGGCAAGCTAGAAATAGGGATCTACAGGAAACCCACACACACAGATCAATACCTGATGTTTGACTCCCACCATCCACTGCAGCACAAACTAGGAGTCATCAGGACATTGTCACACAGAGCAGAAACCATCCCCACCTCCATGGATTCCAAAAAGAATGAAAAGCAGCATCTGAGAACAGCTCTGCAGGCCTGTGGATATCCAAATTGGGCCTTCACCAAATCTAAGTCTACCAGACCTAAAACAGCTACAGATAGGGCTGAGACTCAGAGTAAACGGAAGAACCTGGTCATTCCTTACATGGCTGGCGTGTCTGAAAAGATCAAACGGATATTTGGCAAACACCACATACCTGTATATTTCAAACCCACCAACACACTGAGACAGAGGCTTGTACACCCCAAAGATCAAACTCCAAAACACAAGGAAAGCAATGTAGTGTATGCAATCCAGTGCAGTGAGGAGTGCTCTGAACTCTACATTGGAGAAACCAAACAACCTTTGTACAGGAGGATGGCCCAACACAGGAGAAGTAACACCACAGGACCAGAGTCAGCAGTTTATCTTCATCTAAAGGAAAAAGGACACTCATTTGAGGACATTAATGTTCACATTTTAGACAGAGAAGATAGGTGGTTTGAGAGAGGGGTCAAGGAATCCATTCATGCCAACTTGGAAAATCCTTCCTTGAATAGAGGTGGGGGCCTCAGGCATAACCTTTCCCCTATCTTCCTTCCTGCTTTGTCTTCTGTGCCTAGGAAGATTAAGACCATTTCACAAGCTCAACAGCAGCAGGGTAATCTTAACGATCCTCCTTTAGATGATAAAGGGACTTAGAAACAAACATCTCAAAAATAACCATGACCTAGCCCCAGGTGCAAGGTCACACAGCCAGCCTAGAAACATATTTAAGGATTCCCTTACTAACTTTACTCAGACTGAAGAAGCTCCTTGGATAAGGAGTGAAACGTTTCCACTAAGAAAATAGAAATCCAGTTGACATGATTCAAGCCACAATCTGGAATGTTGTTTAAAAAGCATCATTGTGTGTAGTAAGAATGGTTTAGGAAGATCCCAAGTGAGGAGAACATTTTTAGAAAAGATCACCTCTGTGGGTGGTCAGTTTGTGGTAGGAGTGTCAAATTTAGAATGCCCTGGTGGTTGTGGCTTTCAGAACTGGAACATGGTGCCATGTTGAATCTGACTAAGAGAAAACTCTGAGTTGTTCCCAACATTTTGTTGCTATGATTATTCTGGTAAGAAGAAGAGAAACAACCAAGACTGCTTATTCTTTATGAAGAACACAGTCTGCCCTTTAATTAGAAACATGGTTTTATATTGTGTAATACTTGTATATGGCTATATCTAATTAATAGGAAACATTTCAGCTCATTTGTTACTTTAGGTGCGCCTAAGTATAAATTTGCTTAAATATGATTGCCTGACTGTTCACACTTCCATGTTTAGTTGATGCTGTCACTGCAACAAGTAAATATAGTCACAAATATCACTGCAACAAATAAATAAAGTCACTGCAACAAACAAATATAGTCAACTAGACTATAGCAGCAAACTACACTGAATAAAGACCATAAGGATTGGAGGCACAAAATAATGACATAGTATTTTGTAGTTATAGCAATCCAAAGAACAATATTATCTTCTGGAAAAAAATGGTTTCTAAAGCCAAATGCATAATTCTTCTGCTGCACTTACCTATGGATGGTACCATTAATTATGTTTGTCACAGTGTAGTCATTAATTTGGTGTACTTTTTCTTTTTTAAAAAACATGTTAAAATAACAAACATATCCATGTTGTTAGCCTGCTTCTATCCCCTTAGCAAACTGCAGCTTGAAACAGTTATTTGTTTCCTGGGAAATATTTGTGCATTTGGGAGCCCAGTGAGTCACATATCTCCATTAGGACTGGCAGCAAAAAACAAGCAAATATTTTTATTTCATGCTGTTAAGTGCCTAATAAATCCTACAAGCACATATTGTGCTAAAGCAGCGGCACATTAATAAACGTTATTAAAGATGAATGCTCATTTACATTGCAAAGCAGCCTTCTCCAGCCTGGTGCTCTCCAGATGTTCTGGACAACACCGCCACAATCTCCAACAGGCAATAGCTTGGCCCTGAGGCAGCTGAGAGTGATGTGACTTATAGTCCAACCTACTGAGGGAAGCTGCTTTAAAGCAAGAAAGGGAGATCAAATACCTTTCCTGGGAGACTGAGGCTATCTTTTGCAATGGAGCCTTCTTTAGGTTCTGAGTGTCCATGTGAATGAAAATTAGATCCTTACTTTTTCAAAGCAGGTGGGCAATTTCTATTACATCAGTGTGACTCAAACATCATGCAACAATTAAGACAAGGAAGAAGCTGCCCTTTACAGGAAACTGCCTTCTGCTGAGTTGGACCATTGCTCCATTTCACCTCCTTTTGTGGACACTGATTGCCATAAACTCTCCAGAATATGAAACAGAACTCCTCACCCCCCAGGGGATTAAATCTGAGTCCATCTGCATACCAATTGTGTGCTCTATTAAGTCATTAGACTTTCCCCTGGCCAAGATGATGGTGGAGTCAGCCTAGGACTTGAGTGTTACTTCATTGATAAGCTGCCACGTGGGAGCAGCTGGCCACAGATGCCTGCAGCTCTGACAGGAACCTCTTCTGTCCTCGACTGTGAGAAATCTGCTTTTGGATGCAAGAATGCTTGATGGAGCTGAACTTAGGCGGATGCTCTAAGTTCCCTCCTTTGGCTCCTACACCAGACATGGGAAAAGCAGATATGCTATTCACTTAGATTAATAATGATGTTAGCAATTGTTTTTGCTGATTCTTGTTTATTTTTATGCCTTTTGAGTGCACTATGGGTAGAAAAAAAGTGAAGCCTCCTTCAGGTTGAGCAAAACAACACATGACTTCATGGACTCATTTCTGTAGTGCAGAGCTTTCCAAACTTTTCATGTTGGTGACACACTTTTTAGACATGCATCATTTCGCGAAACTCTTACAGCAGGGCACAAGGCAGGCACTAGGACCTGCACGGAATCACAGCAGGTTTGGAGGCAGCAAGGCACAAGGCAGGCACTAGGACCTGCGCGGAATCCTGGAAGGGCAGGTTTGGAGGCAGCAGGGCACAAGGCAGGCACTAGGACCTGCGTGGAATCCTGGCAGGGCTCGGAGGCAGCAGCAGCCGCAACACATCCAGACACTGCAGCCGACACACTAACATGTCCCGACACACAGTTTGGAAAGCTCTGCTGTAGTGTTTCGGCAACAATACAGACATATATGCCTTCTTCTCTTCTTTAACTCCTTAGCCTAGTCTGCAGCCTGGGAAGCTATTCACAGGAGGTTTCCCAGCTAAGGGCTTATAAGACTTGATCCTGCTTAGCTTCTGAGCTCAGAGGAGGCTAGCACAGTAATGCCACATGCTGAAATCTGGGTAGGAAGTCAGGGCAAACATGGAAACAGTAACATAAAGCAGCTCAAGCCATGCCTGTTTACCCAAGAGTCTCAGGACCAAAATATTATAGACCAATTTTTGTTACTGCAGTGACTATTAATCTAATTATTCCATTTTTATTCTGCCGCAATCTCACATCCCTTGTCAGTTAGCATCACAATAAAAATAATGATAACGGAATAAAACAACATAGAATCCAAATTGCCAAAACAAAACCAATGTAGGGGAAAAAAATAAGAACAATAAGAGGTGCAGGTGATGTTACTAAAAGGCTATTTGGAAAAGTTTCATTTTTAATAAATTTAATACTAATAGATAGAAGGCTCTGTAGTTGTTCCATAGCTAAATGCAATTGTTAGTTCTACTATTTTTGTTGTTGTTGTTGTTGTTGCTTTGTATGTCACTCTGAGCTCCTTTAGAAGGAGCAGTGATATATTATTATTACCATCATTTCATGGACCAATGAAAAAGCAGTTGCTCTTCTAGGAAGCAAAGATGCGTCCCTGTTCGGTTTCTGGATGCTTTGAAAAGGGCAAGCACTTTTCCATATATATATCCAATCAAAATATTTTTAAAGAAATGGTTGTGCTTCCCTATGTCAGAAGGTTTGTTTGTTTGTTTCAAAATTACAGAATGTACTTTTATAACTGTCTGAATTTTACACTCTTTTTTTTTTAAAAAAAAAATCATGTTCTTAACACACAGGGGTTTAGGGAAAGAATGCAGTAATGAATCTGGTTTGCCACCAGACAGCTGACCCACAGCCAAATGGTGATCTCAGTTTCATTGGCTTATTGAAACTAGTGGTTTTACACTAGTTTCGTTGAAGTTAGAATAGAGATTCTGACATTCAGGACTTGGTTGCCCTGTACTATTTTTGTACAAGAGTACAGACATTTCAGTCTGTGTCCCAGGTTAACATGAAAGCCGGCTGGGTGACTTTGGGCCTGTCACTCTCCTTCAGCCCAACTCACCACACAGGGTTGTTGTTGTGGGGAAAATAGGAGAAGGAAGGAGTATGAGGTATGTTCGCCGCCTTGAGTTATTTGTAAAAATAATAAAGGGATAGAAAATAAAAAGTAAATAAAATAAATAAATAACAAGCAGTCACTAAGAGCTAAGTTTGACTTCTAGGAGGTTTTACTTTTTCTTTACAAATAGTATTCCCCAATTTTGAGCCCTTCAGATTTGTTGAAATGACAATGCACAGAATTGCTAACACATGCAGACTGGGAATAATGAGAGCTGTGGACCAGATCCATATATCTGGAGGACACCACATTGGAAATATTAGCAATTGAGCAAACTGATTCATTGATACTATTCATGAATAGTAAAAGTCTGTCTGTGTATGAGGACCTGATGCCTGTAGATTAGGGTTTCAGGGAAGGGGATATGCATTTGGCCCATTGCCTCAGCATCTAGTCCTAGCCTTGGCTGCAACCTGGTTTTTAAAAAGATCACAAGGGATTAATCCTATGAGTTGTAGTTGGTTGGCTGAACAATCAACAACATTTACACAAATTTGCACACAGGTAAAAACACGACTTCTGAAGCAAGATATATGCTGCCTTCTTTTTACTACAGGCATTCCCCCTATGTGCAGGAGAAAGGAGAATGCCTTTTGAGACCATTCTCTAGTTTCCTGTGTTCATTCTTGCTTCTTTTAAACTACCCAAATATCGCTTCTCCTTGCTGTAGAAAGCCTCTCTTAGGGTACATAAACCTAAAAATATATAAATGGGGTGATTTAGAAATGGGATGGCCAGTCCTAATGTCTCTTTAAGGGTACAGCACGGCTTGGAAATGGTGACGACCCAGCCTCCCGACGTCTCTTACCGGATTAGCGCAAATGCTGTTTGCGATCCTCTGGCTGCAAGGCACCATTCTGGAGGACAAATGGGGTGATTCTGAGTATTTTCTTGTCCATGGAAACACTCCAGGGCATCAGGAAAAACCTGCCTGAGCCCCCCAAAAAACTGCTGCGTTGTCAGTTCTGTCCGCGGAGCCCGCAAGCACAGCGGTTCAGTCCGCCATGTCCCCACCGAAAGTCCCGATTGATTGATTGATTGATTATGTGCCAACAAGTCAGTTTCAACTCTTAGTGATCGCATAGATTTTCTCCAGGAGGATCTGTCCACAACCTGATCCTTCAGTTCTTCTGATGGTGCACCCATCACCACTGTAACTGAGTCTATCTACCTTGCTGCTGGTCTTCTTCTTCTCTTTCCTTCCACCTTTCCCAGCATTAGAGCCTTTTCCAAAGATCTAGGTCTTCACATAATGTGTCCAAAGTAGGATAATTTGAGTCTGGTCATTTGTGCCTTGAGTGAGAACTCTGGGTTGATTTGTTCGATGATCCACTGGTTTGTTTTCTTGGCTCTCCACAGTATTCTCAGGAGTCCTTTCCAACACCAAAGTTTAAAAACAACAATACTCTTCCTATCCTGCTTCTTCAAAGTCGAACCTGAAATGTACTGCATGTACATTAATTGTATATTTAAAATATAGTAATAAACATAGTTGAAATGTTAATGTGAGGAAGAAATGGCTGATTATCCAGGTTGCTGAACAATTTTCAAATACATATTTAGTAATCTGGATCCAATAATCTCTCATAGGTGATTTATCTCAGTGATTATTAGAGCCTTACTGTATCTAAAATCCTGGGATACCTCTATTGGAAAACCTTTTTCAAGTAAGGCTCCTGAAAAATGTTATCAATGATAAATCTCTGAATTCTGTTCATATGGAAAAAAATGGTGAGAAGGTGTGATGGATTTAACTATTTATTAATTTGCTGCTACTTTCATTGCTTTATTATATTATGATATTGATGTCATCGGGACAGATTTATTTTTGCAATCCTCACTACGAGGAAAAGGTAAAGCATATTTGTATAACCATAGTAGAAGAGTATGTACTTATACATAGAGACAACATAAAATGTAGTGAGAATATAAATGAAACAATATTATAGCAAATGGAGTTGCTGCATCCAACTTTTTTTGGTGAGGGGTGCTTTCGAGTCACTGTTGACTCCTAGTGACTGCCTGGACTAGACCCTGTAGTTTTCTTGGCAAGATTTCAGAAGTGGTTTGCCCTTGCCTCCTTCCTAGGGCTGAGAGGGAGTGACTGGCCCAAGGTCACCTAGCTGGCTTTGTGCCTAAGGTGGGATTGAACTCATGGTCTCCCAGTTTCTAGCCTGGTGCCTTAACCATTACACCGGTGGTTTATTAAGCATCTCTATGAAAATCAGTCTCAGGGGAATAAAAGGTGGAAAGGGCAACTGATTTCCTAGTTTATCTTTAGAGTCAGCTGGATGACCATTAGATTAAATGGTCCTTTATCCTGATCCAGCAGCACTTCTGCATTCTTACCACAAGAAATTAATAGAGTTTCCTATCAAAGCAGATACATAAAAATATCCATCTTTTGGTGTCACTATGAATTGCTTTACAATTTTCTATACCTACAGAGCCTATGGGCCTTATTTCTCCTGTTACTTATTCTTCATCTGGAATCTCATCTTTTTAGGTGGGCTGGGTGTAGGTGAGTGGAATTGATCCAACTGATATGACCTTTGTTCCTTCAAATAATCATTATCAGGGTTTATAATGTAAGCCTCACATGAGGTCTTCAAGTCTCTTTGGAGACCTGAAACTGTAAGGACTATTCTTCAGAATTTATTCAATGCAGAGGTAGGGAATTTGTAGTGCTCCAGATGTTGCTTCAAACATCCTCGTTCAGTAACATCTGGAGGGAAGGTTATATGTTCCACACTGCTCCTTTAAAATCTTCTTAATCTTTTTATAAAGTAACTTTATAAATCTTCCAATGCCCATCTTCTCATTTTGTCCTTGAGGTTTTTTTCAACCTTCAGTTCACTAGGTAATTTATAAAGTCTGCTATCTGAATTAGCTCAGATAGTGAAAAGTTTGCATAGACACATTGTTGTACTTCATACTGCTTTTGCTTACAGTATATAGTCCCACAGTGGACCATGATAAAAGTTAATAAAATGTTTAAAGATAAGCTTCAGCAGAAAGACACTCTATTACTGTAAATCAGCCAGATTCAAGCCAACCCCAGAAGACAGGGGTTTCCACATTGAAACTTTTAATAAGAAGACCTACATAAGAACTACACCAATGCAATTGTGAAACCTCATGCAATTGTTTTCACAGAGGAAACAGAAGTCAGAATCATGGATAGATCTATCACAATACTCATTGCTTGTATTTTGAAGCATAGTTTTATTTTACATCTTGGTGGGAAAGTACAAGATTTACTGAAGGAGTGTTTTATAGTACAGCTTTGCATAATATGTGCACACAGGGAATCCGGGGTAGACTATAAATGCTTCTGTTTGCCTTTACACATAAATTACAGAGATGCTGTAATTATTCCCATGAAGCTAAGTAAGCACTGAGGAAATACAGGAACAAGGGTGCTATGCAGTTAATTGTAAGCATTGACTTGGACCTGTAGCAAATCTTGAGTGGCCTTCATGGAACTCATCAAAATGGATGCTTTTAGACCAACACTTTTTGATTACTTTTAGAACCTGTGTATTAATCACAGATTTTTTTAGTTTTTAAAGTATTATTTTTATAATAGATGGAACAGATTCCATGCTCAGTTTTACTTTTGCTAAAATGTAAGAAGCTGGGGAAGCGAAATTTGTGAGGAAGGTGGCAGGTCATTAATTGAGTTCCCCCTTAAAGCGATGTGTAAAGTGGGTCGGAATAGATTAAAGCATTTCACTATTGATGCTCATTAGTGGAATAAAGGCAAAGTTTAAAAATATTTTGGGGTATACATTATTTTATTATATATACTGTTAATATACAGTACTTCCCAATTTTGTTGTGTGGTTATTTTTATTAATGTCTGAGGTTCTCTGTATGGCCAAATCATAACAGTGCAGTTAACACAATGCATTAGACTAGCATAAAATGGAGTTGGGCAGTTTGTGGTTCAGTGTCTTGTAGGAATGCATCCATCATGTTGTCATCCTGTATGAAACAGGCTACCACGTTAGACCTCAAGCAAGGGGTCCAAATGACCCTTTCCCGTCCTATTTATGTATGTGTTTGGGTATGTATGTATGACATGCAAAGATAGCAGTTGTGTCTGGATGATCTCTGTGTACTGAGCAGATTTCTCACTGAAAATGTTTTCCAACCCATGGAGGGCCAAGGGAGAGAAAAGAGGCAGAGGTAGCAAGCACATCTTTGCTCTTGCTCTCATGAGTTCAGCTTCTGTGGAGAGGTTGACAGATTGCCCAAGGAGGGTTTAAGAGTCAACCAGCTAAAATATAAGGCAAGAAAGAGAACCAAAATATATGAAGGAACAGGAATCCTTAGTAGCCTCTTCATTCCTTACTATTGGTCAGACAAGGAAGGAGATGATCAGGTCCATCCAGGCAATTGGCATGCTGAACTACAGGAATGACTTGCAAGTTAATGTTCAGAAAAGTTCAGAGTGGTTAATTATAAAACAGCACTGTTAGCAACGAGATGAAGCCGAAAACAATTAACTCACACACTAATAAACCCTAGATAACTTTGCATTCTTTTGACCTATTTTGCAGAGTCTCTCTCATAGGATTGAACAGTCTCTAAGGCAGTGCTTTCCAAACTGCCGCCATTGGTGACACACCAACGGCAGCAGTGGCGGTGGTGCGGCGGCGTGCACAGTGGTGGCGTGGGGGGTCGTGCGGCAGCGGCCTCGTGTTTTCCACTAAAATGCGGAAGCGCTGATGGCGTGCCGCTGCCGTCGTCACTGCCGCCACCGTGCACACTGCCGCCGCCGCGCACGCCGCCGTGCCACCGCCATGCACATCCACTTCCTGGTTGTGTCGCGACACACAGTTTGGAAAGCTATGCTCTAAGGTTTTCTGGATAGCAGGAGAGATTTAATGGCTGGGTTGAAACATCACATTAAACCATAACTTGATTTAACCTTGATTTGTGGAACAACCCATAGTAACTGGGTTCATGCAGAATACTGAACTGAAAGCAATGCAAGAACCTACCGCAATGCAGATTGTATAATTAAGCATACAGTACTTCTTCCTGCCAGTGTCATATTCAGCTTGAATTTCTCAGGAATTAGGATGGACATGGGGAGGGCTATCATATCTGGGGCGCAAAAATCTAGATGTTGACTAGGTGGCAGCAAACAGAGATTTCTCTTGTGAGAGCTGGTTTTCATAGAGAGCCAGTTTGGTCTACTGGTTAAGGTGCTGTCCTAGAAACCAGGAGACCATGAGTTCTAGTCCCACCTTAGGTATGAAAGCCAGCTGGGTGACCTTGGGCCAGTCGCTCTCTCTCAGCCCAACTCACCCCACAGGATTGTTGTTGTGGAGAAAATAGGAGGAGGAAGGAGTATTAGGTATGTTCGTCGCCTTCAGTTATTTATAAAAATAATGAAGGTGGGATAAAGATAAATAAAAAATATTGATAAGGTTACACTCCTAATGTTAAAGAGTACATTCAAGAGATGTGTTCTTTATCAAACTTTGAAAGGTCTTTATATACTAAAAGTGAGAAAATGGAACAATATACTGTATATGATTAGTAGCTGTTTTTCAAACAATCTAAAAGTGCAGGCTGATCTACCTTCCCAAAAGTGATAGGCATCCTTCAAAGCCCTTATGTCAAGAGTGTGAGAAAGAGGATAAGGATGTAACCCCAGACACACATTTCTCATCAAGAATGTAGAATACTCACTGGCATTCTTGTGTTGTTACCTTTTTCTTAAGAAATCTTACTAATCTGAGCTCAGAGAGTTTTATTGCTTGGACTGACCATTTCCAGTCCTGGTTACAGCCTGAGAAACCTAACATCTGTATCTGCAGCCCAGAAATGATAATCCCAGGCTCTTCCCACAACCATTATAGCTAAGAGTCCTTAAGTGCTATCCACCCATCCTTGAATGACAGAAAATGATACTGACATAGAACTTGCTGATCCTACTGGTGAATCCTATTCTGCCCCACTCCCAATGCTGGCAGATGGTGCTGTCCTTATTTACAATGTACAGGGTGCATACATTAAGGACAGGAACGGATAGATGCCCCTGGATTTGGCTTCCTCCTCTCCTACCAAATGTCCTCAGCCAGCAGGAAAACATCCACTCATCATTTTCCTTAACATGGACCGGGGCTGGACCCAGAGTTGAGGGGAAGGCAAATTTTGATAGATGATTAGATGAGTAGGTTTAGCCACCTGTCAAAACTCATTATGTTTTTGCACAAGTGCTTTGCATAGATGCATCCAAAAGTAGCTGATAGTTGGACTCCTTTTGGACACAAATTTAGCATTATTCGACAAGTGTGCTAAGCTTATATTCAACAGCCATCTGACAGCTGCAGGTTGTGACATGAAGCAGTAAAAGGGAGCCAGCTCTCCTTCTTTCCTTCACCATTCAGGACTACCCCTCCAACCCCCCCCCCCCCCGCTCTCCCCCGGTCTCTCCAGGTGTCCAAACTAAGGATTAGCTCAGAGATCTGGCAGGTACAAAGTGAAGGCCTGGATTGATTCTTTCCCTGGTCAAAACAGAATAGCCCTGGAAGACAGTGTCCAGGGACCAGAGGGGAGGGGACATGCCTCCACTGCTAAAGTAGCCAATTGGTGCCAGGATGATCCCACTCTCTAGGTGCCATCTGACTGTGCCACCAACAAAATGGTTGGTGAAGCACGTGAGATTGTATCCATGGCTAAAACTATGTGGAGATGTGGGAGAACCACTATTTTGATGCTGGTATAGCTAAGGACAACTTAAGGCTACCTCAGGTATGGGCTGGGGTTCAGGTGGAAGCAATATTTATTTTATAAATATTATTCTCAACATCTCAACAAGTGAGTCTGGGCAGCGAAAAAAAATAAAATTAAATTAAAAACAACTGCAATCAACAGTACAAAAATTAAAATACATAGCAGCTGAGAAAGGTATCAAATCAACATTCACTAATACAACCAGGAGATGGGCCCCTTCACACACTTGGGGCTCTAGGCCTGGGCAAAGGCCAGCAGGGTCAGAGACATCCTAATCTCCAGAGGGAGAATATTCCATAAGGTGGACACTACAGCAGAAAAGGCATGACTCCTGGGTCCCACCAACCAGCATTCCTTAGCTGACGGGACCTGGAGCATACCCATCCTGCTGGATTAGATTGGACAAGTGGAAGTAACTGGGGAGATATGGTCCCTCAAGTAACCCAGTATTATCACAAGGGCATGGCAGAAATAAGAGGTCACTGGGGCATGTTTGTGCTAAGGTTAGATTCAAGTGAGGAAAGGTTCTTAAACATGGGCTTCTTTGCAAATGCAACCATAAAGCTTAATTTAATTAACTAAGAATCTAACTAAGAATCCTGTCAAATATAGCTTTGGAATCCAAGGCTGTATAAAGAATTGAAAATAATGGTCCAAATAAATTGTAGTATGATTATATTTTGTACTTCATGAAGGAGATGTCCCTATTTGAAGGGCTGTAAGAGAGCCTTGTTTTGAAGCTGCCAAAAGGATGTGCTGCCTAAATCAAGCTTAAAGCTTAAACCCATCACAGGGGGAGGGAAAGGGACTTGTTTTTGTCTATCAAAAGCTGGGTGCCCAGTCTGCAACCCGAGTGGTGAAATGCTCTTTGTTTAAATTATGTACTGTATTTCTAAGTTTGCACCTGGGCATTAGCATAGGTAAAATTTATGCAAATATATGCCCTCTGCCATCTCCTTTTGTTGAATTTTGTAAGTAGGCAAGCCAGTAGTTTTCTCTTAGGTCCCTGTGCAGTAAGTAGAGTAGTTAACAATACTTAGCTTTCTTGTTCTCAGAACAAACACACACATAAAAAGGTAAAGGTTCCCCCTGTCCGACTCTAGGGGCCGGTGCTCATCTCCGTTAGTTAGCCGAAGAGCCAGCGCTGTCCGAAGACGCTTGCATGGTCATGTGGCCGGCATGATGCACGCGGAACGCTGTTACCTACCCACCGAAGTGGTACCTATTCATCTACTTGCATTTGCATGCTTTTGAATTGCTAGGCTGGCAAGAGCTGGGGCGAGTGCGGGAGCTTACTCCGTCACGCGGGGCTAGGGATTCGAACCTCTGAACTTGCGATCTGCTGATCGACAAGCCTGGCGTCTTACCTGCTGAGCCACCATGCCCCCAAACACACACATACACGCACACAAAAAGGTAGAATCTCTTATCCAATTAATATGTTTATTATTGTGTCTCCAACTGGAGATTTCTATATGCTTACTCTAACATTTGATTAACATTTGAGAGCCAGTTTTGTGCAGTGGTTAAAGGCACTGGGCTAGAAACTGGAACACTATGAGTTCTAGACCTGCTTTAGGCACAAAAGCCAGCTGGGTGATTTTGGGCCAGTCACTCTCTCTCATCCCTAGGAAGAAGGCAATGGCAAACCACTTCTGAAAAAAATGTTGCCAAGAAAACTTCAGGGACTTGTCCAGACAGTTGCCAGGAATCAAAATATACAAACACAAACATTTGGAGAGAAGAATGGCACAATTTGGCTAATCTAAATAACCTAATATGGAGGCTCAAAGGTTCTGATAAAGGTTGGTTGGCTGATAAATATTTATGCCTTGTGCTATCATGAGATAAGACAATATGGCATCCTAAAATGGATTTAATAATTCAGAGACTTAAGGTAACTTTATGAATTCAATTAACATGAATAAACTTGTGCTAAATATTATTTAATTTCAGTACTCACTTTATAGGTTGCATCTGGATCATACATTCAATAGTACTGTGTAGTAAAAAAGGCATAACAAATTATGCTGAGATGAATCATTTCAAAATACATGGATGTGTTCTCAAAAAGTGCTGTAAATTGGAAGCATTTCTCAACATTGTTGGAAACTTAACTCCAAGTAATAAACACTTGATAACTTTATCTTATCTTGTATGTGGTGTCTTAGCAGATAATAAGGAAGCCACGTGAGCTGTATCACTATGAAGATTATGAAGAAATAGCTACAATGAAATCATTATTGTTTTTTTCAAGATGGCGGCCGCAAGTCAACGCGACCAATTACCGCTCCAGGAAAAAGCCGCAAAAACCCTTTGAAAACCCACTGAAAACCCCCTAAATTTCACCTTTGGGGGTTTGGAGTGGTGGTGTTGCTGGTGGGGTGAGTGGCTTTCTCCGGGGGGAGTGCTGAGGCGAGGCCTTAAGTCCGGGTTGGATCCTCCGTGGAACGCCGCGAGGAAGGAGGAAAGGAGCCCAGTGAGCTGCCAGAGACACCGTAGGCTCCGAAGTCTGTCGGAGGCCAGGGACTACAGAGGCTTTCGGGGTTTGAGCTGGGTTGGAGCTGGCGAGGGCCTGGAGTCTATCGAAGGCCAGAGACTGTGGGAGGCAGCCGGAGACAACTGAGGCTGGAGGCTGTTGGTCTCCGAGCTGGGCCGGCAGAGCTTGCGGGGGCGGAGATTGCCATGGATGGCTGGAGGCGGCTGGAGGCCTCTGAATTCAACTGCTGGAGGCTGGAGGCTGTCGGAATTCGAGCTAGGCCAGTGGAGTTGGCGGGGCCTAGCAGAGCCGGTACGGTACAGAGGGGAGCTCGGTTGTTGCAACGGAGTCCCCCGGAGCCACTGGAGAACCGCTGGAGGCCGCGGAACGCGAACTGGGCTTGGAGTTAGTGGGGGCTGGCGGAGCAAAGAGAGACGACCGAGTCGGCCCACGCCGCGGACAATCTGGTTTTTTCCTGGGCCGATTTCCTGGGCTGATTTTCCTGGGCCGATTTCTAGAAGGGGTTCGTAGGCTTCTGATGTGGGAGCTGGATGGAGTAGCGGGCGAACCCTATGGCCCTGGAAGGCGTAGAGGGTGCGGAGACTGGACAGATAGCCCAGGAGATCAGGGCATAAGAAGAACAATAATACGGACTAACCCCCATAAAGACCTGGATGTAGTCCCATTTAAGCTAAGGCGGCAGAGGGCTCGTAGGGGTCCCTTGGTATGAATGTGGACCCCCCCCCGCATGAGAGACGAGGAGGGGGGAGCCAAGTTTGTATGGATATGTAAGAGTACCCCCCTAGGTGAGAGTTAGATGGGGTAGGAGTGTTTGTTGATGATTGTTGGCACCTCTCCCTGACCAGTGAGAGAAGATGAGGGGGAGGTGCAGAATGTGAGTGGGGGTAGTGCTAGACCCTACCAGCGTCGAGAGCGAGAGCTGGTGCGCTGGGGAGTCTTGTCACTGCCCGACACTGTGTGGGTTTGGATGATGGATGAATGGGATAAGGGACCCTTGATTAAGCCCAGGAATATGCCATCTCTGGGATGGACCTCGGAGGCGGCCTGGGAGTTCATGGCTACCATGGCAGCCATGGGCCTGTCTCAGATTATTCGTGACCCGACTCGTGACAGTGGTCTTACCCTGGACTTAGTTTTCTTGTCTGAGCAGTGGCAATTTGATCTGAGGGGAGAGTTACATCTTTCCCCATTGTCATGGTCAGACCACGCCCTGGTGACCCTGAGACTCTCTTGTGCTGCCCCACTCTGCAGGGAGGCGGGACCCATTTGATTGGTCCGCCCCCGGCAACTGATGGACCCAGTGAGGTTTCAGAAGGAGCTGGGGGTTATTCCCGAGGATTTGCTTCACGATCCAGTGGAGGTCCTGGCCGCAGCCTGGAATAAGGCTGCGGCCGGAGCCCTGGACAAGATCGCGCCTATGCGACCTCTCCGGCCCTGTTCGGCCCGTCACTCTCCGTGGTTTATGGAAGAGTTGAGGGCTTTGAAGAGGGTTAAGAGACATCTAGAGTGCCACTGGAGAAAGACGAAGACTTGTCCCGATAACATCGGCCTGCCCCACCCGCGCTTGCAGAGATGTCATGCTTCGGACCCCCTCAACAAGAGAACTCCATCTAGCGGGGTCCAGGAGGCGTGCCTTCTCTGCGATAGCGCCTGCCTTATGGAATATCTTGCCCCCGGAGGTGAGACTGGCCCCTTCACTCCTGGCCTTTCAGAAGGGCCTTAAGACCTGGCTCTGCCGCCTGGCCTGGGACAACGGAGGCGGTAGTGCCTCCTAGGGTTGGCTGGCCCCGTAGCACCATGATCTATTCTACGGTTCCCAATCCATCTTGGATTTTATTCATTTTATATTGGTTGTGTTTTTTAGATAGTTTGTATTTTGTATAGCTTTTATATTTTAATTGTTGTAACCCGCCCAGAGTCCCTTGCATGGGAGATGGGTGGGGAATAAATTGAACAAATAAATAAATAAATAAATAAACAAACAAACAAACAAATAAATAATTGTGTGAATTCATTGTTTAATAAAGTGGCTACCCTAACTAGACATAGAGCCACATGCTGAAACAGCTCATACATTGTGCTAAGTCATTATTTCCTTAATCACAGTTTATTATCTATAACTGGCTGGGTTCACAGAACATTTAAGCCATAATTTATGGCTTGTACACCATGGGTTGTATGACATGCTAAGCCAAACCATCAAATCATGTTTTGGTTTGATGTAATGTAATTCCCAACCACTAATTTGGGTAACAACCTGTGCTAAGCTAAAACTGAACACAATATATTATGGTTTAGAGCAGAGCTTTCCAAACTTTTCACGTTGGTGACACACACCAACGGTGGCGGCGGTGGCAGTGTGGCCTGTGATATCCTGGTCTGTCATGCAAAAAACCCGGAAGCACTGATGGGGTAACCGAAAGAAGCGGCACCCCCGCCAATCAGCGCCGCTGCCACCGAGCCAGCAGCGGCGCTGATTGGCAGGGGTGCCACTTCTTTCGGTTCCCCCATCAGCGCTTCTGGGTTTTTGCACGACACACCAGGACACCAGAGGCGACACAGTAGTGTGTCGCGACACACACTTTGGAAAGCTATGGTTTAGAGTGATGTGTGAACCCAACTATTGAGAGACCTCATATGGTCTTACAGATCAAGAATTTGTTAATCCTACAGGGCACTTAATATGCTGCTCCTCACTGTCAGGTTCATATACAGCTTCCACGAATAATTACATACAATTCAATTGTTTCTCTAAGGCAGAGCTTTCCAAACTGTGTGTCGGGACACGTTAGTGTGTCGACTGCAGTATCTGGGTGTGTCGCAGCTGCTGCTGCCTCTGAGCCCTGCCAGGATTCCGCACAGGTCCTAGTGCCTGCCTTGTGCCTTGCTGCCTCCAAACCTGCCCTGCCAGGATTCCGCACAGGTCCCAGTGCCTGCCTTGTGCCTTGCTGCCTCCAAACCTGCTTTGATTCCACGCAGGTCCTAGTGCCTGCCTTGTGCCTTGCTGCCTCCAAACCTGCTTTGATTCCACGCAGGTCCTAGTGCCTGCCTTGTGCCTTGCTGCCTCCAAACCTGCCCTGCCAGGATTCCGCGCAGGTCCTAGTGCCTGCCTTGTGCCTTGCTGCCTCCAAACCTGCTTTGATTCCACGCAGCTCCTAGTGCCTGCCTTGTGCCCGGCTGTAAGAGTGTGTTGCAAAATGATGCATGTCTAAAAAGTGTGTCACCAACATGAAAAGTTTGGAAAGCTCTGCTCTAAGGCTACAATTCTATACAAACTTAACTGTACAGTAAATTCAGTGGGGCTTGCATTTGAGCAGAACGGTGTAGGATTACGCTCATGACATGTTAAACTGAGCAATTGCAATATTAATGTTATATTCAGTGATGGCACAGCACAGCTACACTACAATTTTAAACCAGTCTTGGGTTGATTTAAAATGACCATAGCTTCCTTAAGGACCGTGCAAATTGTAATAGAAAGATGCTGAATAGCCTTCTACTAAAATTAGGACCTCAAGTATTTATTTATTCATTTAATTTATATGACCGCCCATCTCCCCCAATCAAGTATTCTTGATTGGAAGCTGTAACAGTTAAATTGTTTGCCTGGAGCTCTTAATTTTATACTGTATACTTGCCGTTATTATGCTGCCCTCAGCATAAATGAACATTGCTTATAAAATCATAAATATGGTTGCTCCATTCTGTGTATAAGTTTTTACATTTGTGGTGTCTCTGATTGTTTTGAAACCAAGTTAGTTATTCCAATCAACTATCTGCCTGTCTGTCCATCCATTAATAAAATACTTTTATCTTGCTATTCAGCCTTTCTATTATAGTATGTCTTCCTTTGCCAGAAATGACTGAGATCTGTAACACATCCAAGAATAAGAAATAATTGCTTGTTTTGAATGGACCACTGAAAGTATCCTCCAAGAATATTTTAAAACAATAATATGACTTATGCAAGTATTACATATTGAAGCTCTAGCTGCTCTCAGATTTTTAAAACTTTAATTAGAAAGGATTTTGTTGACACTAAATGGTGTACATTACTGGCAAATTTATACACCAATAATGAGTTTTCTCTTACTATTTCCAAACATGCCCTATTATTAAAAGCAACAAGACATAGTTTGCTGGATGAGCACATACTTTGCATGTAGACATTCTGATATTGGTGTCTCCACTCAAATCTGGGAAAAGATACTTGACTAAAACCTTGAAAACTGCTGTCAGTCAGTGTAGATAATATTGGGGTAAATGGGCTAATGGTATGATTCAGAACTGGCTTCACATGTCACACTAAGCTATGGTTTGCTTAGCCATGGATTGTAGGCAAATTTATACGTAATGCTAAGCAGTGAATGGCATTTTACCAACCAAAATGGCACAATTTGTCCACCAATTCAATTTTTTTTAAAAAAAAGCAAAATATTGTAATGTGTGAATCCTGCCAGTATAAGACAGTTTGTTCGATATACTGTATAAGCTACCCATGAAATCCCTACTTCTTGGCAAAACATTATCTAATGGCTTGTCCCTACTTCTCTAGACAGTACTGCAACAACTCATTTGGATTCAGAGCTGAGACTCAGAATCAACGGAAGAACCTGGTCATTCCTTACATGGCCGGCGTGTCAGAAAGGATAAAATGGATATTTGGCAAACACAACATACCTATATATTTCAAACCCACCAACACACTGAGACAGAGGCTTGTACACCCTAAAGATCCAACACCAAAACATAAGAGGAGCAACGTAGTATATGCAATCCAGTGCAGTGAGGAGTGTTCTGAGCACTACATTGGAGAAACCAAACAGCCTTTACACAAGAGGATGGCCCAACACAAGAGGAGCAACACCACAGGACCAGAATCAGCAGTTTACCTTCATCTAAAAGAAAAACGACACTCATTTGAGGACATTAATGTTCACATTTTGGACAGGGAAGATAGGTGGTTTGAGAGAGGGGTTAAGGAATCCATTCATGCCAAAGTGGAAAATCCTTTCCTCAATAGAGGCGGAGGCCTCAGGCACAGCTCGTCCCCCATTTATCATGCTGCTTTTTCATTAGTCCCCAGGAAGATTAAGACCACTTCACAAGTTCACCAGCAAGGCCACATTTAAGGATCCACTTGGGGATGAATAAAGGTTTTAGGAGTAAGACATCCCAAAGACTATCTACACCTCAATTGCCCAATTAACAAGCCAATCAGGTGTAAGGTCAATACAGCCACCCTGGAAGACATATATGGGGTCCCCTCACCAACTTTTGCCCAGACTGAAGAAGCTACTTGGACAAGCAGCGAAATGTTTCAACCAAAAGAAAGAAATCCAGTTGCCATGACTCAACATACAGACAATTCCACCTGGATGACTGAGAATCTTCATCGACAGCTTGTTTGGATATATTTCTTTATTAAGACACCAGAACTAAAGCAAGTGGCAGAGAATTGGAGAATTAGCCTTCTTAGAGGGCCAGCATTCAGATTCTAACTCAGTACATCCCCATCATTCCTATATTCATGTAACCCATGGATGGATAGTAGGCAACAGTTTTCCCAGACATACACCTACAATTTATTCTGAAACTTGAGACCCTTCAGGTGAGTCTTCGGTCTCCTTTCAACTCCTGTAATTGTTGTCTGGTGATTAGCAGACCAGCAAGGGGCTCCTTTGAAACCCAAATCTGAACAGAGGCAGTTCTAGGAAGATAAGAATTTATTCACCCTTACCCACGATTTATATGGACTGGATTGATATGAGCACTAACAGACTATAAACCAATCCCTTTTCATAACATACTATGCGGTTCTGGACTATTTTCCTCCTTGCAGTGTCATTTTCTTTTATTCCTTGACAGTTCAATGGCTCTTACACAAACCATTTTGCTCATAGCATTTACTTATTCTTTCCTCCTGCTCCTCCTGCTCCTCCTCCTCCTCCTCCTCCTCCTCCTCCTCCTCCTCCTCCTCCTCCTCCTCTTTCTTTGATTTTTATCCCACCTTTTTTATATGTAACTTACAGTGGTGAACATACCTAATACTCCTGCCTCCTATTTTCCCCACAACAGCAGTCCTGTGAGGTGGGTTGGGCTGAGAGAGAGTAACTGACTGCAAGTCACCCAGCCGGCTTTCATGCCTCAGGCGGGACTAGAACTCACAGACTCCTGGTTTCTAGGCCAGCACCTTAACTGCTACACCAAACTGGCTCTCTTATGTTTATTACTCAGAAGAAAAGCCCACTGGAGAGCCAGTTTGATATAGTGGTTAGAGGCACCAGACTAGAAACCAGGAGACTGTGAGTTCTAGGCCTGCCTTAGGCATAAAACCCAGCTGGGTGACTTTGGGTCAGTCACTCTCTCTCAGTCTTAGGAAAAAGGCAATAGCAAACCACTTCTGAAAATGTTGCCAAGAAAACCAAATGGACTTGTCCAGGCAGTTGCCAGGATTCAAAGTACACACACACCCAAAAAAAGACTGAATATGTTAATTCATCCTTCTTCACAGATAAGTGTGCACCAAATGCTAAAGGTGGCTCAGTGGGTAGGACGCCAGGCTTGTCGATCAGAAGATCGCAAGTTTGAAGGTTCAAGACCCGAGCACCGCATGACAGAGTGAGCTCCCGCACTTGCCCCAGCTCTTGCCAACCTAACAATTCGAAAGCATGCAAATGCAAGTAGATGAATAGGTACCACTTCGGTGGGAAGGTAACAGCATTCCAATTGCATCATGCCGGCCACATGACTGTGGAAGTGTCTTCGGACAACGCTGGTTCTTTGGCTAAGAAACGGAGATGAGCACCGGCCCCTAGAGTTGGACACAACTGCAAAAATGTGCGGGGGGAACCTTTACCTTAAGTTGCTTCTGGAGAACACCTATTAGTATGGAATAGGAAACCTGAACATGACAACAGCTCATGATGGTGATGGAAGGCAATTGAGAAAAACTTCTCATCAGCATGAAATGGTAAATGCTGCACTGCATCTGCTCAGTGTTCATATTACATAAATAATATGAGTGTTGTGGCTCATATTTACCTGAAAGAGAATTCCTGGTGCCTTCCAATTTTTACCATCCCAAGTAAAAGGGACACATTTTAAGGTCCCCCATTGGAACCTTCCACCCCGACACGTGCGCCAGGCAATACACATCGGGATACCAGCTACGGGAGACAGAGAGACGGAATGCAACTAGCCGGAGAGCGATCGTTAACACCTGTCAATGTCAGACAACCCAATCACTTACAGCTGAGACAAGAGAGGCGCCAAGAAGGAAACTGACAGCGCTGGCAATACACATTGAACTAAAGGGGGGGAACATAATAAAAATCAATCGTTTACCAAACCGGGGCATTCAGATCTTCACCGATGGTAGGGCTTGTATGTTTCCTTAATAAAGTTCATTCTGTATAACCTGACGTGAGGGGCTTTCATTGGGACATAACACCCGGAACCATCACACACATTTGCTCAGATGGGTACAGTTAGTTGAACTTTAGACCTTTCCATACATGCTATGCTTATCTTGTAAAGCTGTAATCCAAGGTATACATCCCTATCTCATATAGAACACAGTAGAATTATTTCTGTGAAAACATGTATAGTGTTGTGCTCCAAGGGTTCTTTATGTAAGCAGTTTTCATTCATAAGATTCATCTAGTAGCTTCCACACTAGCAATTTATAATGTGACACAGCCATTGCTGTGGCAATATAAAACCTGTCTGCCTTGTAAATTTCTTATCACAGTGATGGCTGGGTTAGTGATACTATAAATGACTAAGAGTCCTGTGGGATCTTATAAACAAACATGAATGAACTGTCTTTAAGTACTCTGTCAGCTGCAGGGTGTATTATTCTAAGGACGAATAGGAGCTCAATTCCTGTAGTTGGACATTTATTTATTTATTCAATTTACGTATATAGCTGCCCATCTCACATATGTCACTCTGGGCAGCTCACACAATTAAAAACAAAAAAACAGTTATAAAAAAACAACTAAAATTAAAAACATTAGAAAAACGAATTAAAACAGTTTAAAACTTAATTTGCAGAAGAGTACAGTCCATACAATTACTTTCAATATAACCAACTGACAATGCTACTTATTTCAGACAAGGACTGAAAAATATCCTCCCAAGTTGCCCAGTTTTGTGCTACCATCTGTATGATACGCTGCACCATTACTTAGATTTAGAATTTCTTAAAATAGTATTTTATTTTGATTTGTTTTAGTATTTTTATTCTTAGTTATTTTTAGATCTCTCTCTCTCTCTCTCTCTCTCTCTCTCTCTCTCTCTCTATATATATATATATATATATATATACACATACATACATACATACACACACACACATACACATATATATACACATATATATACACATAATATATACACATACATACATACATACATACATACATACATACTGTATATAGTAAAGGTAAAAGTCCCCCGCACAGTCGTGTCCGACTCTAGGGGCCGGTGCTCATCTCCGTTTGTTAGCCGAAGAGCCAGTGTTGTCCAAAGATGCTTCTGCGATCATGTGGCTGGCATGACGCGCGCGGAACTCTGTTACCTTCCCGCCAAAGCGGTACCTATTTATCTACTTGCATTTGCATGCTTTCTAATTGCTAGGTTGGCAAGAGCTGGGGCGAGTGCGGGAGCTCACTCCGACATGCGGCACTCGGGTCTCGAACCTCCGAACTTGCGACCTTCCGATCGACAAGCCTGGTGTCTTAACCTCTGAGCCATTGCGCCCCTCCTCTGTGTGTGTGTGTGTGTGTGTGTGTGTGTGTGTGTGTGTGTGTGTGTAATACTGCTATTACTAGATATTTTGATTGTATCTGGCCTTAGGGCTGTAATAAACTTGATTTGATATACATGCTACTATACTTCTTATCAGAGAAATTGGCAAATATTGTATCCTTTAGTTACAATATTTTTGACTAGTGATTTGACCAGTGCAAACAGTGAAAATGTTTCCAAATTCTTTCATTTGGAGATGTGTGTTTCTGGAAGCATTTCCACAACTTCGTCCCTACCCAAATGTTTCAGAATCCTGTGAATCACATTTTGAATCAAATTTTCCTTAAAAGCAAATTTGCTTCCAATCCTTATGATCACAGAGATAATAAAGATTAAAGATTTCCGAAACTGTTTTTTTTTCTTTAAGTATTCATGATTCATGTCTCTTTTCCAAGAGCTAACTCAAATATTTCAAATTTCTGGATAATAGTGTCAAATTAGAATATAAAAAATAGCCACCACATTCTGTCTGTCTGTCTGTCTGTCTGTCTGTCTGTCTGTCTGTCTGTCTGTCTGTCTATCTATCTATCTATCTATCTATCTATCTATCTATCTATCTATTTAGAGTCCCCCAATTGGGGGAGATGGGCGGTCATATAAATTTAAATAATAAATAAATAAAAATTTAAAAGACTTGTATGGCCGCCCATCTTAAGAAATATGACCCTGGGCTGCTCACAACAATTATATAAAACCAAATATCATAAAAACAATAAAAAGCAAAAAGCAAAAACAAAACAAAAACAAAAACTTGACCAATCTCTGTGATGCAGCCAATGCCACTATCTCCCAGCTCCAACCCCACCCTATCCCAGTGCTTGTGGAAAAAGTCAGCTCTTTACAGCCTTCCAGAAGATTAAGAAGGTGGGGCCTGCCAGATCTCAAGGGAAGAGTATTTATAAGGCAGGGGCTGCCACAGAAAAGGCATGCTTCCTAAGTCCCACGAGATGGCAACTTTTAAGGAAGGGACCTGGAGCATGCCTATTCTGTGAAATGGGCAGATATCCTC
The DNA here is from genome assembly GCA_023362775.1 of Charina bottae. Classification (NCBI taxonomy): domain Eukaryota; kingdom Metazoa; phylum Chordata; class Lepidosauria; order Squamata; family Charinaidae; genus Charina; species Charina bottae. Next base: position 68,173,487 of record JALMGJ010000002.1, read on the forward strand.
AGGGAACACTGATAATACCGTGCCTTGAATTGCACCTGGAAAAAAAACTGGGAGTCAGTGCAGCTTGTGCAACAGAGTTGCAACATGGGCAGACGTAGGGGCATTGAACACTGCGCCTGCCACCGCACTGTGGACCAGTTGTAACTTCTAGGTAGTCTTCAAATCCAGATCCTGACACTACTGCCCTGAGACAAACACCAGATCCAATGTGTGACCTCCCTTTCATGTGAGTCAGGCTGCAAATAAGTTGGACCAGATCCATGGTTGCCTTGGTGGCCATGAATTCCCAAGCCATGAACTCTGGGACCAGAGAAGGCAGATAGAAGCCCCCCAGAACCATAATCCTGGAGATATGTCTATGAAGGTTCTCAGTCATCCAGGTGGAACAGTCTGTGGCTTGAATCATGTCAACTGGATTTCTATTTTCTTAGAGGAAACGTTTCACTCCTTATCCAAGGAGCTTCTTCAGTCTGAGTAAAGTTAGTAAGGGAATCCTTAAATATGTTTCTAGGCTGGCTGTGTGACCTTGCACCTGGGGCTAGGTCATGGTTATTTTTGAGATGTTTGTTTCTAAGTCCCTTTATCATCTAAAGGAGGATCATTAAGATTACCCTGCTGCTGTTGAGCTTGTGAAATGGTCTTAATCTTCCTAGGCACAGAAGACAAAGCAGGAAGGAAGATAGGGGAAAGGTTATGCCTGAGGCCCCCACCTCTATTCAAGGAAGGATTTTCCAAGTTGGCATGAATGGATTCCTTGACCCCTCTCTCAAACCACCTATCTTCTCTGTCTAAAATGTGAACATTGATGTCCTCAAATGAGTGTCCTTTTTCCTTTAGATGAAGATAAACTGCTGACTCTGGTCCTGTGGTGTTACTTCTCCTGTGTTGGGCCATCCTCCTGTACAAAGATTGTTTGGTTTCTCCAATGTAGAGTTCAGAGCACTCCTCACTGCACTGGATTGCATACACTACATTGCTTTCCTTGTGTTTTGGAGTTTGATCTTTGGGGTGTACAAGCCTCTGTCTCAGTGTGTTGGTGGGTTTGAAATATACAGGTATGTGGTGTTTGCCAAATATCCGTTTGATCTTTTCAGACACGCCAGCCATGTAAGGAATGACCAGGTTCTTCCGTTTACTCTGAGTCTCAGCCCTATCTGTCGCTGTTTTAGGTCTGGTAGACTTAGATTTGGTGAAGGCCCAATTTGGATATCCACAGGCCTGCAGAGCTGTTCTCAGATGCTGCTTTTCATTCTTTTTGGAATCCATGGAGGTGGGGATGGTTTCTGCTCTGTGTGACAATGTCCTGATGACTCCTAGTTTGTGCTGCAGTGGATGGTGGGAGTCAAACATCAGGTATTGATCTGTGTGTGTGGGTTTCCTGTAGATCCCTATTTCTAGCTTGCCACCGGTCCCAATGAGGACTTCACAGTCTAGGAATGCCAGTCTGTTGTCCTTGGTGTCTTCTCTGGTGAAGCTAATGTTGGCATCTATAGTGTTTATATGGTCCGTGAAGGCCTGTACTTCCTGGGCCTTGATTTTGACCCAGGTGTCATCCACATACCTAAACCAGTGGGTGGGCACCGTTCCCTGGAATGTGTTGAGTGCTTTCTTCTCCACTTCTTCCATGTATAAATTGGCCACAATGGGTGACACAGGAGAACCCATGGCACAGCCGTGTTTTTGTCTGTAAAAGTCACCTCTGTATGTGAAATAAGTGGTGTTAAGACACAGGTCCAGAAGATGGCAGATCTGGTTTGGGTTGAGATGGCTTCTCCTTTCCAGGGTGCTGTCCTCTTCTAGTCTCTTCCTGACAGCGGATAGAGCATGAGTGGTGGGGATGCTGGTGAAAAGGGAGGACACATCAAAGGAGACCATAGTTTCATCTGTATCCAGTTTCAGGATCTTTGCTTTGGAAACAAATTCTTCCGAATTATGGATGTGGTGTTCAGAGTGTCCAACTAGAGGTGCTAGTATGGTAGAGAGGTGTTTGGCAATGTTGTATGTTACCGAATTGATGCTGCTGACTATGGGTCGGAGGGGTGTTCCTTCCTTGTGGATCTTAGGAAGTCCGTAGATGCAGGGGATGGCTTCTCCAGGATACAGACGGTGGTAGGTAATCCTATCGATGGAGCCATCATGTTCCAATTGTTTCAAACTGTCTATTGCCTTTTTCTGATAATTGTTGGTGGGATCTCTTTTCAGTTTTTCATATGTATGGTGATCCTCCAAAAGTGAGGTAATTTTATTGTGGTAGTCTGCAGTGTCTCCAGCAAAGGAGATCGTTACCTTGTCGTGGTGCTGGAGCTTGAGCACCTCAATGAAACCATGAGCTAAACCGTGAAGGGACACCCAAGACGGGAAGGTCGTGGCAGAGAGGTCAGACTAAATACGATCCCTGGGGAAGGTAATGGCAACCCACCCCAGTATTCTTGCCATGAAAACTAAATGGATCAGTACAACCAAAGATATGTCGGTATACCATCGGAAGATGGGACTCCCAGGTCAGAAGATGGTCAAAATGCTACTGGGGAGGAACAGAGGATACGTTCAACTAGCCCCAGATGTGATGACGCAGCTAGCTCAAAGCCGAAAGGACGGCTAGCGGCCGACGGTGCTGGTGGTGAACGACGAATCCGATGTTTTAAAGATCAACACACCATAGGAACCTGGAATGTAAGATCTATGAGCCAGGGCAAATTGGATGTGGTTATTGGTGAGATGGCAAGATTAAATATAGACATTTTGGGTGTCAGTGAACTGAAATGGACTGGAATGGGCCACTTCACATCAAATGACCACCAGATCTACTACTGTGGACAAGAGGACCACAGAGGAAATGGAGTAGCCTTCATAATTAATAATAAAGTGGCTAAAGCAGTGCTTGGATACAATCCAAAAAACGATAGAATGATCTCAATTTGAATTCAGGGGAAGCCATTTAACATCACAGTGATCCAAATATACGTCCCAACCACAGATGCTGAAGAAGCAGAAGTAGATCAGTTCTATGAGGATCTGCAGCACCTACTGGATAATACGCCAAAAAGAGATGTTATTTTCATTACAGGAGACTAGAATGCTAAGGTGGGTATGATGGGATGTACGCTGGCTTAAAGGGAAAAAAACTCAAGGCTTGAGAATAAACAGACAAGGAGTGCAGCTTTTAGGGCTAAAAGTATTTTACTTGTAGCATAAGGCAATAATGTATATACAGTACATTATCGCAAAAATGTTAGTTGAATATACATGGCACAGCATTGTAAAAGGAAAAGCAAAAACAAACTTATAAGCAGAGTTCCGTGTATTGATCCCAGGGCCAGAGCTCACGCCATGCATAGCCTCCCATAGCTATGCACTGCTCAGTCCTCAAAAGTAGAATACACATGAAGAACTACATGGCTAAAAGACACTAGAAATCAAGAAGCATAGAACACCATTTTGCATGGTTGTATATTCAGTTCTTCTAGCTTTCTGATTGGCTGGATGTTAGCTGTGACACACACCAGGCCTAAAGCATTAGGCCTAAAGTACATAGCATGACCTGCTATTGGGTAGCAGTGCTGCATCTAAGCGAGCACGTGATTTCCTCCCCCCTCTGCTCCCCCTGGAGCAGGCTTCCCACGGAAGGATTCAGGAGACCTTGTTCCCATGCAATCTAGCCAAAACAATACACACATGACAGTTGTTATCTTGCACCTGCACTTCACGTCACCATGAGAAGCCTTTGCTTTGTAAAGGATGCAATTTGCCAAAACACTTTTGCTTTGTAGAGAAACCCAATTTTCCAATTTCATATGAGAAATCTGACAGGATAGTCAAATGACACCTGGAATTACAGGTAAGCATGGTCTGGGAGAACAAAATGAAGCAGGACATCATAGGCTGATAGAATTTTGCCAAGACAACGCACTGTGCATAACAAACACTCTCTTCCAACAACCTAAAAGACGACTTTATACATGGACTTCACCAGATGGTCGACACCGAAATCAGATTGACTACATCATTTGCAGCCAAAGGTGGCGGACATCTATACAGTCGGTAAAAACAAGACCTGGAGCTGACTGTAGTTCAGATCACGAACTTCTTATTGCAAAATTTAGAATCAGACTAAAGAGAATAGGGAAGACCCACAGATCAGTTAGATATGAGCTCACTAATATTCCTAAGGAATATGCAGTGGAGGTGAAGAATAGATTTAAGGGACTAGATTTAGTAGATAGGGTCCCAGAAGAACTATGGACAGAAGTTCGCAACATTGTTCAGGAGGCGGCAACAAAAAACGTCCCAAAGAAAAAGAAAACCAAGAAGGCAAGATGGCTGTCTGCTGAAACACTGGAAGTAGCCCAAGAAAGAAGGAAAGCAAAAGGCAACAGTGATAGGGGGAGATATGCCCAATTAAATGCAAAATTCCAGAGGTTAGCCAGAAGAGATAAGGAATTATTTTTAAACAAGCAATGTGCGGAAGTGGAAGAAGACAATAGAATAGGAAGGACAAGAGACCTCTTCCAGAAAATTAGAAACATCGGAGGTAAATTCCAGGCAAAAATGGGTATGATCAAAAACAAAGATGGGAAGGACCTAACAGAAGCAGAAGAGATCAAGAAAAGGTGGCAAGAATATACGGAAGATCTGTATAGGAAGGATAATAATATTGGAGATAGCTTTGACGGTGTGGTCAGTGAGTTAGAGCCAGACATCCTGAAGAGTGAGGTTGAATGGGCCTTAAGAAGCATTGCTAATAACAAGGCAGCAGGAGACGATGGTATCCCAGCTGAACTGTTTAAAATCTTGCAAGATGATGCTGTCAAGGTGATGCATGCCATATGCCAGCAAATTTGGAAAACACAAGAATGGCCATCAGATTGGAAAAAATCAACTTATATCCCCATACCAAAAAAGGGAAGCACTAAAGAATGTTCAAACTATCGAACAGTGGCACTTATTTCACATGCCAGTAAGGTAATGCTCAAGATCTTGCAAGGTAGACTCCAGCAATTCATGGAGCGAGAATTGCCAGATGTACAAGCTGGGTTTAGAAAAGGCAGAGGAACTAGAGACCAAATTGCCAATATCCGCTGGATAATGGAGAAAGCCAGGGAATTTCAGAAAAACATCTATTTCTGTTTTATTGACTATTCTAAAGCCTTTGACTGTGTGGATCATAACAAATTGTGGCAAGTTCTTGGTGGTATGGGGATACCAAGTCATCTTGTCTGCCTCCTAAGGAATCTGTATAACGACCAAGTAGCAACGGTAAGAACAGAGCACGGAACAACGGACTGGTTTAAGATTGGGAAAGGAGTACGGCAGGGTTGTATACTCTCACCCTACCTATTCAACCTGTACGCAGAACACATCATGCGACATGCTGGGCTTGATGAATCCAAGGCTGGAGTTAAAATCGCTGGAAGAAACATTAACAATCTCAGATATGCAGATGATACCACTTTGATGGCTGAAAGCGAGGAGGAGTTGAGGAGCCTTATGACGAAGGTGAAAGAAGAAAGTGCAAAAGCTGGGTTGCAGTTAAACCTCAAAAAAACCAAGATTATGGCAACGAGGTTGATTGATGACTGGCAAATAGGAGGAGAAAAAGTGGAGGCAGTGACAGACTTTGTATTTCTAGGCGCAAAGATTACTGCAGATGCTGACTGCAGCCAGGAAATCAGAAGACGTCTACTTCTTGGGAGGAGAGCAATGGCAAATCTTGATAAAATAGTTAAGAGCAGAGACATCACACTGACAACAAAGGTCCGCATAGTTAAAGCAATGGTATTTCCTGTAGTAACCTATGGCTGCGAGAGCTGGACCATAAGGAAGGCTGAGCGAAGGAAGATAGATGCTTTTGAACTGTGGTGTTGGAGGAAAATTCTGAGAGTGCCTTGGACTGCAAGAAGATCAAACCAGTCCATACTCCAGGAAATCAAGCCAGACTGCTCACTTGAGGGAATGATATTAAAGGCAAAACTGAAGTACTTTGGCCACATAATGAGAAGACAGGATATTCTGGAGAAGAAGCTGATGCTAGGAAAAGTGGAAGGCAAAAGGAAGAGGGGCCGACCAAGGGCAAGATGGATGGATGGTATTCTGGAGGCAACGGACTCAACCATTGGGGAGCTGGGGATGGTGACGGCCGACAGAAAGCTCTGGCGTGGGCTGGTCCATGAAGTCACGAAGAGTCGGAAACGACTGAACGAATAAACAACAAAGTCTGCAGTGTTTAGAACCACTGTACATCTTCCTTTGTCAGCAGGTAAAATGGTGATGGTTTCATCTTTGCTGAGGGCTGTCAGGGCTCTCCTCTCTTGGACGGTAAGGTTGGGGGGAGGAGGTTGAGCACTGGACAGAGCTGCAGATATTTTAAGCCGGAGTTGTTCTGCTTCTTCAAAAGGTAGGTGGTTGTTGTGGATGGCAGATTCTGTGGCTGTAATGAGCTCCACAACCGGAACTTGCTTGGGAGTGATGGCAAAATTAAGACCTTTGGCTAGGACATCTCTCTCTGGTTGGGTAAGTTCTCTGTCTGAGAGATTTTTCACCCACATGTTCTTTTTGTCCTCTGTGGTCCTGTTGTTGTTGTTCCTCCCAGCGGTTTCTCCAGTTCCTTGTTTCTGCTTGCTGTGAGAAAGAAGAATGTCAAATTTCTTAGTTTGCCTCTCCTTTGTCTTGTGATGCTGGGCCAGCTGTACTTTATTGCCAAGCTGAATAACTCTATCCAGGATTGGGTCAGGAAGGGTGGCTGTGAGTTCCTGGTGAAGGTTTTCAAAATTGTATTGCAGGGCATCAATGGTGAAGTGGACTTGCCTTATTCTTTCATTTAGAAGATGTCTTTGAGCCTGCTGCAGGATCTGATCTGCTCTGTGACCCTTAACTGTAGATTGCAGGCGTAGGCTTTAACCTCAGATGCAGACAACAGAGACTCATCCCGACAAGCCTACGGATGGCCCAACACAGGAGAAGTAACACCACAGGACCAGAGTCAGCAGTTTATCTTCATCTAAAGGAAAAAGGACACTCATTTGAGGACATCAATGTTCACATTTTAGACAGAGAAGATAGGTGGTTTGAGAGAGGGGTCAAGGAATCCATTCATGCCAACTTGGAAAATCCTTCCTTGAATAGAGGTGGGGGCCTCAGGCATAACCTTTCCCCTATCTTCCTTCCTGCTTTGTCTTCTGTGCCTAGGAAGATTAAGACCATTTCACAAGCTCAACAGCAGCAGGGTAATCTTAACGATCCTCCTTTAGATGATAAAGGGACTTAGAAACAAACATCTCAAAAATAACCATGACCTAGCCCCAGGTGCAAGGTCACACAGCCAGCCTAGAAACATATTTAAGGATTCCCTTACTAACTTTACTCAGACTGAAGAAGCTCCTTGGATAAGGAGTGAAACGTTTCCACTAAGAAAATAGAAATCCAGTTGACATGATTCAAGCCACAGAATAATCCTGGAGAATTCCACCACCAATCCATACACAGAGTCAAGGGGCACAGGGGATGCTGCTACACTGCAGGGAGGAAGGTAAGTGAACAGTAATCTCAACTGATCTCTAAGACTCAATCTCACAAAGAAGGTCTCACATCTGGTTATGTCTGGAGCATGAGGTCCAGAAACTCACGAATAACAACAGCAACTCCATTCCCCCCACCCCAGAATTATGGCTGGAACTACACCTGAAACCCAGGGGGCCACATTCAGAGCGGGGAACCTCCTCCCTCATCACCCAACCCATTATTTCACCCATTATTTCAGTAATACTGGCCAGGTTGGCCCTCTCATCTACAGTCAAGTCATGGATAAGGAAGGCTTTATTACCAGCCAGCCTGGCATTGCGTAGCAACAGCTAATGTTATCTTACAACATTTGCTTCCATTCACATCCTCGGGCCTTTTATCAGTAAGGAAGAAATAATGGGAAAATATTCACATATACAGAAAAGCGGTTTTACTATTGTTGCTGTTGGCAATATCGTCTAGGACAGTGCTTTCCAAAGTGCCACCGTTGGCGACACACCACCGGCGGCAGCGATGGCGGCGTGGGGGTGGGGGCATGTATAGCGGCGGCGGAAGCGGCAGCCTCCGCTAAAACGCAGAAGCGCTGATGGTGCGCTGCCGCCGCCGCCATACACACCACCGTGCGCGCCGCCGTGCACGCCCCCGCCGCCGCTTCCGGGTTGTGTTGCAACACACCAAACTGTGTGTTGCAACACACTAAAGTGTTGCGACACACAGTTTGGAAAGCTATGGTCTAGGAGCTCAAGCCAGCATATACAGTATGGTATTCCCTCTTCCCTTTTCTTTGGCACAGCAGCCTTGGGAGGTAGGCTGGGCTGAGAATAAGTGACTGGCCCAAAGTCACCCAGGAAGCTTTTGTGGCTGAGGGCAGACTTGAACTTGGAGGTTCCCTGTCCTAGTCAACCACCACCACCCCATTTAATCTTTATTTCGTGTTTGCTGCCTGATAAACTTTCTTATGTGAAATTGGCTCAAAGGTACAACTAAATCTAATGAAATCTACAAATAGATACTGAAGCTATGCCAATTTATTTCTGGGCTGAGGATTAAAAAAAAAATCAATTCACTCCAATCCCACATCTGCTTTCTAAAATTCCCACATCACACATACAGGATTTTGGAAGAGTAGGGACCATAAACAATAATCAAGCTATTTCCAACATTATTTATTTAGCACCATGTGCCAAATGCAATTTGAGCCAGATGCATTGGGGTGCCACTGAAGCCATCACTATTGTAGTGGTTTTCCATGTGCTGTGGTCTGAAGTGCAGCATGTTCCACTTAGATTGGTTCAATGTTTTCCTAGTGAAGCCCACATAAAGTGATACAACTGATCGCTTAAGTCTGGTGCCAACTGCTTTATGGGGCTCAAACTTCATCCAGCACAGCTTTACTTCAATGAAATTATTATCAGTAATACTTTCCCTGGTGGGATTACTTATGGATTTGTTCATATCGGTCAACTCTTACAAAATCCTTTCCGATTTCATCTCTTGGAAAATGATAGTACAAGCTGAGCATGGTGCCAGCATTTTCCATTGGTGTGCATGTTTAGTTAGGCTTCGTTAGCGTTATCATAGAGCAGTACCTTGATTCTAATCAAAGCCACATTCTGTCAGATTAGGAGGCCCCTGAATGGGAGACTCAGAAAGGTTATTTCCGTCCTTAAATAACCTATCTTCAAAATACCTGTGACTCCTGTGCAATTGCAAATTCAGAAATATAAACAATGAAATATTTAAAAAGAAAATTTGCATACTACATTATCTCAGGCTTGGACACTTGCTTGTTTGGGGAAAATGTGTAAAAACAATTCCTACCTATCTATCACTGGTCATCATTACCTCTATTCCACTATTCAATCTATTAATGACACTGTTTAGGAAGTCACCACCCATGCTCAACAGAAATGTACCAGTTGATTTAGGTAAAGCTCAAGGAGAAGTTTGGAGAAGTACAGGAATAATTGGAAAAGAGAATCCCTGATGTGGACGCCCTCTTACCCCCAAGAATAATAAAGCCTACTAAGGAATGTTGATTGACTAGGGCAGGGCTTTCCAAAGTTTTCCCGCGGCGACACACCAATGGTGGCGTGCGAAAAAACCCGGAAGCGCCACTGCTGCAGCGGTGCGCAAAAACCCGGAAGATTTTCGCGCCCCATAGCAGTGGCGGCAGCGGTGTCCTTGCGTGCCGTGTGAAAACCCGGAAGCGCTGATGGCCCGCCGCCGTGTGCACGGCTGCACACGGCAGCGGCGCGCCATCAGCGCTTCTGGGTTTTGACGCGACACACCTGGGCCCCGCAGGCGACACACTTTTGTGTCACAACACACAGTTTGGAAAGCTGTGGACTAGGGTTTTGAAAATAGGGGAGGTAGAAAATGAATGGAATGGAATGGTTGTACAGCAGCAATCAATACTGTAGTATATTGCAATACATATTTGTGAACTATGCTGTTTGTCATAAAAAGCACTTTTGCACAAGGAAAAATAATAAAAGCCGCATGGAATCTCTCCAACTGTGATGATTTCTGATGTAGGACTGGAAACTGCTCGTTGTTGCTTTGTGGCAACTTCCAGCATTCCTCTTTATTGGCATTATTGTATGGAGCTACTGGGAGTTATGGTTCAGAAATATCTACAGGACTTTAGTTTTCCCATCCTGATCTTAGAGATAGCGCACTGACATGTGTTACTGAGCACATCAAAATTAGTGCATAAGTCCTGGTAGGATGGGAATATAAACCAAATGAGCCGTTCAATTTTTTTAAAAAGGGTAAAATTCTCTGAATAGAGCTTGATTCATGCTGACTCAGTAGACATATCCATGTGGTTTTCTTAGCAGCGGACATGTGGACATGGTTTGCCAATACCTTCTACTGGGATGTTTTGCAATTTCTTAGTCTATCTTAACATCCTTGTATTTCCTGTTCTCTCATCTAAGCACTCACCAGGTCCAACCCTGTTTAGATTTTTGAGATCAGCCTTGGGACACAAGTTAGTCACAAGGGAGCCCAAGTCAAAACTTATCACCATTCAGGCTTTGGAGTCAAGTCATTAAAATTATTAGGAGATACTTGAAAGACCTATTTGAATATAGCAAGTAGTATTCTGGAGAGTCAGACACACAGTTAAAGAAATGAAGTCAGAAGCCAGTGGCAAAAGGAAATAGGGAACATATAGTGAGTAACATAAAAATGAATTTGAACACAGTGTGATATAGCCCATTTCTCAGGAAGAGATGGATGCCTGTTCTAGAAGTATTTATACCCACAATGTGGGCAGGAGAAACAAATAGGCCCATTCTTCCTCACTCTGCAACTGCAGGAAGCTAACAACAAGGGAAGCAAGCATACATCCTAGAGGCTAGCCCAGCATGGTTCTGACATAATTTTTATTGGCTTTGTATATGAGACATTAATTTGCTAGAAGCTGTAGCCAGTCACATCTTCCCATTGTATCAATTTACCACAAAATAACCAATGTTAGCACCATCTCTGAGGATCCACCCATTTATTTTCTGCACTGAAGTAATTGCCATCTAGATAATGTATGATGTTTGGAGTCCCTAACTGTAACTTTCTTCCCCTCATTGAAGAACACAGAACAGCCTCACTTTTTAATGAGGTTCCTTGATGTTTGGTTTTTGTTTTATTGTGATCTGACAAATGAATCTGGGAACAACTTTCTGCAAGCTCTCCCACATTTCCACAGCTATTCTAGGCCACAGACACAATTTCCAAGAACATTGACAAATCCCACAGATAAAATACTCTCACGTCTAGAGGCAACTTAACTTTCTCTCTCTCTTTCTCTCTGTCCATTCCTGTCTCTGTTTGATAAACGGCTTGGTGTGAATTTCCAATTGGAACCATATGACAAATGGTTCTGGAGGAGTCCCTTGCATAACCAACAGCTGATCTGGATGTGGCTTGTCTTCTGAAAATTATTTTATTTTTAATACAGAGAGGGAATGTAGGAAAGGAATCCAGTGATCTCCAAATCAAACTGAAATCTTGATTCATGGTCAAAATGGTCTGGGGCAGCTGGATCCCAGTTCTATTTTTCTACTTCGCTCATTAGTTTAACTCTGGAGTTGTGTGTGGTTTGCTTTGTAGGTTGCTCTTTCTTTGTATATATGGTTGTTGTTGTTGTTCAGTCGTTTAGTCGTGTCCGACTCTTCGTGACCTCATGGACCATAGCACGCCAAGCCTTCCTGTCCTCTACTGTCTCCCGGAGTTTACTCAAATTCATGTTCGTTACATCGGTGATGCTATCTAACCATCTCATCCTCTGCTGTCCCCTTCTCCTTTTGCCTTCAGTCTTTCCCAGCATCAGGGTCTTTTCCAGTGAGTCCTCTCTTCGCATTAGGTGGCCAAAGTATTTGAGCTTCAGCTTCAGTATCTGTCCTTTCAATGAGCAGTCAGGATTGATTTCCTTTAGGATTGACTGATTTGACCTCCTTGCAGTCCAAGGGACTCCCAAGAGTCTTCTCCAGCACCACAGTTCGAAAGCATCAATTCTTCGGCACTCAGCCTTCCTTATGGTCCAACTCTCACAGCCATACATTACTATTGGGAAAACCATAGCTTTAACTATACGGACCTTTGTCGGCAAGGTGATGTCTCTGCTTTTTAATATGCTGTCTAGGTTTGCCATAGCTTTCCTCCCAAGGAGCAAGCGTCTTTTAATTTCATGGCTGCAGTCACTGTCTGCGGTGATCTTGGAGCCCAAGAAAATAAAATCTGTCACTGCTTCCATTTCTTCCCCTTCTATTTGCCAGGAAGTGATGGGACCAGATGCCATGATCTGGGTTTTTTTAATGTTGAGTTTCAAGCCAGCTTTTGCACTCTCCTCTTTCACCCTCATCAAGAGGCTCTTTAGTTCCTCTTCACTTTCTGCCATTAGGGTGCAGATGACCTATTTGTAAAAATGTTTTCCAGTGCACACATCCCTAAACCCAAATGTTTTACCTCAAGGGCTGTTATTGTGTGGAAAAATGGAAGGATGGAACACTATGTACACAGCCTTAAGCTCCTGAACAAAAAGCGGGTAATAAATCTAACAAACCAAACAAACAAATCAAATATTTTTGCTAACAGAGATCTACCCAATTAAACACCATCTTAGTATGTGTAGTGAGTAAGGAAGATGATCTTGATGGAGATATGCAAGATCTGATGCCAGGGAGACAGGGGATGAGACATACTTTAAGTCCACAACAGACAGATAACATTCGGAAGCAACTCAGACAGACACCTCCCTGATTCACTGAACTACAGTATAAGAAGGAGGAGAAGGTGCAGCACAACGAGACTTGCAAGATTCTGTTATTGTAGCCAATCTCAATAAAAGTAATTTTAGCCATTCTGACAAGCTACTGTCAACTTCCTCCACCTAAAGCAAAACAAAGCTTGATGGCCTTGCTGAAACGAGCTTCTGCACAGACCTGAGCCTTTTACATGTAGTGTTGCTACTCTACTATTGAGTCATGGTTCCATCCAGTTGGGATGGGAGGTCACAAGTGCTGTGGCAAACAGGTTGCTGAATATGCTTTGTTCCCAGGCATCAGGATCAGAGTGTTGCTTAGAGCCCATGAAGTCATTGTGTTGATGGTTGGTTGTCGTTTTATCTTGGCTGGTGGTTATGTATTTATTTTGTGTTCCTTGTTGGTTTGAGTTGTTGTTAGCTGCCCAGAGTCACTTTGATGAATAAATTGAATAAAATAAATAAATAATGCTGCCTACAGAAATATCAGTGATAGGTCTGCGCAGATATAAGATACTATTTTATGCCAAGTCAAACAGTTGACCCACTGGGCACAATATGGTCTATTTCTGGTTGCATAACTTTTTCCAGGCTGAGGGCCATACTTGGACTTTGAATACCAGGTGAAGAATTGCGCTGCAAAAAGGAGTGATGGAAACCAAGACAAAAACAATCTCTCATTTAATTGATGGTAAAATTTAAATAAAGTCAAATTCCTTTTTTCCCTTCAATCACTTTAAAACAATCCAACTTGGAAACCACTTTTGCACGTCTCTAGAAGCTTTACCCAAAGCTTTTGAGGCCCAGGGGTGCAGCCTGTTCAGTTTTGCTGAATGCTGATTGGCAGCTATTCTCCAAGCATTCACAGTAGAATCCCCCAAACCTCAGCTGAACTAAAGATGCCAGAAAGCGATCCTGAAAGTATATGTTCTGCCAGTGATAGCTCTTCCCCATCTGAAATGTTATGACTTAGCTCCAGCTTCTGGGTGTCACTATGACTCATTTAGCTGACAAGTAATTAAATGTACCTTGAGTTGCTGTATTATGCAATTCTCTTGGAAAGGAATTATCAGGGAAAGTAGCTAGAAGCAACTCATGGTAATCATGAGATGCCTAGCACAAATCTGAAAATGGAATGAGATGGTTGGACTGGGAAATCTTGATCCTGGGTAAATGTCCAAATTGCATGCCAGCCACATTTAAGCAGAAGCCGTATGGCACTTCCAGGGCTTTTGTGAAAAACCACACTGTAAAAACTTAACCTGATAAAGAAACATATTGCTCTTGGGTCAGCTAGGACACTTGGATCAGAACTAGGATAAAAAGTTCCAAGAAATAAAACAAGGATTTGGCTCCTTCTTGTTCTCTTCCTAAGAAGTGTCTATGAGCCAAGTCAACATGAAGCAAAGGGAGAGGAAATATGTATTCCCTAAAACAAAGCAAGGATGTTTGATTTATTGAGGAGACCCTTTTCATACTTTGTCTCAAAAATAATTAGCACCAGTTCTATTACGTCCAAAGCAGTTTTCATGATAATTAATCAGGATTAAGGTCCTTTGCAAAAACAACTTTTTAAAATAAGAATTCAAGGAAATAAAATTCTTGCCCACAAAAACCTATAAAAGGTAAAGGTTTTCCCCCGCACAGTCGTGTCTGACTCTAGGGGCCGGTGCTCATCTCTGTTTGTTAGCTGAAGAGCCAGCATTGTCTGAAGACGCTTCCGTGGTCATGTGGCCGGCAAGACACGTGTGGAACGCTGTTACCTTCCCAATAAGTAGTACCTATTCATCTACTTGCATTTGCATGCTTTCAAATTGCTAGGTTGGCAAGAGCTGGGGTGAGTGCGGGAGCTCACTCCGTCACACGGCGCTCAGATCTCGAACCGCCAACCATTCCGATTGACAAGCCTGGCGTCTTAACCACTGAGCCATCGCGCCCCCCACACCTATACCTATACCATACCACAATATTTTTTATTAGTCTTTGAGATGCAACAGGAGCCTTTTTCTTTAGAGAGTAGCCAGCAATCAAAATAATAATAGATTAGGAAAACCAAATAACACATTTGTTTAGATTTGTTTTACCCTATCTAAAAGAACAGGTTAAGTTATTATAACTAACTAAATAAATAAACATATTGGTGAATAAGGTTATGAAATATTCTGCTTGGACTTGTGTCAGATCAATGAAATTGCTGTTCTGTAGTTCTAATTCCTGGAAAAAAGAAGAGGGGCTGACCAAGAGCAAGATGGATGGATGGTATTCTGGAGGTGATGGACTCAACCATGGGGGAGCTGGGGATGGTGACGGCTGACAGGAAGCTCTGGCGTGGGCTGGTCCATGAAGTCACGAAGAGTCAGAAACGACTGAACGAATAAACAACAAAAGTTCTAATTCCTGGCAACATTTTTCAAAGTTTAGATTAATTTTGGGGTTGAAAATGGAACCATTCCAGAAGACTGGATGTTTTCCCACTGATTTATATCCACTCAGTTATTTTGGTGGGGCTTTTTCCCAGGTAAGAAAGTATAGCAACCAAAGAAGGTAATTAATAATGTTACAATTCTATCCTATGCTTGTCTCTCAGAAACACATTGCACTGAATTTACAGGCATCTATAGAGTTGTTGCCTTGATCAGAAGTTGACTCATCTGCTACTTGGTTTTACTTGGCTGTTCCTGATCAGTGTTGATTTCCACTGTTGAGTGAGAGGAATTCTAATTTCTATTATTGACTATTCAGGCTTTTACTAAAATAAATATTTGAACTAAGTTGTTTTTAAAATCATATTCTCATATTCATACTCTTTCCTCTATAATCAAGGTAATATTCCATCACTCCCATTTCAATTGGAGTTAAATTAAATTAAATTAAATTAAATCCACACACACACCAAACCCCTTTTTGAATACAGTAATTCTATTAGGAGGGTGCACCTAGCCCACGTCACTTCAAATGAGCTGTTTATTGATACCAGTTCATACCTTCACCTGAAGATAATCAAATCAATAATCAAATACTGGGATGGAGTTACAGTATGTACATGTGAAAGGTCTTTATAACCAAACCCTTTACATGCAAGACTGAAGTAATGGGAGTCAGTATTATGACATGAAAACACATGTGATCGGTTTGGAAATACAACTATTGCAGCTTCCAAGCAACCATTAAGGCACATAATTCAAATATTTATAGTTTTGCCTCTAAATCTTTAAGTCTTTTATGTAGACCTTGAACATCAGGAAGATGGTATGGCACTTCAGAAGCCTGTAGAAAGCTGAAGATGTTATTTGTTTGATTGATTGTTTGTTTGTTTAGAAACTTCTCAGGTAAATGTTTTAAAAATTGAAAGAAAGAGTTGACATCAGATGCATTAGCAGTATAGAAAACTGAATTATTATGAGCTCTGAAATACGTTCTGGAGGATTCCAAATGCACAGCATTTTTATAGATAATTATTAACAAGGTAAATACTGATTATCTACAAGGAATGTGAAACAAAAATTAGGAATATTCTGTATTAGCAAATCAGTGGTTAAGGGTTTAGAAGAATATTAATTACGTTCCTTATGATTTGAGAATGAGATTTATTCAATAAACGATTGTTTTCTTGTTTGAAAATGTTTAGAAAGGATTGGCTGGGAACTGTATTGTGCTGGCATTATAAAATGATGGAGGGGATATGAGTCTCCTCTCTGCATATTAACTGGTTCTCTATTGACCTAATGGAAAGACTGATCAATAATACTCCATGTAATCAAGGTCTAATGGAGAAATATTGAAAAGTTTATTTCTTTCTTCCTCTTCTTTCTGCTTGTTTCTCTCTTTTTTTGTATTTTTCTTTATTTCTGAATAGTAATACACACACACACACACACACACACACACACACACTGTATGTATATGTATATGTATACACATACACCCATCCATCCTCCATGTCCTTTGGCCACAATGCATGGAGGCTTTCACCCCAAGTCCAAACCCAGAGTCTGTACACCAGCAGAAAAGAGGGCGGGCGGGGTCTGGTGAGTGTCAACGCCACTGTTCTGGACGAAACCCAGAGCATCCAGGAGTACATCAGTAAGATGGCACCCAAAGATGAGCTGCTGAGAGAATGCCTGAGGCAGCAGACATGGAAGGAAGATCAAGCAGAGGAAGTGCCATGGCAAGACAAGACCCTGCATAGGATGTACCATCGACAGATAGCTGAGGTGGCTGACCTTGGGCAATCCTACCAGTGGCTGGAATGGGCTGGACTAAAAGACAGCACTGAGGCATTGATTGTAGCAGCACAAGAACAGGCACTAAGCACCAGATCCATAAAAGCAGGGGTCTACCACACTAGAAAGGACCCAAGGTGCAGACTGTGCAGAGAGGCCTCAGAGACAGTCCAACACATAGTGGCAGGGTGTAAGATGCAGGCAGGAACAGCGTACACTGAACAGCACAACCAAGTAGCTGGCATTGTGTACAGGAACATCTGCACAGTGTATGGGCTAGACCCTCCCAAGTCCAGATGGGAGATTCTACAGAAGGTCATGGAGAATAATAGGGCTAAGATCCTGTGGGACTTCCAGATCCAGATGGACAGGCAGGTACTGGCCAATCAACCAGACATCGTGGTAGTAGACAAGGATCAGAAGACATTGGTGGTGATAGATGTAGCAGTGCCAAGTGACAGAAACATCAGGAAGAAGGACTATGAGAAGCTGGAGAAGTACCAGCACCTGAAGGAGGAACTGGAGAGGATGTGGAAAGTGAAGGCCAAAGTGGTCCCAGTGGTGGTAGGAGCACTCGGGGCTGTGACTCCTAAGCTGGGAGAGTGGCTCCAACAGATCCCAGGAGCAACATCAGAGCTCTCTGTCCAGAAGAGTGCAGTGCTAGGAACAGCTAAGATATTGTGCAGAACCTTCAAACTCCCAGGCCTCTGGTAGAGGACCCTAGGTTGAGGAAGACACATACCACCCATAAGGGTGAGAAGGGAATTTATATATATATATATATATATATATATATATATATATATATATATACACATACATACATACATACATACATATACACACACACACACACACACACACACATACACACACACACACACACACACACACAATATCGGCCTTGATATATTTATTTTAAAGTTTGAAATAAGGTTGTGCAAACATTGAGTTTGAAAAGTTGCTTTGGTGACAAGTTGATCAAGTCACCACTTCAGATTGAAACTTTGAACTGATTCAGTGGACCTAATTAAATCAGTTCAGGAAGATTCAGGCCTGATTCAGAGATTCAAGACATACCTAAAAATACCAAATGAAAACTTGGATCAGAATTTGAAATTTGCACACTTTTACTAAGGCTTGCTAGCTTTGTTTGTAAGTTATTTAATGTGCTATAGTGGCTCTGATCAGGACAAAAGTTATTTCACATATAATTTTTTCCCTGGAACATATAATTGGTTTCTTTTTAGATGCTCGTGTTCTTTTTTCAATTATATATCAGTTTAGAAATTAATAGGAAATTTGGAAACTACAATGGAAATGGATCCTGCACATTTCAGTGATCACACAAACATAAACAAATACTATAAGGTTGGAAAGACACCCATTCTCATCAGTTATACAATGTTCTGAAGATCTTACCTTCTTCTATATATGAATAAGTTTTTAATATATAATCAAAAATCCCAATAGGAAATTTGGAGTGCATATGCTAGTTTATAGGTTTAATTTCATTTCTTTCTTTATTTAAATGTGCGACATGACATGAATGTAAAATAGAAACACAGCCTTTTTTTAATCGATTCCAAAGTCTAGATTTAATCAGAATTTCAAATTGGATCCTCCTCCTCCTCCTCCTCCTCCTCTTCTTCACTACATCTTTAAAAACGAAGAAGACTGATAGCCTTTCTCAAAGATACCATCACTTAAAAAATATATAGGGTAAAGTCCATGCACAAAAATGCATTGTGAATTTGTATGAAGGGATAGGTAGCAGCCCCAGCTGACAATAAAGTTCACTGAGACTAAATGAGAAAACTGAACCAATCTCAGAATCCATGCATTCCAAACAAAACATGAATGGAAAGCAGAGTTAGCCCAGGAAATGGCAGGGAGAGAAGAAAACATGTATGTTTATTTATACTAACTTTAAAAAAAGAGATAATTTTGTACCATAAAGACTCTTAGTTTTCTCCAAAACCACTAAATGCCATCACTAGAAGTCCCACTAGGAGCAACTACATTAAAATAACCACAATGTACTATCTCAAGACAGTATTTTTCTATAGAAACCATTACATTTTCTCTGTCTCAAGGCTGCATTGCACACCAAGTAATTCTATCGTTTGATGCTCTCCACTTACAAAGACTCTATTGAGCTAGGCTAAAGGTAAATTTGGGAACATTTTGCACTGTAGAGAGCATTTCCAACATCAAGGATGACATTTGTCAATATGTAATATGGTTTTTATACTTAGTATCCCACACACTGTGGGCTCTTGGCCCAATGGCAATGCCATGCATATTTTTGCATTGATTCACTATTCATTTGGGGTGTAGGGAGAGTGGAGGAAAGAAGGATTTGCTAAACTGGGTACACCAAAATAATAATTTAAAAAGAGTCTGTTTAGATGTAAAAGTCTGGTTTAAGTTAGTTCAACTTGGCACTGCTATTTTGAGATGAGCTGTTTACACAATGAAGCAATGTTTGCTCTCAAAATCAAGTGAGCTATCTCCATTTGCCAGCTCCACCTGTATGCATCAGAATCTAAGTAGCTATTATTTCTTTGTGATGCATTTGCTCAACACTTTGCTCAATACTTAATATGGATTAATAGCACCTCAGCTCACTTGGACCTTCTCTACTGTGTTTGCACAAGCAGAGTATTGTTTCAAAAAGTGATTAAACAGTGGGTGTTTCCTGATTCAGCCCCCATGAAGAAGGTCCTTTCCTGAATACTCTCCTGGCATAGCTCGACCAATAGTAAGACATGAAGCAGGACCTTGATTGAAAAGCTGAACATGGGAATGGATTCCTAAAGGAGAAGGCAGATTTAAGACCTGCAAAAGTCTGAGCTGTAAACATTAAGTTTAGTGTTTCAAACTGGGTAGATTGGCAGCCAGTGACAGCTAATATGGCAGATGTATTTGGAGCAGCAAGATTCAGTCTGTACATTACCTGTCATGGCATCAGTGGAAGTTACTGAGCAATAAGGCCTAGTTCTTTCTAGAAAGGATGGCGTTGACATGCTAGTAGAAGCTGAACAAAGGCATCACTTGCCACAATTATTCCTTTCATATCTCAAGAGTAATCCTAGATGTGGAAACAGTCCTAAGTGAGCATCAAGTGGTATGGGGAAATTCAATCCCATTCCAAATAGGCTGTACATCTAATCCAATAACTCCACATTCTCAGAATAAAATTCAGTGTCCTTCACCTGGCAGTAGTGAAGTCTTCTAGAACTTCTCTGGAGTCTGTGGAGAAGAGACAGAGAACTATATACTTGTGATGTTCTACTTCAAGTATCTGCATTTTTCAACATTTTTGAATGGATGTTAAATATTACAGGATGGGGACAAGAAAGAATATTCTCTAATTCTATGAAACAAAGTAAAATATTACCTCCAATTCCCAATCCAGCCAGGTACAGTAGATCTGCTGAAAATTCCTAAGAGGACCAACCAGCAGAATCTATAGGGGTTCATTCCCTCTGTCTAGTTTGTAGCAAAGTTCAACAACCAGGGAAACTAAGGTCATTTCAGGTCCAACTGGGACCATAGTTCAGACTGTAAGGGATGCATTCAGAAATGGGGAAAGAATTTATACTCCACAATATAGATTAGAGACCTACTTTCTATAGACCTATTGGAACCCAGACTAGGCATGTTGAAAGAGTGCCCCCATATTTGCCCAGCTCTTTGACTATATCGGGAAGGCTTTGAGAAGAAGAAAAACAAAAAACATAAAACCAGAGATGACACAAATATTTGGGCAAAAAAACAAAACAAAAAACAGGAGAACTATTCTTCAGCTCTGTACTTCATATAGTTGTGCAACCTTATATAATTGCGCCTAATTTGTCATAGGAACAAGAGTTATTTTGCCTCCAAAATTAGTCAAGCAGGATTTAAGAGCAATAGCTCTCCTGTTTTTCTTCCAGGAGTTGTTTATTAGGAGGTGGACTGCCTCTAAAAATGGAGGCTCCACATACTGTAGCTACCATGACTACTTGCCACTAATACATTTATTTCCCCACAAATTTGTCTAACTCTTTTTAAAAGCTACTTGTGGCAGTCAGTGTGGTGGACTATTCCATAGCACATTGCTATTTGTCACAGTAAATGTTACAAGTTTATTTTGTTTTGTTTTTTGTTGTTTATTCGTTCAGTCGCTTCCAACTCTTCGTGACTTCATGGACCAGCCCACGCCAGAGCTTCCTGTTGGCCGTTGCCATCCCCAGCTCCCCAAAGGTCAAATCACTTCCAGAATATCATCCATCCATCTTGCCCTTGGTTGGCCCCTCTTCCTTTTGCCTTCCACTTTCCCTAGCATCAGAAATTAAAGATGAATGAGGATTTTTAAAATTATTATAATTGTTGTATTATTAACTATAATGGCAGACAATTTATATGCTTTTTTAGTTTGATCTTTATTATAGTAGACAGAAATGTATAGAATAGTTGTTTATTCGTTCAGTCGCTTCCGACTCTTTGTGACTTCATGGACCAGCCCATGCCAGAGCTTCCTGTCAGCTGTCGCCATCCCCAGCTCCCCCACGATCGAGTCCGTCACCTCCAGAGTATCATCCATCCATCTTGCCCTTGGTCAGCCCCTCTTCCTCTTGCCTTCCACTTTCCCTAGCATCAGCATCTTCTCCAGGGTATCCTGTCTTCTCATTATGTGGCCAAAGTACTTCAGTTTTGCCTTTAATATCATTCCCTCAAGTGAGCAGTCTGGCTTTATTTCCTGGAGTATGGACTGGTTTGATCTTCTTGCAGTTCAAGGCACTCTAATAATTTTCCTAAATAAACAAAATAAACAAACAAATTTATTACATGTTGCAAAATAGGGCCTTCTTTTTGCTCTGTCCTGAATCCATATATACATTTATAAAAAGAGAAAGGCATTTAAAATACCTCTCTCTTTTTCTCCTTTTCCCACAACATGGCACAATGCGATTCATCCTTTCAGGAGTCTCAAGTCTCCCTTCATCAACTCTTCCTAAATTTAAAATCTCCAAATCTTAGGTTAAAGTTGCTCCAATCCTCATGAAGTTTGTTTTTCAGATATTAATGGACATCAGTAAAACCAATTATCATAGGGGATATCTTATGTTGTACCATCTTATTGCTGGTCCTAATCTCTTACTGGCTCTTCATTTATGTTTTTTTAAGTATATAATTCAATAATTTCTGTGACATGCCCACATTGTTAATGGGTACTGCAAAATAAAAACAACAGAAAAATTCTGTGGAACACACTGGAACATTGGTTTCAGATGCTGACAGGATGTTCTCTTACTATTCCACCCCCACCCCCAATATCCCAGCCTTCCACGTGCCTCATTCTTTTGCTCTGCTTCACAGCTGATGTCTAAGTTTTGCTCCATAATCTTTTTTTTTCTGTTCTGCAGGCAGATGCATGATAAATGCCTAACATCTCAGCTATTTCCTTCTCTTCTGTCTCCAATTCCTTTTTTTTTCATTCTTAACACAAAACATAATTTCTTCCAGCAGTGATCCACAATGGCACTGTGTACAATCTTGCATAAAATTTATGTTTAAGGACCTAAGATGTTCCATCTCTGCAGATAATATTTGTTTTTACTACATCCCCTCCTCCTTTTTTTTTCCCTTTAGCTTCCTATATAAGATACACAGAGAGGTACTGTGTTTTTGTGGTGAAGTGCCACAAAAGAATGTCAAAGATGAAGGAAATTGTGGATTTTTTTTTGGGAAAACCACAATAACTTGAAACAAAGTACATATATATACATAGTGTATGGACCAAGAATGGCCCATGCAAAGGTCATATTTTATTGTTTTAAAAAGCAGAGTTTTGTGGCAAGATCAATACATTTATTATGGTCTACATTTTAGGAAGGACAGGAACAAACAGAGGATAACAACTACTGTAAGAAGTTAATGAAGAAAAAATAAAGTAAAAAAGATAATTGAAGAAAAACGGTATGAGGCATGGTTGGAGGCATTAGATATGTTTAGCTTTGGGAAGACAAGACTGTGGGGAGACATGATAGCTTCTCTTCAGGATCTGAAGTGATTCCCCCGAGTTGTTTCATAAGAAAGGCCAAGAAACAAGAGATTTAAATTACAAGGAAGTAGATTTTGGCTGGACACCAGCAAAAAGTCCTAATGGCAAGAGGGGTACAATTGATTGCCTCAGGAGGTGGTGGGCCATCTACTTCACTGGAGGTATTTAATCAGGGACTGAATGGGCATCTGTCAAAAATGCTGTAGTAGAGGATTTCTGCACTGTTTAGGGCAGGGGTCCCAACTTGTGAGCCACGGCCCACTAGTGGGCCGCGGCCTGTTAGGAAGTGGGCCGCACAGCAGGAGGTGAGCGGTGGTGTCAGGAACGAGCCTGTCCCTGCCGCCATGAGTTGGAGGAAGAGCAGCCGGTAGCAGGAAGAAGCTGGGAAGGCACAAAGACAGAGCCGGAGCCGGAGCAGCTGATTGGTGGGGACGCTGAAAGGGAAACACCTCCACCTATCAGCGCGCAGCAAAGAAGGGCGGAGAGGCGGGCCGAGGAGTGCGAGGCCCGATTGGCCCCCGCTCGCAAACCCCACCCCCATCTGCGCGATTGGCTCCCGGCTGCAAACCCTGCCCCCCCGTCCGTGCGATTGGCTCCTGCCTGCAAACCCCACCCCCCGGTCCGTGGAAAAAATGTCTTCCACGGAACCGGTCCCTGATGCCAAAAAGGTTGGGGACCCCTGGTAGGGGATTGGATTAGATGATCTCTAACTCAAATCTTTCATTCTCTGTTCTTATGATGTTGTGATTTAAGAACTACTAATGCCAAGCAGAAAAAAATCTTCTGCAGTTTTTCTGCCAGTTCAAATTCAACTTTGACAAAAGGTGATCTGCTTTAGGAATCCTTTCAATGTGGTGTTCTTGTGTATATTGAGTTATGAGGTATGTGTGACTACCGTGACTTTCTTTGTACAATAATACCTCCAGTGCTGTTCAGCCTCCTTTCTTCTATTAAATCCCAAAAGAAGTCATCATGAGGACAACTCTCCCACTGGGCTTTTTCAGTAGTGGTGCTACTATCACTGCTAAAGAGGAATCCTGTCCTTGAGAAATTCTCATAGAATTTCTCATTTTTCCTAGAGACATTGAAATAAATCTCCCAATGATCTGTGGCCAGCTCCACCAATTATATTAATATACTGCAGAGTCTTTTCTTTCTTCCTCATCTCTTGTAGCCCTGAAAGGCCAGTAGGTTAAAGGCTTCAAAACCTACTTGGAAACATCTGGAGTTTTCCTTCCTCAAGAGCAGCTGGTTTCACAGGGGAAGATGGATTATGGCCCGCCTTTTGTTTAAACATATTCCTTTAGATACATATATAATACAACTTTAAAGCATTTGAATCATGTCACTGCATTAACCATGCCATCAGCTTATTTCATACAGCAAGTATAAAACAATTATTTAAAGGGGTAACATCTCTATGAGGACATTAGTTTTACAGTAGCTAATATATTTATTTAAAGCTGCTATAATTTCATCAACTCTGATAAACAATAAAATGCAGAGTGCAAGTCAATATCCTTTCTGTACAATTTGGAACTCATTCTTTGGTCATCATGATTGACACCCATTTATTTCACAGTGTGAGAGATACGTGTAAATGAAGGAATTTGGTACAGGTTTCCATTAATGCAGCACAGAAATAGCAAATAAATACTTGGTCCATAAACTATTTGGCTCATCTCAAACACCAATAAGCCAATTTAATTGTGCAATGAGCTGAATGCTATGTTGAATGCTTTCAAGAAAACATTTGTTTACTGGTAATCTTCTTTGCTGACCTTGAGTTGCAATGGCCTACAACTCCTTTGCCTGCATGAAGCCTGCTTCAACCTCAGGATCTCCATTTCAAACTGATCTTTGCTAGGACAGAGACAAATCTCTGTGGAATGCAATTATCAAAAACCTGGACTGAATTCACACACTGAGCTCAGTCATCTGGTGTTTTATATGGTTGTAGTTAACATATCTGGGTTTCAAAGCTCTGAACAATCACTAGATGGCAGAAAAGAGATAAAGAAAACTCTAACCTCTAGGTTGTTATGTGAATCCAAGCACTGTTATTGGTAAAGTCAAGATTATTACTTGGCACGTTGTATGAACCCAGCTAATTCTGGTTTACTCAATAAACTATGATTAAGCAATGAATGGCTTATAGCTCTGTACAAATCCAAATACTGCAGATTCCTAAAAGGATACAAGAAATCAAATCAAGCTCAATTGTAAGCAGTTGTGAGTCAGAGATTATCTCTGCTGCCTTTGCTACTTTGGGTTGGTGGAAAACCTCAGAGCCAATACTTTGCCCTATGCCCTTCAAAGGCTACTGATTTTTTTATCTATCTATCTATCTATCTATCTATCTATCTATCTATCTATCTATCTATCTATCTATCTATCATCTATCTATCATCTATCTTGGAAAATATACAGCTGGTGAACTTGGTGTCATGATAAAGTAATGTACAGACTCACGCATAGACACTTGTTTTTGTGTACATAAATAAACAAACAACAAATATTTTAAGTAGCACATGTCTTTGGTCAGATTTCGATCTCTCTCTCTCTCTCTCTCTCTCTCTCTCTCTCTCTCTCTTTCTCTTTCTCTTTCTCTTTCTCTTTCTCTTTCTCTTTCTCTTTCTCTTTCTCTTTCTCTTTCTCTCTGTCGCTGTTTCCAGTTGTCCATGGTATAGGATTCTGGTCTAAGGAACAGTGGGGGAAAAATAATTTAGGATTGATGAGGTCAAACCAGTCAATCCTAAAGGAAATCAACCCTGACTGCTCATTGGAAGGACAGATAGTGAAGCTGAAGCTCAAATACTTTGGCCACCTAATGCGAAGAGAGGACTCACTGGAAAAGACCCTGATGCTGGGAAAGACTGAAGGCAAAAGGAGAAGGGGACAGCAGAGGATGAGATGGTTAGATAGCATCACCGATGTAACAAACATGAATTTGAGTAAACTCCGAGAGACAGTGGAGGACAGGAAGGCTTGGCGTGCTATGGTCCATGAGGTCACGAAGAGTCGGACACGACTAAACAACTGAACAACAAAAAAACAACAACTATAAAACTGAAATAGCCCAAGGAAACCTGGAATTACCCAAGATGAAGACTGACCTGAATGAAGACTGTCTGAACTAGAGCTGTGTCCCAATGGCATTAAATACTCCTTCCTGTTCCTATTTTCCCCACAACAGCAACCCTGTGAGGTGAGTTGGACTGAGAGAGAGTGACTGGCCCAAGGTCACCCAGCCGGCTTTCATGCCTAAGGCCGGACTAGAACTCTCAGTCTCCTGGTTTGCCATTGGCTCCTTCCTAGGGCTGAGACTGAAGGCAAAAGGAGAAGGGGACGGCAGAGGATGAGATGGTTAGATAGCATCACCGATGTAACCAACATGAATTTGAGTAAACTCCGGGAAATAGTGGAGGAAAGGAAGGCCTGGCATGCTATGGTCCATGAGGTCACAAAGAGTCGGACACGACTAAACGACTGAACAACAACAAAAATCAAGTTTTAAAGAAGGACATTCAGTGTCAGCCTCAATGGATTGTACAGTACTGTACAAAAAGGGAGGAAACATTTTTTCAGCCTTATAAAGCTTTATATAATCGGTGTTGCAAATTCTACACTGCAGACCAAAAATGTATAATTTTCAACATGTTCACAGCCAAGAAATATGCACAAATTAGGCAAAATCCCTGACCAAAAGTACTAATGCTAGAAAAAGATGCATCCTAAAAATGCTTGCGTTAGGAGAAGGGAGCAGGACTCAGACTGCACATGCACATGCCCATCCCACAGGAACACTAAGTTTCTAGTTTAAGGAAAGAAGGTGTTTGAAACAACAATTTTTCTCTGTTCATTTTTTTCCATATGTGAATTGGTGCTGTTAAACATGGATGGAGTTGTGTAATAGTGTAGTTAATATTCGTAAGGCAATAGAAAAAGGAAACAATTTGAGAAAATGGTGGCTCATTGCAAAAAGGATTCTTTTTGCTGAAAACCAATTTTCCCATAAGAGCTTCAACAACCTCCACCTTCAGGCTTTGCCCACTTTCTACAGTCCTAACAATGTTAACAAAGATATCTTCCAACATGTACAATTGCTTAAAGAAATGTCATATGCGGAAAATTCTGATATCAGTGTTCTGAAATTCAGATTTTTGACCAGAATTAAATCAGATAGCAATGAACAAGGTGTCAGAATCATCTAGAACAAAATTCTGTTTCATTCATTGGTTTAATACTGTTCAGTACTATAAGGGGTGTGGTGGCTCAGCGGGTAAGATGTCAGGCTTGTCGATTGGAAGATCGCAAGTTCGGAGGTTCGAATCCCTAGCCCCGCGTGACGGAGTGAGCTCCCGCACTAGCTCCAGCTCTTGCCAACCTAGCAATTCGAAAGCATGCAAATGCAAGTAGATGAATAGGTACCACTTCGGTGGGTAGGTAACATCGTTCCGCGTGCGTCATGCGGCCACATGACCGTGGAAGTGTCTTTGGACAGCGCTGGCTCTTCGTCTAAGAAACGGAGATGAGCACCGGCCCCTAGAGTCGGACACAACTGCACAAATGTGCAGGGGGAACCTTTACCTTTACCTTACTATAATTTACCTTACTTCATTTGAGAGTTTTTCTTTTTTAAAAAATCTGAATAAGCAAAAAAGTATAAGATTGTTGTTCCGATCAAAATTTAATTCCATTCTTCATTCATTGCTTTCCATACGTATATATCAAGAGCTCTAGAAAGCAAGGCTGAAGAAGCTATCATGCACTTCAGTAAGGCCCTTTGTGCTGGAAAGTGATACAATTTCCTTCATCGTTTGCCTTGGCAACGTGCTTTCTGTTTTCTTGCAGCCTCCTGAGGCCCTTGAAACCACTGAAAAAGACTCCTGTGCAGGTGCTACCCCTACAGTGGAGTTTCTTCCTATGATTGCAAGTGCTGGAAGAGACTGCAGAGGCCAGAATTGGTTCTGGGGGAAGCAAGAGAAACAGTGCAGACCCTTAATGTTGCTCTTAGTAGCATTGCTTTGTGCATCACCTTGGGGAGAGGGAAGTTGCTCAAACGCATTGGAAGTACCACTATAATGCTCTGCACAGTCCTATTAGAAACCCAAATTATGCACTTGCACAAGGTCACATTTTCCAGACCAAGAACATATTGAAGGGACACAGATGAAGTATGCCAAAGTACCACTTTCAATTGGCATGGTCTTAAAGTGCCTAACTCTTTACAGCTGACAGGCCTCCAGTGGTGGCATCATCCCGTGACTGTCTCTAACATGATTCCTAGAAGTCTCACCCCTTCTCCTGTCTACCTCAGCCAGCTGCCTTGTTTTTATCTCCCTTTAATCACTGAGAAAATATATCTCTAGAACAGCTTGCACTTTCTGGATAAACACAGCATTCTCTTCTGTTTCTATGAAGGGAGCCATGAGGAATCATCAGAGGAAAAGGGCAAAACAATACTTCAATTCATAATTTATGTACACTGTGAAGCACAGCTTCAGTTCATTTGAAGAATCCATCAACATAAAAAGGAAATTACTAGGAAATACTAATTTGAAGCCTAGATCATGGGTTTAAGTAGTATAAATGAGGAACAAGTTACAATGATCCTTTTGAACAGGCCAGCATTGGTCACCCAAATTAAAGTTTCCTGGAGAAACATTGTGGGTTGAAAGAGATCCTTAGTTTTGCCATTCATTCCATATCATTGTCATTCAGACTTCTATCCTGAACAGTTGTGGGATGGTGTTTTATGACTTATATCAGTGGGTTGACCTGACAGAACTTAAGTGCTAAATATCAGCTCTGTTGCATTTAGGAGAAGGTATTATCCTTTTTTTAAAAACAAACAAACAGCCTTCTCTTTTCACAACTTCACTGAACCCAGCAGAAATTTAGAAAATGTTTTTTTCACACTTTGAAGATGCTTAGGAAGTTCATCAGACCCTGAACAAATGTGACTACAGCACTTCCCTCCTGTTTCTCAAAGCAGACTAGCCTTTTCAGGCTTCTGTGAGACCCTGAAGAAAAGACGTCAATGTGTTAGGAACTGCGTTATACAGTTAATTCCCTAAAGAAGGTGGAAGTCAGAAAAAAATAGTGATTTTTTAATTAATGGTACAGGTGTGCTGTCCTCACACTTGCATGAGGTCTGAAACACTTCTGAATAATTTTTGAAGTGTGTTCAGCTCAATTCATCTTTATAAGGGGTATGATCATTGAAGATTTCATTACATTCTATCCCCAAATCATCAGGTTACATCTCAAGAATGTTAAAGAAACATTGTCTAAAAATCTTTCTGCCACTTTCTGTGAAAACTGCTGTGCCTTTTACCCTCATAATGGTATACTTAGAAAATTGATAATGGTCTACCTAGTGCTTAGAAATATCATCCCATTTTGCCAACAAATAAACAAAAAGATTTAGCTACTTATGCTTTATCTTTGTTAAACCGTGGGAAAACTGAGGTTCATTTTCCCAAATTTGTCGCAGATCCACACACTGACCTGTATCAGACCATTTCCAGAGTAATCCAGATTAGGTTGGGCAATGACTGATGCTCTGAATCAGACCCTGAATTGCATTTGGCTATTCCGCAATCATGATTATTGATTAATACATAATAATGGATGTATGGAATTAGGAACATATGAAGCTGCCTTTCACCAGGCCAGACCATTGTAACATTTACTCCATACTGACTGACAAGAATTCTCCAGGATTTCAGAGGATAATTTTTTTCCCAGTTATACCTGGAAATGCCAGGAAGTGAATCTGAAGCCTTTTGCAGACAAAGAACATCGAAGAGAATATTTGTAGCTCAGGGTTGAACTGTGGAGTCCTTGGTGCTCTCTGAGCCTTGTTTTCTTGCAGACGTTTCATTGCCAGACTAGACAACATCTTCAGTGCGAGAAGGGAGTGGGGTTTGCTTTCTGTTTATATACAGTGGCTTGCCCTGCTTGTGTTGGTGGGGGTGTTGTTCTCTCCTTGGTAGTTCCTTGATTGGGCTGTTGTTTGCGGCTTGGTTGATTGACTGAGTTAATAGTTCCTTGAACTATTATTGTGTGCTGTTTGATTGTTCCTCTGGTGTTAATCCTGGTGTTAATCTTTGCATATCTGGGTGTTGATTGCTGGCAAGGAGGTGTTCTGGTCTTTTAGCTTTCTATAGAAAAGAACAAAGAACATGTTGTAGCTCCAAGCTACAGCCCTTCTCTCAAGGCACTTTTCAATAAAACTGAAAGGGAACCTATTACATTCAAACAGAGACGTATTATTGGTGCTAAAAATTTAAATAATATCATTATTCAAGTCTATCACCAAACTATGTCATATGCAGAAGCTTTTGCTTGAATCTTACTAAATTGCAATTAAACAGATTTCCCAGATTGGACTGCCAGTATATATTTTCACAATCTGCCTGTTAAAAACAGGGTTGTTTTTTTTTGACAAACATTACAAGTACATTACAAAGTAGAAGGAATAGGGAATAAACTTGAATAGCATAAAGAAAGTCTGAATCTGGAAGTATATTACATTAAATACATGGTTTGCAAAGCACATTAATAAATTCTGTAGCCATCAGCTGCTCACTCAAAACCCTGATATATAGTTTATTCAGCAAGCTGTGGCAATCCTATTTGAGTATCTGTGGGTGCAGTACACATTTGTTTCATAGCTTCTTTCTAGGAAAAGTTGTCCTGAGCAACCAACAATTTCTTTTTGATAGCAGAATCACCCCGTCAATTTTGAAGGGGTAACTATTTTTGAAGAAAATAACTTTAATTTTATGGCTGTTATGGGTCTTCCGGGCTTTAATTTTATGGCTACACAAAGGATGTATTGTTCTGTCATAAAGAACAAAAATGTAACCTGGAGACAAATACACAGCCTCATGAAATTAAATATTGAAGGAAACCAGTGATGAGTTAAGGGCTAGATTTATCCAGAGATCGGAAAACAGCAATCTTGCAATAAAGAACATAGGGCAAATTGATCTCAGTTACTTAGAATTCTCTGGTCTCACTCAGTGGAAGAGGTGAACAGGAATGAATTCTTGGACAACTGGGAAGGCGATTCTTTTATCCCACTGCTCAGGCTCATTAGAGCCTTCTCCGGTTCTTAACATAGTGTTCCCTCTGCCTATTCACTGGGATCCTTCCTTAGATGTCTTCTTAAAATGAATCCAAGCAAATTTTAAAAATTTGATTCGAATATATATAATCACTGGACAATGTGCGCAATTATTGCCTTACACAATTGAGGAAAAACCATTTCCCAAAGGGCAAAAATTTTCCCAGACCTTCTGTTTTAAGATAATCAAATTTTGTAACATTCTGGGAGTCCCTAGCCATAATACAATGGATTATTCTAAGAAGGTTTGTGTGTTTTCCACCAAAGCTCCAGTGGGAACCATATTCCTCAGCAGCAATGTGAAGTGTTCAATTTGGAGATAAATTACTATCATGTGGAAAACATGTTTTCACTTAAGGCACAAGGGAATGGAAGCCAGCCAATAAGAAATTGAAATATTTTCTGTGTTAGTGTGGCGTGGTAGTGGTGATATTTTGATAATGCAGAAAGAAACAAGCTAATTGCTTACTTTGAGAATAGTTACTGCTGGTTGGTTTAGAAAAATATAAAACTCCAGTGTTATTACCAGTTGCAACTTTATTTCAGATTTCTATGCAAATGTCTAAAGTACTACTAGAGAGCCAGTTTGGTGTAATGGTGAAGGCACCAGGCTAGAAACTGGGAGACCATGAGTTCTAGTCCCGCCTTAGGCACAAAGCCAGCTGGGTGACCTTGGGCCAGTCACTTTCCCTCAGCCCTAGAAAGGAGGCAATGGCAAACCACTTCCAAAGAACCTTGCCAAGAAAACTGCAGGGTCTTATCCAGGCAGTCACCAGGAGTCAAAAACTGACTTGAAGGCACAAAAACCAACAAAAAAAAACTTCTATTGCAAAGATCTAACCCATGCCAGATATTTGCTGGGTGTGAGTAATCCTGTGGTCTTCTTGTGAAGGGAAGTCTCTACTTTTGGTCCCCATCTTATACTTTTCGTTTTTGTGTGCCTTCAAGTCAGTGTTGATGTCTGGCAACTGCCTGAACTAGTCCCTGAATTTTTCTTGGCAAGTTTTCAGAAGTGTTTTGCTATTGCCTTCTTCTTCCTAGGGCTGAGAGAGTGACTGGCTCAATGTCACCCAGTTTTCAGCCTGGATCCTTAACCACTACCAAACTGGCTCTCCCATCTTATAATAGTGCGTGTCATTTTTATTTCCTAAGTGAAGAATTTTGCAGTTTTATGAGTTAAATTTCATTCTACTTTCAGACCATTTCTTTAAACTGTAAAAACCATTATGAATTTTGTTTCTTTCTTTTAGAGTATCAGTTATGTGACCCAATTTTGTGTCATCTGCAATGTTGATCAAGGTTCTCTCCACCTTTTCAACAAGTCAATAATAAAAAATTAAGAGTATCGGGCCCATGATTCATACTGCAGCACTTTACTTGGTATCTCAGTCCAGTTTTCTTGGGAAGAGTTCATGAGACTGAGTATGATTTTTAAGACAGCTATGTAATTGAGAGAAAGAAAGGAGAGCCAGTTTGGTCTAGTGGTTAAGGTGCTGGGTTAGAAACCAGGAGACTGAGAGTTCTAGTCCCACCTTAGGCATGAAAGCCAGCTGGGTGACCTTGGGCCTGTCACTCTCTCTCTCAGCCCTAGGAAGGAGCCAATAGGAAACCAGGAGACTGAGAGTTCTAGTCCCGCCTTAGGCATGAAAGCCGGCTGGGTGACCTTGGGCCAGTCACTCTCTCTCAGCCCAACTCACCTCACAGGGTGGTTGTTGTGGGGAAAATAGGAGGAGGAAGGAGTATTAGGTATGTTCGCCACCTTGAGTTATTTATAAAAATAATAATAATAATAAGCTATGGGCCTGTCTCAGATTATTCGTGACCTGACTCGTGACAGTGGTCTCACCCCGGACTTAGTTTTCTTGTCTGAGCAGTGGCAATGTGATCTGAGGGGAGAGTTACATCTTTCCCCATTGTCATGGTCAGACCACGCCCTGGTGACCCTGAGACTCTCTTGTGCTGCCCCACTCCGCAGGGAGGCGGGACCTATTCGACTGGTCCACCCCCGGCGACTGATGGACCCAGTGAGGTTTCAGAAGGAGCTGGGGGTTATTCCCGAGGACTTGCTTCACGGTCCAGTCGAGCTCCTGGCTGCGGCCTGGAATAGGGCCGCGGCCGGAGCCCTGGACAAGATCGCGCCTATGCGACCTCTCCGGCCCTGCTTGGCCCGCCGCTCTCCATGGTTTACCGAAGAGTTAAGGGCCTTGAAGAGGGTTAAGAGACATCTAGAGCACCGCTGGAGAAAGACGAAGACTGAATCTGACCGAACACAATCTAGAGCCGCAGTTAAGGCCTACCTTGTGGCGGTAAGAGCGGCGAAACGTGAATATTTCTCCGCTCTTATTGCATCCGCAGAATGCCGCCCAACGGCCCTTTTTAAAATTACAAGATCACTGTTGGGTCGGGAGCAGAGGGAGACCCACCTACAGGGTTGATCGGAAGAGTTTTTTGAGCATCTGCAGGATAAAATCGCTCAGATTCATTCAAAGCTGGACTCCAAGCGTGAGACAGGATCTGTGGAGATGCCAGGGGCTCGTACTTACCATGTTATCTGGGAACAGTTTGATCCTGTTGCGCCTGAGGAAGTAGACAGGATCCTCCGGACTGTGAACGCCACCACATGCCAGCTTGACCCTTGTCCCTCCTGGCTGGTGAAATCGGCCAGTGAGGTGACATGTGGATGGATCCAGGCGATGATTAATTTGTCCTTGAGTGAGGGGGTGTTCCTGGAGGCCTTTAAGGAGGCGCTGGTGCACCCCCTCCTCAAGAAGCCATCCCTGGACCCTACCATCCTGGGCAATTTTCGCCCAGTCTCCCACCTTCCCTTTTTGGGAAAGGTGGTTGAGAAGGTGGTGGCGTGGCAACTCCAGAGGATTCTGGAGGAAACGGATTATCTAGACCCCTTCCAGTCAGGTTTCAGGCCGGGATATGGGACGGAGACCGCATTGGTTGCGCTTATCGATGATCTCTGGCGAGAGCGGGATGGAGGGAGTGCGTCCATCCTAGCTCTCTTAGATCTCTCAGCGGCTTTCAATACCGTCGACCATGGTATACTTTTGGGACGGCTCAGGGAGTTGGGGGTGGGCGGCGTAGTTTTGCGCTGGTTCGCCTCCTTCCTCCGGGGCCGTTCCCAGTCGGTGTTGATAGGGGAGGAGAGGGCTGACCCGCGGCCCCTGACTTGTGGGGTGCCGCAGGGGTCGGTTCTCTCTCCTCTCTGTTCAACATCTACATGAAGCCGCTGGGTGAGATCATCTGTCACCACGGGATGAGGTATCACCAATATGCTGATGATACCCAGTTATACATCTCCATCCCGGGTGAAGTAGGTGATGCGGTCGATGCCTTATCTCAGTGTCTGGAGGCTGTGGGGGTCTGGATGGAGAACAACAGGCTTCAACTGAACCATGGTAAGACGGAGTGGCTGTGGATTGATGCCCCCCCTAGATCCGGGAAGTTGTCATCTTTGGTTCTGGGTGGGGTGGCACTACCTTGCTCGGATCCAGTGTGCAATCTGGGGGTCCTCCTGGACTCACGACTCCTGCTCGAAGAGCAGGTGGCAGTCACGGCCAGGAGGGCCTTTGCACAACTTCATGTGGTGCGCCAGTTACGCCCTTTCCTGCATCGGGAGGCCCTCCGAACAGTCACTCACGCCCTTGTCATCTCCCGTATAGATTACTGTAATGCGCTCTACATGGGGCTACCCCTGAAGAGTATCCGGAAGCTTCAGCTGGTGCAGAATGCCGCGGCGCGAGCAGTTATGGGTGCCATGAGATCGGCACATGTAACACCTCTGCTACGCGAGCTGCATTGGCTACCAGTTTGCTTCTGGGTCCAATTCAAGGTGTTGGTGATTACCTTTAAAGCCCTATATGGCATAGGGCCAGGGTACCTGAGGGACCGTCTCGTCCCGATAACGTCAGCCCGCCCCACCCGTGCATGCAGAGAGGGCATGCTTCGGACCCCCTCAACAAGAGAATTCCATCTAACGGGGTCCAGGAGACATGCCTTCTCTGCGATAGCGCCCGCCTTATGGAATATCTTGCCCCCGGAGGTGAGACTGGCCCCTTCACTCCTGGCCTTTCAGAAGGCCCTTAAGACCTGGCTCTGCCGCCGGGCCTGGGACGACAGAGGCGGCAGTGCCTCCTGGGGTTGGCTGGCCCCGTAGTAATACGATCCATCCTACGGTCCCCAATCCATCTTGGATTTTATGTAATTTATTATTATTATTGGATGTATTTTAGATATTGTTTTTGCATAGTTTTTAAACTTTCAATTGTTGTAACCTGCCCAGAGTCCCTTGCAAGGGAGATGGGCGGGGAATAAATTGAAAAAATAAATAAATAAATAAATAAATAAATAATTGTCATGATATCCAACCCACACTTTATGAGCTTGCAAACCAGAATGTCAAGGGTTACTTTTCCAATGTTTTGGTGAAATCAGTGTATAGTACATCTGTAGCATTCCTACAATCTACTAAGGAAGTTATCAAACGTCAGATAGTGGCTGTTGTGGGTCTTCCGGGCTGTGTGGCCGTGTTCTGGAAGTTGTGGTTCCTAACGTTTCGCCAGCATCTGTGGCCAGCATCTTCAGAGGGCAGGAGCACAGATAGAAGCAAAATCTCTTCTATCTGTGCTCCTGCCCTCTGAAGATGCTGGCCACAGATGCTGGCGAAACGTTAGGAACCACAACTTCCAGAACACGGCCACACAGCCCGGAAGACCCACAACAGCCATTGAACTCCGGCCGTGAAAGCCTTCGACAAAACGTCAGATACATTTAGGCTGGCAAGACTTGCTGCTGCTGCCCTCTGGGATAACATCGTCCCCAAGGTCTGTGCAGCCCCAACTCTGCTGTCCTTCAAAGGCCTGGCTCTTCCAGCAGCCCCTGAGCTTTAGGCTTTCGTAAAGCACTTGTAGATTATGACTGTTTTACTTTTTGTATTGCCTGGACAATTGTTGGCTATTTGTTTTTCTTTTATTGTTATATTGTGGTTTAACTTCTGCAGCATACAACCTTGAGTTGTTTAACAGTGAAGACAGCATTACAAACCAACCAACCAACCAACCAAACAAACAAACAAACAAATACCTACCTACTGTACCTACCATGCTGATTTCTGGTCATTGCCACATTATTTTCAAGGAAGTTACATTATTTTATTATCTGCTCTAGAATTTTCCCAGGTATTAATGGTCTCTAGTTTAGCTGATTTTTCTCTTCCAGTTGCTTGGCCGTTCACTAGTTTTCCAGGGTTTCTTAAAGGTTTGGCCAGACCATCAGCTAGTTTCTTCAGTGCTCAAGGATGCAATCATTCTGGCTTTGGTATTTCAATCATTTTAAAGTAAGTAAATATTCCCATGTCATATTTCTATTCTTCTTGAGCTTCAGTCTTGCTCTTTTATTCCGCTGTTCACAATTGCCAGGTGGAACACATACTTTTACATGGAATTTTAAAAGAGGATTTTTTAAAAAATCTGTTTGTGTCTTGCAGTTTTCACTTAGCAGCTGGCATGCAGATTTTTTTCTCTTTCTTTTATTGTGAACCTGTCTAAAGAACTCCTTTGGGTTATTCTTAGCAACCTTTCCAAAAATCAGATTATTCTGACTTTTAGCTTTCCTGATAGCCTCTCTGCAGTTCCAGATATCTGCATGTATTCCAAGTCCTGATTAAAATGTGCTTTTAACATGCAAAACAATGAAAGCACATAAAAATACAAAGGAAGACATGCACTACAAAAGTATCAATCTGATACCAATCGAAGAGAATATTTGTAGCTCAGGGTTGAACTGTGGAGTCCTTGGTGCTCTCTGAGCCTTGTTGTTTTCTTGCAGACATTTCATTGCCAGGCTAGGCAACATCTTCAGTGCGAAAAGGGAGTGGAACTTGCTCTCTGTTTATATACCCTGGCTTGTCCTGCCTGTGTTGGTGGAGTGTTGTACTCTCCTTGGTAGTACCTTGATTGGGTTGTTGTTTGCTGCTTGGTTGATTGACTGAGTTAATAATTCCTTGATTAGGGTCTATTGTGTTGTTTGATTGCTCCTCTGCTGCTAATCTTGATGTTAATCTTTGCCTATCTTGTTGTTGATTGCTGGCAAAGAGGTGTTCTGGTCTTTTGGCTTTTCTATTGTCTCTTATGAATGGTATGTAAATGTTGTTTACCTCTATGTGTCTGTTGATGGCTGCTTTGTCTGAGTGCCAAGCTTCCAGGAATTCTCTAGCATTTTTGGATTTGGCTTGGTTTAAGATGCTCACAGTTTCCCAGTTGAAAGTATGGTTAAGTCTGTCCATGTGTTGTGAGATTAAGGAGTTTTCTTTTCTTTCTTTTTTTTCAAATATAGTTTTATTATTAAAAAAAAAACACAAAACAAACAAACAAACAAACAAAGACATCAACAACATCAACGACATAAGGATAAATGACAAAATACATAACAAACTTAATAAACTTACATTCAAAACTAAATAATCCTACATATCAAAATCCTTATAACATTACATCACGTAGAACAACAATTAGTTTAAAACGACTTCCTGTTTCTTTCTTGAAGAAAGCTTCTTACTTTTAATTTTTACTATATTACTGTTGTATTCCTCTTTTATTTTATTCCTTCCTTTTATTAACATTTCTTTAATATATAAATATATAGATATCTTAATTCTTATTATATTTTAAATCTTTCATTTGATCTTATATTCTAGTACATATATTCTAATATATTGTCTTATTTATCTCCGTTACAATAGTTTTATTTTATATTCTTTTTGCAAAAATTCTATAAATGGATTCCAAGTAAGTTCATAATCTCCCAGTTCTTTTTGTTTTATTAGAATTGTCAATCTGTCCATCTGAGCTATTTCCATTGTTTTGATTATCCAATCTTCTATTGAGGAGGTGGCTTCTTCTTTCCAATGTTTTGCAAAATTGATCCTTGCCGCTGTAGTCAAATGGTATAATAGTCTTTTTTGTTCCTTGTTCATCTTCATGTCGATAATTCCCAGTAAATAGATTTCTGATTTTTTTTCCATATCAATTTTGAATATTTTACATATATTACCATGAATTTTACCCCAATATTTTTTAGTCTTTTGACATGTCCACCAGATATGATGAAAGGTTCCCACATTTATTTTGCATTTCCAACATATATTTGATCTTGAACATTTCATTTTATATAATCTCTCAGGAGGCAAATACCATCTAAATATCATTTTATAATTGTTTTCTCTTAGATAGTTACTTAAAGAAAATTTAATATTTTTCGTCCAAATTCTTTGCCAGTCTTTGTATTTAATTTCTCTATTCAAATTTTCTTCCCACTTTGTCATATACTTTTTAATTTTTATATCTTTATTTTTCAATTCCAATAATTTTTATATAATTTAGATATTAAATGATCTTTCTCTTTCCATAATATACTATCCCAATTTTCTGTTGATTCCGTGAATTTGAACATCTTTTGGTCTAATTTGAATTGTTCTTTTAGTTGTAAATATTTAAACCAATAGCACTCAAATCCTTCTCTTTCTAATTCTTCTCTCGTTTTAATTTCATAATTATTCCCATTAAATTTCAATAGGTCCTTATACCTTATCCATTTTTTATCTTTTGGAGTTTCTATTTTGGCATTTGCCTCCTGAGGAGATATCCACAATGGTAATACCGGCAATAAATATTTTTTATATCTGTTCCAAATTCTTAAAATTGATTTTCTAATTTTATGATTCGTAAATGCCTTATTGCTTTTGCTTTTATTATAATACAAATATCCATGCCATCCGAATCTGTTATCATGACCCTCTAAATTTAATATGTTCCGACTCCAGGCTTGGCTGCCAGCTCGACCAGTCAGATTTCTCAGAGAAGCTGAGAACTGACTGAATTTCCCTTGCTTGCAGTGGATTGCAGAAGTTGTGGTCCACTGAAGTTTTTTTTCCCCTGGAGAGGGGGAGACCAGAAGATTACTCGTGGGGCCATTGGGATTGCCTACCCTTGTTTTTTCTGTAGTTTTCCACCGCGGAAGGAACAGGGTAAGTGCAAGGCAATGGCCGAGATATATCAGGCTCTCGCAGGGGAAACAAGTCTCTTTGAAGAGACACAAGAGCGCCCAGCCGCTTTTAGATCACTTTAGGAATGTTTTTTTTAGATTAAAATATTTTTGAAATCTAAGATCTATCTTTTGGACTTTGTTGAAAATGTTGGCTAACTTTGTGCTTTCTTTGCTATAACTGATTCTGGTGGAAGTTTGATGGACTCTATATTTGCAACATAATGAAACGTCTGCATTTTTTTTTTTTACTTCTCTTTTGTATTAGAGGGATTTAAGAGACTCTGTTTGTAATTCTTCGCTTGATAAACTAAATGACTATTCATTTTTTGAGAAACTCTTTGTTTGGATTAAGCAGCTTGCAGCTTGAAGAACGAAAGCTCGCAGTTTGAAGAATAAAAACACAGGGTAACGTGTTTTTTTCCTTGTCTTCTTTTTCTACATCCTCCCTGGTTGGATTTTGCTTCATTTGGAATATAATTTTTATTTCTCCTTCTATAAACTGTTTAAAATATTATTCTCTCCTGTATTTTGGATTATTGGAACTTTCTTTTTTCTTTTGACTTTAAAAAAAACAACAACAACAACAACGTTCTGCTTAATAGATTCTGCTGGTAGTTTTCCATGGACAGATTACATGATTATTGTTTTGACTAGAAGGGTTGTTGTTTTAATTTGAAGGACACAGGAAAGATGGCTTTCCAACTTGTACCTGAGGAGCTCAGAAGAGAGATTACTGAGGTTTTTTCAAATATTCAAAGGTCGTTGGAATTACTGTTCGTAACTCTGCAAAACAGAGAGAAAGAACAGAGAACAGAAACGGAGACAGAAAGGAAAAATGTTTTTCAAGTGGAGGAGAAACAGAAGGAGGAAATTTTGAGTATATTAGTTCAGAAGAACATTCTGAAGGCTTTACACTACAATCTTGGTATAGATATGTTGTGGCAGTGGAGACAGAGTGAAAATATGGGTGCACAGTTGGATGGATGTTGTGAAATATGTGGAAAGGGAGAGAAGGTTGCTCTGATATTCTATATGAGATATAGAAAAGAGCAGGCTGTATATTGCGAATCTGTCACAGTGTATTGTGATTTTGGCATAACCTAAACAGAAGATATGAGAAACTGTATGGATATAAAGGCTAATGAAAATATGGACTTGAATTGTTATGAGAAATTGTATGGATATATAAAAAGTGATATTCTAAATGTAAGATGCTAAATACAAACACAAGTTGATATTATAGAATATTGTTTTCCTTAGAGATATATTTATGAGAAGATAATGATATGATGGAATTAGAATGATGGTTACTACAGGATGATATATATCAATATGTATTGTATGAATATTATAAGAATTGATATATTAGCTATTAGGTTAAGTGATATGATAGATTATGCACTTAGTTTAAATGGACACTACTACAAGGAATGGAAATTACAGATGGATAATTGAGATTCAAGAATTCCTTTTTTATGGAGATATATATATATATTAGAATTAATATTATAGAAATATATATGTATGAACACTATAAGAATTGCTAAATTATGTATTAAGTTACATAACATGTTAGGTTATGAGTCATGAGTTGTTATACTAATTGGTCTTTATTGAAGATATGAAAATATGTAGTAATGAACATTCAACATTTAACTACTACTTCAAGTGGAAGCCAAAGATGGATTATTGGGAGACAGTAAGATGAAGGTTAGAAGATTGGATTAAAGAAATCAAAAGGCATATGACAAAGAAAAGTTCCTGTATACTGTATGAAGGACTAACATTTAAAATAAATTGTTGTACTTTAAGTTCAAAGATAGATTGGAGGACATCTATTTTCTATATTTTCTTTGCTTATTATTTCTTGACTTCACTTTTTATTTATCTTTTTCTTATTTTGTATTTCTGTTTCTATTTCTTTTTTCTACTTTAAATTTTATTATGTATTGTAAAACTTAATAAAAATTTAATAAAAAAAAAAATTTAATATGTTCCAATTATCTAGTTTTATCCAATCTTTTAGCCAGACCAAAACGGATGATTCATAATATAATTTTAAATTTGGTAGTCCCAATCCTCCTCTTTCCTTTAAATCTTGTAAATATCTTACTTTTATTCTGGGTTTTTTTCCATTCCATATAAATTTTGTAATATCTTTTTGCCATTTTGAAAATGTTTGATCTGTAATTTCTATAGGTATCGTTTGGAACAGGTATAAAATTTTGGGCAGTACATTCATTTTTACCGTGGCAATCTTCCCTAATAATGATGTTTGTAAATTTTTCCACTTTTCTAAATCTTTTTTAATATCGTTCCATACTTTACTATAGTTGTTTTTAAATAGGTCTATATTTTTACCTGTTATTTGTATTCCCAAGTATTTAATTTGTTTAACGTTTTGAAATCCAGTTTTTTCTTCCAATTTCATCTTATCTTCTTTCTTCATATTTAAATTTATCATTTTTGTCTTTTGCTTATTAATTTTGAAGCCTGCCAGTTCTCCAAATTCCTTTAATTTTTCATTTAGATTTTCTATTGAGTTCAATGGATTTTGAATTGTCATTACTAAATCGTCCGCTAATGCTTTTAATTTATATATTTCTCCTTTAATTTTTATTCCTTCAATATTATCATCCTTTCTAATTTCTTCCAATATAGTTTCTAATACCAATATGAATATCAGTGGCGACATTGGACAGCCCTGGCGTGTTCCCTTTTCTATATTTATTTCTTTTGTTTCTTCTTCGTTCACTATTATATTGGCTTTTTGTACATTATAAATTTCTTTAATTGCATTTATAAAATTCTTTCCAAAATTTCTGTAATCTAAAATTTTAAATATAAAATCCCAATTCACGTTATCAAAAGCTTTTTCTGCGTCCAAGAATAGTAACATTATCTGTTTTTCATTATGTGTGTTAGCATATTCTATTAAATTTATTACTGTTCTTAAATTATCTTTAATTTGTCTATTTGGTAGAAATCCATTTTGGTCCCCATTTATCAAATTTTGTAAAAAAATTTTTAATCTTTCCGCCAATACAATAGTGAACAATTTGTAGTCATTATTTAATAATGAAATTGGTCTATAATTTTGGCATTTTGTTGGATCTTGGTCTTCCTTTGGAATTAAGACTATTTTAGCCTGAGACCATGATTTTGGTATTTTGTTACCTTCCAGAATCGAATTAAACAATATTTTTAACGGTTCAACCAATTGTTCTTTAAAATGTTTATAATAGCCTGTCGATAATCCGTCTTGTCCCGGTGTTTTTCCTGTTTTTAGCTTATCAATTGCGTCTAATATCTCTTGAGTTGTAATTGTATTATTAGTTAATTCTTTCTGTTCTTTTGTAAGTTTCCTTAAATTACAATTTTGTATATATTTTTCTATTTTTTCTAATGGTACTTCCTGTTTTTTATATAGATTTGTATAATATACATGAAAGCATTTTTAATTTTGTCATTTTGAATTAGATACGTATCATTTTCTCTAATTTTAGAAATTATTTTTTTCTCCTTCTCTTTTCTTAATTTATAAGCCAGCCATCTGCCTGGCTTATTTGCGTTTTCAAAATTTTTCTGTTTACTATATTTCAATTTTTTTTCCATATCCTCCGTCATTAGAATTTGGACTTGAATTTGTAATAATTTGATTTGATTTAATAAATCTTCCTTATTGTTGTTATTTTGTAGTTCCTTTTCTTTTTCTTTAATTTGGTCCATAATTATCTGTAAATTTTTGATATTCTTTTTTTTTTGGTAACTGTTTATTGATATAAAATGGCCTCTCATGTATGCCTTACTTGCGTCCCATATTGTTTCTATTTTAACTTCTGTGTCTGTATTCCAAAGGAAAAACTCTTGTATTTTTTTTTTAAGATCCAACAAATTTTGTTCATTTTTCAAAATATTTTCATTGAGTCTCCATCTAAAATTTCTGGGTCCTGTTTTTATATTAATCTGTACTGGGTTATGGTCAGATAGTGTTTTAGCCAGAATTGTAGAATTTTTAATTTTATTTTGTAACTTCTTTGGCATCCATATCATATCCAATCTTGAAAATGATTTGTGTCTGTTTGAGTAAAATGTATAGTCTCTTTCATTTTCATTCACTGTTCTCCATGCATCAATTAGTGATAGATTTTTAACTATGTTAAAAAATTCTTTTGGTAACTTACCCTGATTTTTGTTTATTTGACTTTGAGTCTTCTTGTCAATTTTTGGGTCTACAACTCCATTTAAGTCTCCCATCAATAACCAGTTATTTTGTGCATATTCTGAAGAAATATTTAGTAATTCTTTATAAAAAGAATTTTGATTTTTATTGGGAGCATATATACCCATTAACAGCATTTTAGAATTATGTATTTCCATCTCAATGATAATATATCTTCCATTTTCGTCTTCTTTAAGTAATTTAGGTTTCAAATATGGTTTTACGTATATTACTATTCCATTTTTTTTGTTATTGTTTGCTGTAATAAATTCTGTTCCCA
Source organism: Charina bottae (assembly GCA_023362775.1). Classification (NCBI taxonomy): domain Eukaryota; kingdom Metazoa; phylum Chordata; class Lepidosauria; order Squamata; family Charinaidae; genus Charina; species Charina bottae. The sequence continues at coordinate 68,217,237 of JALMGJ010000002.1, forward strand.
ATTTTTTATTTTTTAGATATTTTAGATCTGTTTTCCTAATATGTGTTTCTTGGAGACAAATTATATCTAATTTTAAACTATTTAATATTTGAAATGTACGTTTTCTTTTCACTGGTGAATTAAGTCCATTTATGTTCCATGTAATAATTCTTAACTCACTCATTTGTCAAGAGAGATGTAAATTCTTTAGTATTGGTAGTTTCTCTTTCTTTTTGATGTTGAGTTTTACTTTTTCCTCCCTGTCTCTGGTCTCTTGGTTGTGATATATCTTTCTCAAGTCTCTTCTGGAAATCTTTTGCTTTTAGAATTGAGTTCAGCTTATATCTTTCACCTTTAAATGTTAAACTCACTCCCTCTGGAGTTTCCCATCTAAAATTTATATTGTTTTTCACCAAAAGATCTGTCAAGAATCTGTAGTCCTTTCTTCTTTTTAGAATTTTCACCGGTATTTCTTTAAAGATAAGGACATCTTTTCCTCTTATTTCAATTTTTTTATTATATGAAGTCCTTATTATAATATTTCTAGTTTTTTTTCTTGCAAATTCCACCAAGATGTCCCTGGGTTTGTTATACATAGCAGCAAACTTTGAGTTGATTCTAAATATTCTTTCTATTTCCTCATCTAATTTATCTTCTTCCCATTCTATTAGATTGGCCAACATTGGAATAACAGTATCCCTTATATTATATTCTTTTTCTTCTGGTATCCCTCTCAATCTTATACAGTATTCTTTTTCTTTTAGTTCCAGTAATGTAATACGTTCTTCTTCTTTGTCCAAATTTTCTTCACAACATTCTATCCTTTTTTTCACTTCTCCTATATCTCCCATTAATTTTTCCTCTATTTGTCCTAATTTCAATTCTAATCTTTTTTTTTTTTCCTTCTATTTTTTCCTCCAGAACTTTTGTTATGGTTTGGGTGATTGTTTGTGTGGTTTTAATTGTAAATTCCTCCATTATTGCTTTCAACCATTCTCCTCCCCCAGGGTCTGAATTTCTTCTTCCTTGTTGTTCCTGCCTTCTCGTGATCATACTCATTTCCAAAATATACCAAATATATAAAAGATACTTTTCTTTTTCTTTTTCTCAACTTTACCCACTCTTTATCCTTTAAATATTTTCTTAACTTAAGATATAGGTATATAGGTAGTTATCATCCACTTGTAATAAACTTATATTTAGCCTATCTATATCTATACATATATAAACAAATATATTTCTTAAATTGTCTAACAAAAGATGAAAATGAAGTTATTATCTTGCTATCTTATACTTAATTTATATTTATACTTAACAAGTTTGAACACAAATATTATATTCTGTAGTTCTGTTAAAGCAAAATGTCTTCTTCTACTTATTAATTAATTAAATATATCAATCCAGATGTACAGTTCACTTTCTATTCTCACTCTGGTGATTTTATGTTTGCTCACCCTCCTTTTTGCTTGCTTCTTCGTTCCAGAACAATTTTCTTCTTATCTTGTAGTTCTTTTAAACAGTTTAGTAAAGTAGACAACGGCGTTAGTCTATTTCAAGACTTTCACCCGCAGAAACCGACTTTCGCTTTAGGCTTCTCAGCTTGATCTTTATCCGCGAATCCACACCAACACACTGACAAGACAAGACAACTTTGGATCCGTTTTTCTTTTTCAAGCTTTCCAAAGCCGCCGAAGATTTCTCTCCTTCCGAAAGTGCCAATTCTCCCGCACTTTCTGGAGCCGCTTTCGCTATTTCTTTTTAAAACGCGGCTTGGTTCTGCGCGATCTCGGATTTTCCTTCACGGAGCGTCTTCGTTTTCGCTCCAGCCGTCATCCATCTTTACCGGAAGTCATTGGTTTCTGTTCCGTGAAGATTAAGGAGTTTTCATCATGTCTTCTGACTGCTAGTTGGTGTTCTTGGATGCGTTCTGCTAGTCTTCTGCCAGTCTGTCCTACATAGTGGCTGTTACAGTCCTTACACTGTATGTTGTAGATAACTCCTGTTTTTTCTTCTTGGACTACTGGGTCTTTTGGTTTACTTACGATGTTCTGAAGGGTTTTGGTTGGTTTGTGTGCTACAGTGATGCCGTGTGGTTGTAACAGTCTATTAGTAGTTTCTGAGATGTTTCTGATGTATGGCAGTGTAATCCTTTTCATAGCTTCTGTTGGTTTTGCTGTGGTGGGTTGAGTGGTCAGGCACTTTTTGATAAAGTTGTGTGGATATCCATTTTGCTGGAAGATGCTATATAAGTGGTCTGTTTCGTTTTTCTGGTGTTCTGGGTTGCTGCAGTGCATTTGTGCTTGTCTGAATAGTGTTCTTACACAGCTCCTCTTGTGAGAGGTAGGGTTATTGGTTTGGTAGTGGAGCACTTGGTTAGTGTGTGTAGATTTCCGGTAGACTTGTCTTTCTAGAATGCCATCATTTCCTCTACTGATGAGGATGTCCAAGAAGGGTAGTGTGTTGTTGTTTTCTTCTTCCCTTGTGAATTTTATTCCTTTGAAGATGTCGTTGATGGCTTCATGTGTTTCCTCCAGTTGATCCTTTTTTATTATGACGAAGGTCACCTTTATTATGACACCTTCCTACTGGCACTTAAAACTTTTGGAATACTTAACTTTTATTTTCTCTTTTGTCTTTGGACAAGTCCTTTCTCCATGAGGATAGGCACAATTCTCTCGTGTTGCCAAGGAAGCTCTGAAGTGAAATGTCTTTTTGTTTTACATCCCTAAACCTGAATTGCACACAGAATTGGAAATTAATTTTGCCAGTTAGCAGAGCTTCCTCTGAGGTTTCAAAATCTTCTTGCTCAGATTTAGTACGCTCCCAGCCAGTTTCATGGTTCTCTGTTGCTGCTATCAAATCTCTGCCAGGTTTGTCAGCCAGTACGAAAGGTGGATGGTGGGCCCCAGACAATTTCATCCCAAATTTACAGGTAATTATAAAGTAATAAATAGGTGACTTCCTTCATCTTTGGGGCCTTGTGATTCTTAACATCATCATTCAAAGCGGCTATCATGACTGATGGCTGATTTGTTGTTTATTCGTTCAGTTGCTTCCGACTCTTCATGATTTCATGGACCACCCCACGCCAGAGCTTCCTGTCAGCTGTTGCCATCCCCAGCTCCCCCACGGTCGAGTCCGTCACCTCCAGAATAACATCCATCCATCTTGCCCTTGGTCAGCCCCTCTTCCTTTTGCCTTCCACTTTCCCTAGCATCAGCATCTTCTCCAGGGTATCCTGTCTTCTCATTATGTGGCCAAAGTACTTCAGTTTTGCCTTTAATATCATTCCCTCAAGTGAGCAGTCTGGCTTTATTTCCTGGAGTATGGACTGGTTTGACCTTCTTGCAGTCCAAGGAACTCTCAGAATTTTCCTCCAACACCACAGTTCAAAAGCATCTATCTTCCTTCGCTCAGCCTTCCTTATGGTCCAGCTCTCGCAGCCATAGCTTACTACAGGAAATACCATTGCTTTAACTATGCGGACCTTTGTTGTCAGTGTGATGTCTCTGCTCTTAACTATTTTATCAAGATTTGCCATTGCTCTCCTCCCAAGAAGTAGACGTCTTCTGATTTCCTGGCTGCAGTCAGCGTCTGCAGTAATCTTTGCGCCTAGAAATACAAAGTCTGTCACTGCCTCCACTTTTTCTCCCTCTATTTGCCAGTCATCAATCAAGCTGGTTGCCATAATCTTGGCTTTCTTGAGGTTTAACTGCAACCCAGCTTTTGCACTTTCTTCTTTCACCTTCATCATAAGGCTCCTCAGCTCCTCCTCGCTTTCAGCCATCAAAGTGGTATCATCTGCATATCTGAGATTGTTAATGTTTCTACCAGCGATTTTAATTCCAGCCTTGGATTCATCAAGTCCAGCACGTCGCATGATGTGTTCTGCGTACAGGTTGAATAGGTAGGGTGAGAGTATACAGCCCTGCCATACTCCTTTCCCAATCTTAAACTAGTCCATTGTTCCGTGATCTGTTCTTACTGTTGCTACTTGGTCGTTATACAGCTTCCTCAGGAGGCAGACAAGATGACTTGGTATCCCCATGCCACCAAGAACTTGCCACAATTTGTTATGATCCACACAGTCAAAGGCTTTAGAATAGTGAATAAAACAGAAATAGATGTTTTTCTGAAACTCCCTGGCTTTCTCCATTATCCAGCGGATATTGGCAATTTGGTCTCTAGTTCCTCTGCCTTTTCTAAACCCAGCTTGTACATCTGGCAATTCTCGCTCTATGAATTGCTGGAGTCTACCTTGCAAGATCTTGAGCATTACCTTACTGGCATGTGAAATAAGTGCCACTGTTCGATAGTTTGAACATTATTTAGTGCTTCACTTTTTTGGTATGGGGATATAAGTTGATTTTTTCCAATCTGATGGCCATTCTTGTGTTTTCCAAATTTGCTGGCATATGGAATGCATCACCTTGACAGCATCATCTTGCAAGATTTTAAACAGTTCAGCTGGGATACCGTTATCTCCTGCTGCCTTGTTATTAGCAATGCTTCTTAAGGCCCATTCAACCTCACTCTTCAGGATGTCTGGCTCTAACTCACTGACCACACCATCAAAGCTATCCCTGATATTATTATCCTTCCTGTACAGATCTTCTGTATATTCTTGCCACCTTTTCTTGATCTCTTCTGCTTCTGTTAGGTCCTTGCCATCTTTGTTTTTGATCATACCCATTTTTGCCTGGAATTTACCTCCGATATATTCTATTATCTTCTTCCACTTCCACACATTGCTTGTTTAAAAATAATTCCTTATCTCTTCTGGCTAACCTCTGGAATTTTGCATTTAATTGGGCATATCTCCCCCTATCACTGATGCCTTTTGCTTTCCTTCTTTCTTGGGCTACTTCCAGTGTCTCAGCAGACAGCCATCTTGCCTTCTTGGTTTTCTTTTTCTTTGGGACTTTTTTTGTTGCCGCCTCCTGTACATTGTTGCGAACGTCTGTCCATAGTTCTTCCAGGACCCTATCTACTAAATCTAGTCCCTTAAATCTATTCTTCACCTCCACTGCATATTCATTAGGAATATTAGTGAGCTCATATCTAACTGATCTGTGGGTCTTCCCTACTGTCTTTAGTCTGATTCTAAATTGTGCAATAAGAAGTTCATGTTCTGAACTACAGTCAGCTCCAGGTCTTGTTTTTACAGACTGTATAGATGTCCGCCACCTTTGGCTACAAAGGATGTAGTCAATCTGATTTGGGTGTCGACCATCTGGTGAAATCCATGTATAAAGTTGTCTTTTAGGTTGCTAGAAGAGAGTGTTTGTTATACACAGTGAATTTTCTTGGCAAAATTCTATCAGCCTATGAACCGCTTCATTTTGTTCTCCCAGACCATGCTTACCTGTAATTCCAGGTGTCGTCTGACTACCCACCTTAGCATTCCAGTCTCCTGTAATGAAAATAACATCTCTTTTTGGTGTATTATCCAGTAGGTGCTGCAGATCCTCATAGAACTGATCTACTTCTGCTTCTTCAGCATCTGTGGTTGGGGCGTATATTTGGATCACTGTGATGTTAAATGGCTTACCCTGAATTCGAATTGAGATCATTCTATCGTTTTTTGGATTGTATCCAAGCACTGCTTTAGCCACTTTATTATTAATTATGAAGGCTACTCCATTTCTTCTGTGATCCTCTTGTCCACAGTAGTAGATCTGGTGGTCATCTGATGTGAAGTGGCCCATTCCAGTCCATTTCAGTTCACTGACACCCAAAATGTCTATATTTAATCTTGCCATCTCACCAATAACCACATCCAATTTGCCCTGGCTCATAGATCTTACATTCCAGGTTCCTATGGTGTGTTGATCTTTAGAAGATCGGATTCGTCGTTCACCACCAGCACCGTCGGCCGCTAGCCGTCCTTTCGGCTTTGAGCTAGGTGTGTCATCACATCTGGGGCTAGTTGAACTTATCCTCTGTTCCTCCCCAGTAGCATTTTGACCATCTTCCGACCTGGGAGTCCCATCTTCCGATGGTATACCGACATATCTCTGGTTGTACTGATCCATTTAGTTTTCACGGCAAGAATACTGGGGTGGGTTGCCATTATCTTCCCCAGGGACCGTATTTAGTCTGACCTCTTTTTCATGACCTTCCCATCTTGGGTGTCCCTTCACGGTTTAGCTCATGGTGCTCATTGAGGTGCTCAAGCTCCAGCACCTCGACAAGGTAACGATCTCCTTTGCTGGAGAATGTTGGCTGATACAACCCTGAAAACAAAAATGAGTGTTCTCATGCTAGACAGAAAAGGAAACCTCTCTTTCTAGTCATTAAAGGATAGACATTTCCAACATCTGCTTCTTTCCTCCAGATTTCGTAAAATATTTTCATCTCCAGGCTGGTCACTGCAAGAACTATAAATTTAAGAACCTTTTCTTCAGATTACTTTTTTCAGTCTCCTTTCCCAAACTATTTTTCTTTGTGTTACTGTAAATATGCAAGCAGAGACATTGTTTTAAAAACTGCCAGAATAACATATGCTCAACAATGGAAGAAAGAAGAAACCCCTACAATCCAAGACTGGATTACAAAAATTATGGATTTAGCACAGATGGCAAAACTAACAGAGATGTTAAAAGATAAGAACATGGACAAATTTAAAAATGATTGGAAACCGTTTCTGGACTATATGATAAATGTACAAAAAAATAATACAATATATATAGGATTTAATGATTAAGTTGGTAAGAAATAGAAAAGGAACAAATGTAATTTAAACAAGCAATTAAGTAATGAGATAAATATATTAACCACAAAAAAAAAAAAAAAAAAAACCTGACCTGTAAGCCACTCTGAAAACATTTTGTTACCCTTCTCTTTGTTTAGACAAAATAGTTTTAGACAGGAAGTCCGTTGGTCATTGCTAAGAGCTGTAGTATGCATGCTCATTTTACCTGTCTTGTACTATTCTGAATTTTTTTTAAGAACAAAAAATGAAATTGTAGATTCGTGCTTTGCACTAATCCCTAATATGTGCTAAATGTGATATGTGAACCCAGCTACTGAGTCTTTTAAACCATGGTTTATGACATTTTTAGGGATGAAACGTAACAATTGTGACTTGATTCAAATCTGTCTTGTGATTTCCCAACATTTTTCTTCCCCTAGACCAGAGCTTTCCAAACTTTTCATGTTGGTGACACACTTTTTAGATATGCATCATTTTGCGACACACTCTTACAGCAGGGCATCATTTTGCGACACACTCTTACAGCAGGGCACAAGGCAGGCATTAGGACCTGCGCAGAATCACAGCAGGTTTGGAGGCAGCAAGGCACAGGGCAGGCACTAGGACCTGCGTGGAATCCTGGCAGGGCTTGGAGGCAGCAGCAGCTGTGACACACCCAGACACTGCAGCTGACACACTAACATGTCCCAACACACAGTTTGGAAAGCTCTGCCCTAGGCAAACACACACACACCCTTCTGTGCTTCTACCTAATTCTAAGGATACTTGATAATTTCTTTTAAATTTCTCTAGGTGATGTTTTTAAACCCACTTTGTTATGGGAGGTGGCAAAGAATATTGGTTTTGGTGCTGTGATTTTTGTGACACGCCTTTCAATCATTCTGAAGCCCCCCTCCCTGCCCACCCCTCCCAATCTGAAAACGTGCATAGGAGGAATTCTTTCGTGCTGCCTTATCACGGGATTTCATTGAAAGATGGGAAACCAGGGAGATGGCCGACTGCTGGAGAGAAGCTTGTCTAATGAAAGAGAGGGCACTTCTTGGCTACCTTGTCACTAAAAAAGTGCAAGGACACACATTTCTGCCCATGAGTATTTCACCAAAATGCCCGTCATTAAAGAACATTTGAAAGCAAATCCTCTTTCATCAGATTAAATGAGAACTGGAAGGGGGAAAATGCAGGAGAGTGTTTCTGAATGACTCTAACCAAGACCCAGAAACCATTATACAGATTGTTTCCTGCTGATATGATCAAACAAAACTATAAGTTGTGTAAGAAAATCGCTGAAACAAATGCTGACATTAACTGTGAAACCATCCTTTGTGCCTGATGGACAGAGCTTTGGGGATTGTTCAGTGAGTTTCCTGAATTTTAAATTCCGTTAAACTGAACCCAAAATTTCCAAATATGACCACAGCTGTTTATATTTTTAAGCTGTAAACAAAGCTTCAGTGTTGTTTTGGACTTTTTAGTTTACCACTGAAATTTGGAATTTCTGATTTAATATCTAGATGAAAAAGCCTCTTTAATGGGAGTGGTTTTCATACAGTACAAAATACTTGTTCCTGTGTTTGCCTTTTTTAAGCTCACCTTAATGTCGATAAAGGAACCATAAAGTTGAAAGCTTCTCGCTTTCACGGTGCTACACGAAGCCCATAGACACAACTGGCCCATGTTTTTGAATGCTAGGACCTGTCTGAAGAAGTGTCTACTTTGCGATCTGCTACACAGAAGATAGAAAGACCGTGCAGCAGATTTGGAATTTCAATTTGGAGAAAGGAAACTGAGATCTGTAAAACTCTTTATGGTGCTTTACTCAGCACCATGAATCTCATAACTCAAAAATGGATCACCAGAATTTTTGAAAGGCTAATTTAATGTTTTTAATATTACTTTAGTAATGACTAATTTTCCCTAAATACACACCATACTGAGATAAACTGTTCCATTATACAAATCATGATGTGGGCTGATGACCTCTATCCAGCTTGGATAATAATTTTTATTTTATTTTTCCATTCAAATGTTGTGCCTACATGGAACTATACATGTAATATTATTACGGTATGTCAGGTATACAATTCAGGGCTCTTTTTTAAAATAGGGACAATTGCCCCCTGCCCCACAAACAGGGGAAGGCCACCTAAAATATAGTTCATTATTTTATTTATTTATTCATTTATTCATTCATTTATTTATATTTCAAATTTCATCACCTCCCATCTCACTCAAAGAGCAACTCTGGGCAGTTTATAATAAAGCTAAAAATAAATACAGATTAAAATACAATAAAAACAGTGTTTCTTAAATGTAAATGTAATGTAAATGTAACTATGAAATATAGACTCCAGAATGGAGATATTAAAAGTTCTTAATTTAAATTCATGTAATTCATGGGGGCCTCTTTAGGGCGCTAACCACCCCCAGGACTGATTACCCCTGCTCCCGCTCCAAGCGAAATGGCAGAGCCGGGTCTTCACCCCTTTCCAGAAGGCCAGGAGAGAAGGGGCCTGCCTCATCTCTGAGGGAAGCATGTTCAACAGGGCGGGGGCCATGGCAGAGAAGGCTCTCTTCCTGGGCCCCGCCAATCAACAGTCTCTCATGGACGGGGTCCGTAACAAGTCATCAAGTCAAGTCATCAAAACTAATCAGTTAAAATATAATGGCAATAATTATTTCAGTATCCCAGGTTACTGAGTGTACTCCCTGTTACTAGGAATTGACTACAGTTGACAAAAACTGAGGAAAAATTACACTGACCTAGAATGCAACACAAAGAAAATGTCAGATAGAGGGTATTCAAATGGACATTCAGCCCTGGGCTTCTCAGAGTCTTAAAAAGGCTCTGATCTGATCAATCACTTATCTACAATGCAACTTGCAAAATGAGCAAGATGCACAACTTATTCATGCAATGCAGTTCTAAGTGGATCTAGATGTATATTAGAAACATCCACCTCATCATGCAATGTGTGAACCAGCATTTGGTCATGCTTTGACATGGATATTGTCCCTCATTGATCACATATTGTCCTGGCCTGCAAGGCTTTAACAAATTTGGAAGCAGACCGCGGTCATAAATTGGTAGAAGCCCTCACAGCTGAAGTCAGAAAGCAAAGCCATTGTCCCAATCAAGGCCACGTTCAGGTTAAGGGGAAAAAATTTAGTGGCTGCCAAAGTTAGATGGTAAGACTGAAAGTTTTCAGACAGGCTAACATGGCTTGGTGATAAGACACAGAAGCTTGTCCTATCATAGAAGCTGCCCCAGCATTGTATTGCACCCAGAGAGTCTTAAATGTGAGAAGAACCCAGTCACTGCTCAGTCTGAACTGGTACCCACCAGTTCAGCTCTACTTGAAGAAGCCTTGCCATTTGGGAGCAACAGCCTACTTCCTGGTGGACTATCCTATCCAAGTTATCTCACTAATTCTCCATCTCTGACATTTCCACATGAAGTGGTGTCATTCCTATGGTTGAGATTGCGGCTCAAGGTCCAAGTCTCTAGAGGCCTAGGCAGAAGCTGTGGAGCCTAATTCTGTCTAAATTTATTTATTTATTTATTTATTTATTTATTTATATTTCTAACTTATATCACCGCCCATCTCCCCCCATTCATATACTTCACCGCCCATCTCCCCCCATTCATATACTTCAGTAGCAGGTTGATTTGTGTCTCATCCTGCTCCCCGTCTTCCTATTCTCCTATCAGCACTCAACACACGAGACACATTGGAATTGTTAGGAATCTTTATTGTGTCAGTGACTCCAAGCACTTCAGTGCTCCAAGTGCATTGAGTTTTACAAAGGATTGGTATATATACACATTCCATTCTCCCCCTTATAGCCCGTCTGGCACTTCTGCGGTGCGTTTGAAGGTCCAAGGTGCTGAATGCACATTTCCCTCTTTCTATCTGTCTGCCGGCTATTGCTTTCAATTGTTTGGTTGATACGTTTCTCTTGGCTGGCGCCGTGTCATGGATGGTACCCAGGTGGGGTCATACGTGACATCTCCTCTCCTTCCTTTCCTTTCTGTGCCAGAGGTATGACATGTACCCACCTTCTTGAATCTTTGCAGAATTATCTCTTGCTAATCAATCACATGCCAAATAGCTGGTATATTTTCATATTGTTTTTTATTGGTCCATTTGATTTCCTGCCAAGAGAAAAAGGCAGCATATATAGTATTTCATTGTGGCTGGAGAGATAATTGTACAATGGAAGATGAGACTTCCACATATATCCCTTGGCCATTTTGTAATTCAGAAAGTGTAAGAATGCCATATTCCACCTGTGAAATAAATTTGGAAAGCAGATTCATGAAAAACAGAAGAAGAAGGTCTCTGTCTGATGCTAGTTGAAAGGCATGGGATACGGAGGCCCTTGTGTCAATTGCATACCCAACTGTTCAGAGCCGAACTGAATCTAAAATTGTTCGTATAGTTTTCCCTTGAGTCCCTGATTTTTCTTTAACAAATTGTTGGAATGGAGGAGCCAAAAAATTAGGTCAAGATTAAGTTATGGAGGAAATAAAATAAAATTTGATTTATCTGCCACCTCAATCTTGCTAGGCTCTAAGCTGTCAATCCTTTGTTACCACCTGTCAGGCCCAGCCCAAGAACAACAAAGAGTCAGTGCATTCAAACTCCGGTTCTTTATTTGCTCACACCGTACAGACAGAATCTTGCCAGGGTAAAGCTACTCTAACTGACCTAAGGGGAAATAACCTGGGAGACTCTAGGGCGGGGCTATTCTGAACCTCTTCGTTTTCCCACCATTGCCTCCCGGACTGTGCCTCCGCTTATCTCCTCCACCTCTTTGGAATGAGCCCCCTCCTTCCTGAGAACCAGCGGCACTGCCGAAATCCACCACATCACCCCCCCTTCAGAGACACATTCCATAACATCACCATAATCATTGATCAACCAACCTACTTCAGACTTTTGTCCACCATATAAATTGGATTTCAAGTCCCCAAATTTGTAATAGCATGGGATTAGAGCCAGTTTGGTCTAGTGGTTAAGGTAATGGGCTAGAAACCAGGAGGCTGTGAGTTCTAGTCCCGCCTTAGGCATGAACGCCAGCTGGGTGACCTTGGGCCAGTCACTCTCTCTCAGTCCAATTCACCTCACAGGGTTGTTGTTGTGGGGAAAATAGGAGGAGGAAGGAGTATTAGGTATGTTCTCCACCATTTAAAATAAAAAATTTAAAAAAAATATGGCCAGACAGTATGAGAATTGAAATTCAATATATCTACAGATGTTCTAGTTGGAGAAGTCTTGTTTTCACTGACTGCAATGATTTCAGACAGGGGAATTTCCCAACTCGAAGGTGCTGAGAACTGATTTTTCTATGTACCACATTTCCTCATGACCTTTACCTTGACATATAAGTTACATGGGAAAAGAAGGATCTGTGTCTTCAAAAGACAACGGAGTCTTTTCAGTAACCCAATTAATCATGGCCACCATTTTCAGGTCATATCAAAATTTCCAATTGTGTGTGTGTGTGTGTGTGTGTTGTCTCTTGTTTTATTTTCTTTTTCAGTTGTCATCTGGGAAAGATGGAGTGTGTGAGTCACAAATAAGCCTGGAAACATACAAAGCTGCTTTATGCCAAGTCATATTATTGTTCCATCTCTAATATCATCATGTTAATGGTACAGTTCTTGAAAGTCATACTCTGTCTCTGAACTATAAAAAAAGGTAAAGGTTCCCCCCGCACATTTGTGCAGTCGTGTCCAACTCTAGGGGCCGGTGCTCATCTCCGTTTGTTAGCCGAAGAGCCAGCGTTGTCCGAAGACACTTCCATGGTCATGTGGCCACATGACGTGCGCGGAACGTTGCTACCTACCCACCAAAAGGGTACCTATTAATCTACTTGCATTTGCATGCTTTCGAATTGCTAGGTTGGCAAGAGCTGGAGCTAGTGCAGGAGCTCACTCCGCACGCAGGGCTAGGGATTCGAACCTCTGAACTTGCGATCTTCCGATCGACAAGCCTGGCATCTTACCCGCTGAGCCACCACGCCCCTTCTCTGAACTATAGCTCATCCTTAAAAAAAAAAGACTTTAGTTCATATAGTGATCAAACACATGTTTGGTACTATTAACACCATATAAACTATATAAACCATATATATAAACCATATAAACTACCCTTCGACCCATAGTCAGCAGCATTAATTTGGTAACATACAACATTGCCAAACACCTCTCTAACATACTAGCACCTCTGGTTGGACACTCTGAACACCACATCCATAATTCGGAAGAATTTGTTTCCAAAACAAAGTTCCTGAAACTGGATACAGATGAAACTATGGTCTCCTTCGATGTGTCCTCCCTTTTCACCAGCATCCCCACCACTCATGCTCTATCCGCGGTCAGGAAGAGACTAGAAGAGGACAGCACCCTTGAAAGGAGAAACCATCTCAATCCAAACCAGATCTGCCATCTTCTGGACCTGTGTCTCAACACCACTTATTTCTCATACAGAGGTGACTTTTACAGACAAAAACACGGCTGTGCCATGGGTTCTCCTGTGTCACCCATTGTGGCCAATTTATACATGGAAGAAGTGGAGAAGAAAGCACTCGACACATTCCAGGGAACAGCGCCCACCCACTGGTTCAGGTATGTGGATGACACCTGGGTTAAAATCAAGGCCCAGGAAGTACAGGCCTTCACGGACCATATAAACACCATGGAAGCCAACATTAGGTTCACCAGAGAAGACACCAAGGACAACAGACTGGCATTCCTAGACTGTGCAGTCCTCACTGGGACCGGTGGCAAGCTAGAAACAGGGATCTACAGGAAACCCACACATACAGATCAATATCTGATGTTTGACTCCCACCATCCACTACAGCACAAACTAGGGGTCATCAGGACATTGTCACACAGAGCAGAAACCATCCCCACCTCCATGGATTCCAAAAAGAATGAAAATCAGCACCTGAGAACAGCTCTGAAGGCCTGTGGATATCCAAATTGGGCCTTCACTAAATCTAAGTCTACCAGACCTAAAACAGCGACAGACAGGGCTGAGACTCAGAGTAAACAGAAGAACCTGGTCATTCCTTACATGGCTGGCGTGTCTGAAAAGATAAAACGGATATTTGGCAAACACCACATACCTGTATATTTCAAACCCACCAACACACTGAAACAGAGGCTTGTACACCCCAAAGATCAAACTCCAAAACACAAGAAAAGCAATGTAGTGTATGCGGTTCAGTGCAGTGAGGAGTGCTCTGAGCTCTACATTGGAGAAACCAAACAACCTTTGTACAGGAGGATGGCCCAACACAGGAGGAGCAACACCACAAGACCAGAGTCAGCAGTTTACCTTCATCTAAAGGAAAAAGGACACTCATTTGAGGACATTAATGTTCACATTTTAGACAGGGAAGATAAGTGGTTTGAAAGAGGGGTCAAGGAATCCATTTATGCCAACTTGGAAAATCCTTCTTTGAATAGAGGTGGGGGCCTCAGGCACAATCTTTCCCCTATTTTCCTTCCTGCTTTGTCTTCTGTGCCTAGGAAGATTAAGACCATTTCGCAATCTCAACAACAGCAAGGTAATCTTAACGATCCTCCTTTGGATGATAAAGGGACTTAGAAATAAACATCTGAAATAACCATGACCTAGCCCCAGGTGCAAGGTCACACAGCCACCCTAGAAACATATTTAAGGATTCCCTTACAAACTTTGCTCAGACTGAAGAAGCTTCTTGGATAAGGAGCGAAACGTTTCCACTGAGAAAATAGAAATCCAGTTGACATGATTCAAGCTACAGACAATTCCACCTGGATGACTGAGAACCTTCATAGACACCATATAAACTATATTTCCACTATTGCTTACATAAGGATCTCCCAGCTGTGTTTGGAGTACACATATCTGGAGCTGACTATGAATTCTGGGAGTTGTTTTCCCAACACATCTGGAGAGCATCAAATTGGGAAGTCTTGTCTTAGAACAACTTTTAATATACTCATTCTTATTTACTATAATACATCTGTATCTCTAACCTACTTCCCAATGAGCAAAACATATATTACCTGTCACATAAGTTAGTCACTGCCTCACTCATATAGGCTATAAATATGCACCATTGGAAGTTTAAACTTCTCAATTAACATGCAGGTAAAGCAGTGTCCAGTTTGGTCCTAAATCATGACTATCTCTTGTTGGCCACCAACATACTGTAAATCCAGGAATATAATTAAGCAAGCAAACACAATCTGCCTATAATTTTTCAGCCTCCCAGATGAAAGCCCAGAATTGAGAAATACATTTGTTCATTTTTGGGGAGGGGTGTGTGTGTGTCACATTTCCATTATCAGTTGAAAATTCTGCACAGTCTTTACAGCATTATTTTCTTTTGGGGAAAATGATACTGTAGGCTTATAGTCCTTGCAATCCTTTTTTATTTATTTATGATTTTATCGGTACAGCAGGCTTCAGGAGGCCCAGATGCAAGGTCACTAACAAACAACATGAAGTATGAACCCACCATTATGGCTTATTGTGAACTGGATCAGTTTGGCTTGTTCAATAAACCATATTTTTTAAAAAAACATAACTTAGCATCATGTGCGAATTTAATTATTTTCTAGTTTGGACAAAATAGTTTCACCTCCTTATCCAATCAAAGCTATACTACTGTATTCATGAGAAAACATATAAAATCTATAGTTAGGTCAGAGTGTTAGTGAGAGCTCATGAAGTGCTATGTTGCTGTGACTGGTTTGGTCTCATAGCCGCTGCATGCATTGTTGTGTTTTATACCATGCTTTGTATTGTTTTTACCCAGCATAAGCCACCCAGAGTCGATATGTGAGATAGGCAGCTATATAAATAAAACAAACAAACAAACAAACAAATAAATCCTGTATTGTAAGCAACCAAAATAACACAAAAGAAAGGTCAAGCATTTCCATTCTCCAGAAATCTTCCATAGGAAAACTGTGGTTGGGAAAGAAGAAAGTCCAAAAATGTAGCTTAAATGTTACAGCCATGACATCTGCAGTTCAAACAGACACACTATGAACTTGTTTGCAGTTTAATTAGCATTCATTGTGTTCTCCAGCCATAATCAGCAATAAAATGTGGAGCACTGGATTTTTTTTTATTTATGTTTTTGTATAGAGCAACCAGATCCCATCTTGGGTTGGGTTTTTTCTGTATTGTGTTTTTATGGCATATTATATTATGAGCTGTCCAGTATTAGTTGGAGTCAGATGTGCCTAAATTGAAATAAAAAAATAAAAAAAAATAAAAAATACCCCTACAGCCTCAGACCTGTACAGTAACTTTTAATTGCGCATAATTAGAATAATAGGAAAGTAATGAAACAATTTGTACTGGGTGCAAAAAAGTAGCATTCATGCAATATTGTTGATTTAAACTATGCTTCTCTTCAAAGCAGCTTTCAGAATGATTAACAATTATTCTTCCTGACAAGCAAGTGGAGGCAATTATTTAAAGAATTTGTCATGGGCCATATTTTCTTATAAATATTGTCATGGGCCATAAATATAAATATTGCCATGGGCCATATTTTCTTATACCTCTACCTCATTCTGATGCCTTCCACACATGCTACAATTCCCTGCCAAACTATAATCGAACACATCTGGAAAGCACCATTGAGAGAAAAGTTGTGCTATGTCAGAATGGATCTGTTTGAGCCTGCATTGACTTTCTCAGGGACAGAATCAGAATAACTACAGTGAATTAAGATAACAAAAGAAGAACATTTTTTAACAAAAAAGTAGAGTTCTAGAAATTTTTATAGTGTTTGTTTTCTGATCTGGTCTATCTTGAAGGGCTGACAAAAAGCAAAAGATCAAACAGTTTCTATAGCACTACCTCATGGTCATATAGCATTGATCCTTCTTCCCTCTCCTCTTGATAGACAAACCAATCTCACAAAAGATGAACAAAATCAAACTTTATTTTTTAAAATAGTAAAGACGTACTATTGAAAAACCTTTAATTTGAAATGCAAATATTCAATAGCAAAGATTAATTATAGAGCTGTTAAAATTATGAGAAAACAGCAGCTTGATTAAAAAGGAAAGTTTACAAAAGAAAATGTAATGCTCCCAGCAGACCACAAGATTTCTCTTTTCCCAGTAAAGGAGGAGATCTGAATTATTTATTTGTGTGTGTGTGTGTGTGTGTGTGTGTGTGTGTGTGTGTGTGTGTGTAAAATAGAGAACATCTCTCCCTCATCACAATGAAGATTGGGAATGTCTCAGTTGACAGGCTGGGAGACTATGAAAGTCAGAGCCTATAACTCGCAGTAACAAATACTAAACTATTTGGGGAAGTAGATGTAAAAAACCAAAAGTGATTGTGAAGAGCTCCAAAAGTATGCTCCACCAAATAGCAAATGAATTAAATTTAAAATAATAAACACGTGAACTCAAACTTCACCTACACACTGATGGTGTCTGAGCTGTCTGTAACAGGAAAAAGATTGGGGGGTCATAGTTGATAGATCAGTGTTTTTCAGCCTTGGCCACTTGAAGATTGTGGACTTCAAGTCCCAGAATTCCCCAGCCAGCCATGCTGGCTGGGGAATTCTGGGAGTTGAAGTCCACACATCTTTAAGTGGCCAAGGTTGATAAACACTGGAATAGGTCAACGAAGATGTCAATTCAGTGAGGTTAGTAAATGAAGGTAAGTTGTACTTAAAACCAGAAGGGTGTAGAAATAAGCCTAGAGTCTAAAATTACCTAACCGCGCTACTGGCTAGAAGTCATAAGTCATACCCACCAGCAAGAGGTATCATTAGTTGTTGCACATGAGTGACAATTTGCAGATTTTGGACAGCTGAATATATACCGTTGCACAATTGCTCTGTTTATGTGGCAACCCCGCAGAAGAAGGATGGAAACCCATAAGAAGTGTGACAACAAAATGAAACTGCCCTAGTATATTTTGAGCATCCAAAACTATTCAGCTGGGAGGCAATTCAATGCAGTCTTTCTGTCTCTCATTCTCCCATCATTTTATTTACCAGTTGTTCTCCTTAAATATTATAAAAATATCTACCTTGAATTCTCGGATATAACTCTTGTGGCCCTGCAATCTTATCTGAAGTTTTTACAGAAGAATTATACTCAGATCACACCGATGTTTTCTTTCTCCGAGGCAAGAACGATAATTTATATGCATGAGTAATTATTTTTAATCACTAAAGCTTGCAAACATCTGTAACTACCCAAGGGGAACATAGATTACTGGTTAACATCATGTGGGCTGGAATTTGCTCTCCCGTCCCTGCCCCCTATTGAGCCCCAGCTGGCTATAATTCTGGGGCATTTCCAAAAAGGGTTTATATTTCTTTTTTGCTCAGCTGCTGTCTCCAACCTTAGCAGTCAATGTCCCAAATAAGATTAGCTGCCTAAGATACTAGTTCCAGGCTCTGGCATTTGCCAAGGCTTTTCTTGTTCCTTTTACCACTGTATAGCCTTCCCTTTACTGAGATCAGGGGGAAAAATAAGGCTTGAAATTCCAGTGAGGTAGAATAAGCATTGGGGGGTGGGGGTGGGCTATTTGCCCCTAAACATTGGCTGCTGACATCACATAAATTCCTTTTTGGTCTTCTTCTTCCAAAAAGGTTTAAGAAAGAGAGCCCTGTGAACAGTGTCATTTATTACAATTAAAAACAATTATTTTGGAAAGTTAAATAAACTATAGGCTATTATTTATACAGCGATAGGCCCAAATCAGCAGTGAAGACCATGGTCATCTGGGGACATGAACCAAGGCCCTCCCAGTCCTAGGCCTCCCTTAACCTGAAAGCTTATTAGCTGAAATATTACCTTGGCATAATATTCACATCTACGGGGGGATTCTCAGGGTTTATTGAGATGAGAGGTTTCCCCATGGGAGAAAAAAGCCATTCTACATAAAGATTATTGTATGCATTATAGGGTTCTTAATTGTTTTTAACGTTTTATATTGTTCATATGGTTCCTTTATTTTTATTTTATTTTATTTTATTTTATTTTATTTTATTTTATTTATTTTATTTTATTTTATTTTATTTTATTTTATTTTATTATTTTATTTAATTTTATTTTATTTTATTTTATTTATTATTTTATTTTATTTTTTAATTTAATTTTATTTTATTTAATTTTATTATTTTATTTTTTATTTTATTTTATTATTTTATTATTTTATTATTTTATTTTATTTTATTTATTTTATTATTTTAATTTAATTTAATTTAATTTAATTTAATTTAATTTAATTTAATTATTTTATTATTTTACTTTATTTTACTTTTTATTTTATTTTATTTTATTTTATTTTATTTTATTTTATTTTATTATTTTATTTTAATTTTTTAATTTTTAATTTTTTAAATTTTATTTTATTTTATTTTATTTATTAATTTTATATTTTATTATTTGGTTTTCATTTTCATTTTGGTTTTGGTTTTTTCGTCCTGTTTATGTTTTAATTGTCTCCAACAAAGGAGATCGTTACCTCGTCGTGGTGCTGGAGCTTGAGCACCTGAATGATGCCATGAGCTAAACCGTGAAGGGACACCCAAGATGGGAAGGTCATGGCAGAGAGGTTAGACTAAATACGATCCCTGGAGAAGGTAACGGCAACCCACCCCAGTATTCTTGCCATGAAAACTAAATGGTTCAGTACAACCAGAGATATGTCAGTATACCATCGGAAGATGAGACTCCCAGGTCGGAAGATGGACAAAATGCTACTGGGGAGGAACAGAGGATACGTTCAACTAGCCCCAGATGTGATGACGCAGCTAGCTCAAAGCCGAAAGGACGGCTAGCGGCCGACGGTGCTGGTGGTGAACGACGAATCCGATGTTCTAAAGATCAACACACCATAGGAACCTGGAATGTAAGATCTATGAGCCAGGGCAAATTGGATGTGGTTATTGGTGAGATGGCAAGATTAAATATAGACATTTTGGGTGTCAGTGAACTGAAATGGACTGGAATGGGCCACTTCACATCAAATGACCACCAGATCTACTACTGTGGACAAGAGGACCACAGAGGAAATGGAGTAGCCTTCATAATTAATAATAAAGTGGCTAAAGCAGTGCTTGGATACAATCCAAAAAACGATAGAATGATCTCAATTTGAATTCAGGGGAAGCCATTTAACATCACAGTGATCCAAATATACGTCCCAACCACAGATGCTGAAGAAGCAGAAGTAGATCAGTTCTATGAGGATCTGCAGCACCTACTGGATAATACGCCAAAAAGAGATGTTATTTTCATTACAGGAGACTAGAATGCTAAGGTGGGTATGATGGGATGTACGCTGGCTTAAAGGGAAAAAAACTCAAGGCTTGAGAATAAACAGACAAGGAGTGCAGCTTTTAGGGCTAAAAGTATTTTACTTGTAGCATAAGGCAATAATGTATATACAGTACATTATCGCAAAAATGTTAGTTGAATATACATGGCACAGCATTGTAAAAGGAAAAGCAAAAACAAACTTATAAGCAGAGTTCCGTGTATTGATCCCAGGGCCAGAGCTCACGCCATGCATAGCCTCCCATAGCTATGCACTGCTCAGTCCTCAAAAGTAGAATACACATGAAGAACTACATGGCTAAAAGACACTAGAAATCAAGAAGCATAGAACACCATTTTGCATGGTTGTATATTCAGTTCTTCTAGCTTTCTGATTGGCTGGATGTTAGCTGTGACACACACCAGGCCTAAAGCATTAGGCCTAAAGTACATAGCATGACCTGCTATTGGGTAGCAGTGCTGCATCTAAGCGAGCACGTGATTTCCTCCCCCCTCTGCTCCCCCTGGAGCAGGCTTCCCACGGAAGGATTCAGGAGACCTTGTTCCCATGCAATCTAGCCAAAACAATACACACATGACAGTTGTTATCTTGCACCTGCACTTCACGTCACCATGAGAAGCCTTTGCTTTGTAAAGGATGCAATTTGCCAAAACACTTTTGCTTTGTAGAGAAACCCAATTTTCCAATTTCATATGAGAAATCTGACAGGATAGTCAAATGACACCTGGAATTACAGGTAAGCATGGTCTGGGAGAACAAAATGAAGCAGGACATCATAGGCTGATAGAATTTTGCCAAGACAACGCACTGTGCATAACAAACACTCTCTTCCAACAACCTAAAAGACGACTTTATACATGGACTTCACCAGATGGTCGACACCGAAATCAGATTGACTACATCCTTTGCAGCCAAAGGTGGCGGACATCGATACAGTCAGTAAAAACAAGACCTGGAGCTGACTGTAGTTCAGATCACAAACTTCTTATTGCACAATATAGAATCAGACTAAAGAGAATAGGGAAGACCCACAGATCAGTTAGATATGAGCTCACTAATATTCCTAATGAATATGCAGTGGAGGTGAAGAATAGATTTAAGGGACTAGATTTAGTAGATAGGGTCCTGGAAGAACTATGGACAGAAGTTTGCAATATTTTTCAGGAGGCGGCAACAAAAAATGTCCCAAAGGAAAAGAAAACCAAGAAGGCAAGAAGGCTAGCCAGAAGAGATAAGGAATTATTTTTAAACAAGCAATACGCGGAAGTGGAAGAAGACAATAGAATAGGAAGAACAAGAGACCTCTTCCAGAAAATTAGAAACATCGGAGGTAAATTCCAGGCAAAAATGGGTATGATCAAAAACAAAGATGGCAAGGACCTAACAGAAGCAGAAGAGATCAAGAAAAGGTGGCAAGAATATATGGAAGATCTGTATAGGAAGGATAATAATATTGGGGATAGCTTTGACAGTGTGGTTAGTGAGTTAGAGCCAGACATCCTGAAGAGTGAGGTTGAATGGGCCTTAAGCATTGCTAATAACAAGGCAGCAGGAGACAATGGTATCCCAGCTGAACTGTTTAAAATCTTGCAAGATGATGCTGTCAAGGTGATGCATGCCATATGCCAGCAAATTTGGAAAACACAAGAATGGCCATCAGATTGGAAAAAATCAACTTATATCCCCATACCAAAAAAGGGAAGCACTAAAGAATGTTCAAACTATCAAACAGTGGCACTTATTTCACATGCAAGTAAGGTAATGCTCAAGATCCTGCAAGGTAGACTCCAGCAATTCATAGAACGAGAATTGCCAGAAGTACAAGCTGGGTTTAGAAAAGGCAGAGGAACTAGAGACCAAATTGCCAATATCCGCTGGATAATGGAGAAAGCCAGGGAGTTTCAGAAAAACATCTATTTCTGTTTTATTGACTATTCTAAAGCCTTTGACTGTGTGGATCATAACAAATTGTGGCAAGTTCTTGGTGGCATGGGGATACCAAGTCATCTTGTCTGCCTCCTGAGGAAGCTGTATAACGACCAAGTAGCAACAGTAAGAACAGATCACGGAACAACGGACTGGTTTAAGATTGGGAAAGGAGTATGGCAGGGCTGTATACTCTCACCCTACCTATTCAACCTGTACGCAGAACACATCATGCGACGTGCTGGGCTTGATGAATCCAAGGCTGGAATTAAAATCGCTGGTAGAAACATTAACAATCTCAGATATGCAGATGATACTACTTTGATGGCTGAAAGCGAGGAGGAGCTGAGGAGCCTTATGATGAAGGTGAAAGAAGAATGTGCAAAAGCTGGGTTGCAGTTAAACCTCAAAAAAACTAAGATTATGGCAACCAGCTTGATTGATAACTGGCAAATAGAGGGAGAAAAAGTGGAGGCAGTGACAGACTTTGTATTTCTAGGCGCAAAGATTACTGCTGACGCTGACTGCAGCCAGGAAATCAGAAGACGTCTACTTCTTGGGAGGAGAGCAATGACAAATCTTGATAAAATAGTTAAGAGCAGAGACATCACACTGACAACAAAGGTCCACATAGTTAAAGCAATGGTATTCCCCATAATAACCTATGGCTGCAAGAGCTGGACCATAAGGAAGGCTGAGCGAAGGAAGATAGATGCTTTTGAACTGTGGTGTTGGAGGAAAATTCTGAGAGTGCCTTGGACTGCAAGAAGATCAAACCAGTCCATACTCCAGGAAGTAGAGCCAGACTGCTCACTTGGGGGAATGATATTAAAGGCAAAACTGAAGTACTTTGGCCACGTAATGAGAAGACCGGATACCCTGGAGAAGATGCTGATGCTAGGGAAAGTGGAAGGCAAAAGGAAGAGGGGCCGACCAAGGGCAAGATGGATGGATGATATTCTGGAAGTGACGGACTCGACCTTGGGGGAGCTGGGGATGGCGACAGCTGATAGGAAGCTCTGGCGTGGGTTGGTCCATTAAGTCACAAAGAGTCGGAAGCGACTGCACAAATAAACAACAAATGTTTTAATTTTAAGCCACCCAGAGTCACGAATGTAAGATAATAAAATAAAATAAAATAAAATAAAATAAAATAAAATAAAATAAAATAAAATAAAATAAAATAAAATAAAATAAAATAAAATAAAATAAATAAAATAAAATAAAATAAAATAATAAAATAAAATAAAATAAAATAAAAAAATAAAATAAAATAAAATAAAATAAAATAAAATAAAATAAAATAATAAAATAAATAATAAATATTCTGTTCAACACATTTTCCCCTTTTTCTTTTAACAGTCATAAGTTACATGTAGTATGTATATGGAAGTGGAGAACACCCAGAGCAAAGAAAGAGTAGAGAGGAAAAGGTACATTTACAATTTACAGGCTCATCTGCAGCTTCCCATGGTGGTGATGTGGTTGGATCAGGGTAAGATTTTGTTTATAGGCTCCTTTGAAATTATACATGTGGTTTTTATATTATAATGCATCATTTCCCACTTCTTTGCCCAATTTGTTTCATGAAGCAGCACTTCAGTAGAGACAATAGGAACATGCAGAGAATAATAGGTAATGCATAATATTTATTTTGGTGGAATTTAACAAATGTTAAGAATTCATAAGAATCATAAGAATAGCTGCTATTGTGTCCTTAAAATAATCTATGAATAATCAACTGATGTCTGGTATGTCAACAAACGCCAGTTCATTCCAAAGTCCAAATCAATGGTTATAATATCAATGTATTGTCGAAGGCTTTCACGGCCGGAGTTCAATGGCTGTTGTGGGTCTTCCGGGCTGTGTGGCCGTGTTCTGGAAGTTGTGGTTCCTAACGTTTCGCCAGCATCTGTGGCCAGCATCTTCAGAGGGCAGGAGCACAGATAGAAGCAAAATCTCTGTGCCCAGGTAGAGTGGGAATGTTCTATTTATAGAGCTAAATTATAGGAGATTAGGTGGGGTTTTTTGTTGTGTTGAAATGTTAACGAGTGGCTGATGAGCGTGATTAGCATGTTCATTGTGAGAAGTATTCCCATGTCCTGGTGGTTGGACTGAGTTTGTTGACCTTTTGCAGGCTGTGTTTTTCAGGACTGGTAGCCAGGTTTTGCTAATTTTTAGACTTTCTTCTTTTTTATTGTAACTGTGCTGGTGTTTGTGAATTTCAATGGCTTCTCTGTATAATCTGGTGTAGTGGCTTTTGGTGTTGTCCAGTATTTCTGTGTTTTCAAATAGGATTTTGTGTCCCGTTTGCTTGAGAGCATGTTCAGCTACTGAAGATTTTTCTGGTTGCTGTAGTCTGCAGTGTCTTTCATGTTCTTTTATCCTGGTGTGAATGCTTCGTTTTGTGGTTCCGATGTATACTTGTCCGCAGCTGCATGGTATGCGGTATACTCCTGCAGCGGTGCGGGGGTCCCTTTTGTCTTTAGCTGATTTTAGCATTTGTTGTATTTTTCTGGTGGGTCTGAAGACTGTTTGAAAGTTGTGTTTTTCCATCAGTTTTCCCATGCGGTCAGTGACTCCTTTGATGTAGGGCAGGAATACTTTGTTTGTGGGGGGCTGTTTTTCTTCAGTTGGATGTTGTTTTCTTGGTTTGATGGCTCTTTTTATTTCATTCTTGGAATAGCCATTTGCCTGTAGGACCCAATTCAGATGGTTAAGTTCATTGTTGAGAAATTGGGTTTCACAGTTTCAATTAGCACGATCCACCAAGGTTTTGATCATGCCTCTCTTTTGTCGTGGGTGGTGATTGGAATTTTTGTGTAGATATCGGTCCGTATGGGTGGGTTTTCTGTATACTTTGTGTCCTAGTTTGAGGTCCGGATTGCGTATGACCAGCGTATCTAAAAATGGAAGTTTGCCATCAGTTTCTTTTTCCATGGTGAATTGTATATTGGGGTGGATGCCATTTAGGTGGTCCAGAAATTTCTCCAGTTCTTCTTCAGTATGACTCCAAATTGCGAAGGTGTCATCCACGAACCGGAACCAGACTGTTGGTGTAATGGGTGCCGATTCCAAAGCCTGTTTTTCAAAGTGTTCCATGTAAAAGTTTGCTATGACTGGGCTCAGGGGGCTTCCCATGGCCACGCCATCCATCTGTTCGTAGAACTCATTCTCCCATTGAAAGTAACTAGTTGTTAGGCAGTGTTGAAATAAAGCTGTAATGTCTTCTGGGAAGATTTGCTTGATGAGTGCCAGGGTGTCCCTTACTGGCACCTTGGTAAACAGGGAGACCACGTCAAAGCTGACCAGTTTGTCCGTGTGGTTGAGTTTTAGGGTGCTGATTTTGTTGATGAAGTGTCCTGAGTCTTTGATGTGGGATGGAGTCTGTCTGATGTGGGTCTGTAAAAGGGTTGCCAAATGTTTGGATAATTCATATGTCGGGGAGCCAATGGCACTTACAATGGGTCTGAGTGGGATCGAGTCTTTGTGGATTTTGGGGAGTCCGTATAGTCTAGGTGAGAGAGCTTCTGTCTTGCAAATACGTTGTAGTACGTTGGGATGCAGGGAGGAGCTCTTTATCAGTGTGTTGGTTTGCTTCATGATTTTGCTGGTCGGATCCCGTCTTATTGTTCTGTATGTGGTGGGGTCTAGTAATTCTCTGATTTTGTCTTTGTATTCACCTATGTTCATAATTACTGTGGCATTGCCTTTGTCTGCTGGAAGGATGATGATGTCTGGGTCCGAATTGAGGGTCTCTATGGCGTTTCTCTCCTTCTTAGTAATGTTGCTGGTGGGGGGCTTTGCTTTCCTTAGGATTCTTGCCACTTCACCCCTTATTTCTTCTGCTTCTTCCTCTGGACATTGGTGAATGGCTGATTCTACATTGGCAATGATATCTTCCACTGGAATTCTGGTGGGTGTAATTGCAAAGTTTCCTCCTTTGCAATTACACCCACCAGAATTCCAGTGGAAGATATCATTGCCAATGTAGAATCAGCCATTCACCAATGTCCAGAGGAAGAAGCAGAAGAAATAAGGGGTGAAGTGGCAAGAATCCTAAGGAAAGCAAAGCCCCCCACCAGCAACATTACTAAGAAGGAGAGAAACGCCATAGAGACCCTCAATTCGGACCCAGACATCATCATCCTTCCAGCAGACAAAGGCAATGCCACAGTAATTATGAACATAGGTGAATACAAAGACAAAATCAGAGAATTACTAGACCCCACCACATACAGAACAATAAGACGGGATCCGACCAGCAAAATCATGAAGCAAACCAACACACTGATAAAGAGCTCCTCCCTGCATCCCAACGTACTACAACGTATTTGCAAGACAGAAGCTCTCTCACCTAGACTATACGGACTCCCCAAAATCCACAAAGACTCGATCCCACTCAGACCCATTGTAAGTGCCATTGGCTCCCCGACATATGAATTATCCAAACATTTGGCAACCCTTTTACAGACCCACATCGGACAGACTCCATCCCACATCAAAGACTCAGGACACTTCATCAACAAAATCAGCACCCTAAAACTCAACCACACGGAGAAACTGGTCAGCTTTGACGTGGTCTCCCTGTTTACCAAGGTGCCAGTAAGGGACACCCTGGCACTCATCAAGCAAATCTTCCCAGAAGACATTACAGCTTTATTTCAACACTGCCTAACAACTAGTTACTTTCAATGGGAGAATGAGTTCTACGAACAGATGGATGGCGTGGCCATGGGAAGCCCCCTGAGCCCAGTCATAGCAAACTTTTACATGGAACACTTTGAAAAACAGGCTTTGGAATCGGCACCCATTACACCAACAGTCTGGTTCCGGTTCGTGGATGACACCTTCGCAATTTGGAGTCATACTGAAGAAGAACTGGAGAAATTTCTGGACCACCTAAATGGCATCCACCCCAATATACAATTCACCATGGAAAAAGAAACTGATGGCAAACTTCCATTTTTAGATACGCTGGTCATACGCAATCCGGACCTCAAACTAGGACACAAAGTATACAGAAAACCCACCCATACGGACCGATATCTACACAAAAATTCCAATCACCACCCACGACAAAAGAGAGGCATGATCAAAACCTTGGTGGATCGTGCTAATTGAAACTGTGAAACCCAATTTCTCAACAATGAACTTAACCATCTGAATTGGGTCCTACAGGCAAATGGCTATTCCAAGAATGAAATAAAAAGAGCCATCAAACCAAGAAAACAACATCCAACTGAAGAAAAACAGCCCCCCACAAACAAAGTATTCCTGCCCTACATCAAAGGAGTCACTGACCGCATGGGAAAACTGATGGAAAAACACAACTTTCAAACAGTCTTCAGACCCACCAGAAAAATACAACAAATGCTAAAATCAGCTAAAGACAAAAGGGACCCCCGCACCGCTGCAGGAGTATACCGCATACCATGCAGCTGCGGACAAGTATACATCGGAACCACAAAACGAAGCATTCACACCAGGATAAAAGAACATGAAAGACACTGCAGACTACAGCAACCAGAAAAATCTTCAGTAGCTGAACATGCTCTCAAGCAAACGGGACACAAAATCCTATTTGAAAACACAGAAATACTGGACAACACCAAAAGCCACTACACCAGATTATACAGAGAAGCCATTGAAATTCACAAACACCAGCACAGTTACAATAAAAAAGAAGAAAGTCTAAAAATTAGCAAAACCTGGCTACCAGTCCTGAAAAACACAGCCTGCAAAAGGTCAACAAACTCAGTCCAACCACCAGGACATGGGAATACTTCTCACAATGAACATGCTAATCACGCTCATCAGCCACTCGTTAACATTTCAACACAACAAAAAAACCCACCTAATCTCCTATAATTTAGCTCTATAAATAGAACATTCCCACTCTACCTGGGCACAGAGATTTTGCTTCTATCTGTGCTCCTGCCCTCTGAAGATGCTGGCCACAGATGCTGGCGAAACGTTAGGAACCACAACTTCCAGAACACGGCCACACAGCCCGGAAGACCCACAACGGTTATAATATCACCGCATGGAAAATGGTATCCAGTGAGACGGTACCATATTCCCAAAATACCACAACTGGTCTCAGATTCACCACTGCCTTCATCCTTGTGGACTGGAAGCAACTACTAAACCTGAGCCCAAAACCTAATTGAGACCTCTCTAGATCACTTTGGTGCCCTCACTGTCCATCTTCCCTCAGCTATCGCGGTAAGAGTTAAGATTTAAACTTTGTAACTTGCCCGGGAATTGGATTTTGATGCTCCAAGATGTTTAAAGCTAATATTTCAACTATTACAGTCCTTTTTGTACAGAAAAGACAGTACTTTTATCTTATGCTTTTGGAAGAAAGAGGAAGAGATAGTATTATCAAGGTATTTACTTATTTACAGAACTGACTTGGCCGCCTGTCTCATATAATGATCCTAGGTGGCTCACAACAATCACTATAAGCAAAACCACCCTCACTTTATTACTGCTCAACAAAGATAAAAAGGAAGCCACACTCATGTCATTCCTGCTCAAGGAAAGAGGAATGAGATAATACAGAGATTGAGCCTTTAGTTACAGAATCTTCCTTTTTCCTTTATAAAAGCTTGCCCTCTTGGAACATTCGGTGCTGCAGAAACACCTAGGTTGACTTCACTCTTTCACAAAAACTGATTTGGCAAAGTTACTGATATGAATCTGGTACCTTGGTGTGTTGCCAGAAACCAGATGTGAAAAGATCAGATGTTGTATGTTAGCCTTTCACAGATGATGATACCCTCCAGATGCATCGGAGGACGATTTGCAGAATTCCTAGAAAACATGGCCCTTGTTCTGTGTGGCAATGAGCTGCTTTGCCTTGTAAGCTTAGTATTTTTTCAATGGCAATTTCTCAGTGTGTTTTACCTTTCTACCAACAGCCTGGAAGTCTTTGTGCAGAAATATCTGCTGGAGGGGGAATATTAATCAGCATTTCAAAGGGAGTCAACACAAAGTGGTTGTTACTTAAAAATGCAGACTGCTGAAAACATGATATTCTGAAATGCAGCTTTTCTCTCAGCTGGATGTTTGTCTGGTTCAGGTTCCAGTGCCTTAGAGCAGGGGTGGCAACTGGGTGCTCATGTTCAGCAGGCTGGAGCCCCCAGGTTGTATCTCTAAAAGTTGGCATCATATAGCAGCTGCAATAAGTGTTGAAGGATTCACTTTGCTTATCACAGCTATGTTGTTCATTCCTCCTGCAATTTATAAAAAAAAAAAAAAGGGGGGGGGGCTTAAATTTTTAGTCCTGCTCCATCAGCTCTTGGGGGACAATTTTTTTTTTAAGTGTGGCCTCTGACTAGAAATAAGTTGTTCACTTTGATTTAGGGAACAAAATTTAATGAAGTTGAAAAATCTTCTCCTTTACTAATAAATGCCCTTTGGTTAGCCTATGGTGTGGTGTGAACCCAAACCAAATGAAATGGAACATAATTTTGGAGTCCACTATTTTCATATTAACACTTCATTTTTATATAGCACCCGGAGGTCTCTTTTCTATTTTTTCTCTCATTGATGCAAATCTCTTTTTTGTTGCTAGTGTTATATAGCTCACGGGGATGTTAGGAAATAGATTCAATTCAGAATGAAGCTAAACTATACCTAAATTGGATTCTGTGTTATTCCACTTCCAGATTTCATTAACTCTCCAATAAATAAATAAATATACATGGCTCAGTCTGGTAAGAACCTTTTCACTAAACATGGTGGAAATCTAATCACTCCTCCAGCCTCCTTGTTTAGAAAAAAAAACCCAACCCCCTCCCCTCCAAGCCATGTAAGGGATTTGAAAATGGGCTTTGGAGAGGGGAGTGAGACTGTGTGGTGTAGTGGTTAATGTGTTGGGCTTGATCAGGGATCCCCAAACCTTTCAGCTCATCGACCCCTTCATGAAGTTTCATTGATCCCCAAACATTTATTATATGAAAATTATTTAATAAATACTACTTTAACTAATAGTACTACAAACAAAAGCAACAATAACAAAGGATGGTGCTATCGACCCTTGGAGGGGTCGATATTGACCACATCGGGGAACCCTGGGCTAGATGGAAGGAACCATCTAGCCCAACTAGATGCAGCTATGGAAGGAACGACAATGAATGGCTTTGTGTCTTTCAGCCCATCCATCTCACAGGGTTATTGTGAGGAAAAATTGGAGGAGGGAGTGTTACACACTCCTTGAGCTCTTCTAGGAAAGCTGCCATATACAACTAGTGAATCAATACATGGAATAAATTTCCTTACCTTTTGCATAGTGGCTCTGATCTAGATTGGGATGTTGGGGTGTATGGTAGGATATGTGGAAAAGCATATTGCTTGAATTATGTATCATCTAGGTGGGGAGGGGCAACCATTTTACAACTAGAGGCCACACCGGTTGTTTTGTTTAATTTTTTAACTCTGTGAATCACGGAGAGCAGTGACACCACTGGAAGGATAGCGACAGAATTTTCACCCCACTCCTTTTCAAATGTGGGGTATTTTTAAATTAATGAAATAGGTGCATTGAATCTTTTGGAGGCTTAAGACATCCCTTTTCCTTTTTTTAAATTGGAAAATCACCGTTTTTGGAATTGTCTACCAAATTTCAGAAACAAATGCTATAAGGATGCAAAAGTGCAGTTCAGAGGGAGGTATGGCCCTCAACCTACAGGTTGCCTACCTCTGCTTTACTTTAATCTTCAGAGTTCAGTTTATTTGTGAAATGTACTCTGTGGAAGAACCCAGCACCGAAAGCCTCAATTTGCAACCTAAAGTAAATTTAGAGAGAGAAATTTGGTGTTGATATAGATTTTCAGAGTAGTAGTAATCAGTAACCTAAGATGTGTTAAGTATGGAATGGAGTATCCATTGCTACTCCAAATTTGGTTTCAAAATGACTTGGTGGTTGAATTTAACGCATACTCATAGTGTGATTCATAGCCATATTTAGGGTCAAGAAGGAATGTTCCCCAGTTCATACTGATAAGTCAACCTTTGGAGATTTAACCTCTTTATTTTATTTTATTTTATTTTTTGAATTTTGCCACCGCCCATCTCCCCCCAAAAGAGTGACTCTTATTCTCAGATGCAGCTGGAATTGAAGTCTGAAATCTGAAGCTCTTAGAGGTTTTGGTATCACACTGTCTTTCTGCTATGCATTCTAGTTCTCAATAGATAACACCGGTTGTTAACTAAGATCATTTCAGTAATCCAACAAGATGCACAGAGACTCTTGTTTTTACTACCTTCCAAAACATAATAAACTACTCTCAGATGGACAATATTGCAAATTAATCAGAGATTCTTTTACAGAATTCCTAACATTGTGATACTTGATATCCACGTTTGCTCCTCCCTCTGATCCTATCATTCTTTGCCATCTGTATACACGCTTCACTGTCTTCATATACACATATAGGTCCCTCAATTGTTACATTAACATCCCTTAACAATTGCCTATACCATATTAACTCTGAACATAGGTCAGATAGTGCAGCGTACTCTGCCTCTGCAGTAGATACGGCAACAGAACTCCGTTTCCGAGACCTCCACCCCACCAAGGTGTTACCAAACATGATTATCAATCCTGACATTGATTTCCTATCATGTACATCATTACCCCAATCACTATCTACATAGCATTTCAATTCCAATGGTTTACAAGGTTTTATTAATAAAAAATTATTAATAGTCCCTTTAAGATATCTAAACACACGTTTAATACCTTTCCAATGCCTCTGGGTAGGTTGCACAACATACCTACTCAGTACATTCATTACATTCCCGATATCGGGACGCGACCATTGTGCTAAATACAATAAACTTCCAATTATTGATTGATAGTGTTCTTGATTACATGATGTTTGGTCATTGTCTCCAGCCTCTGTCTTAACAAAATCAGTTGTCATCGGGGTAGGAACCTCCTTGCAATGTTCCATATCATTGTCTCTTAGCAGCTGTTCAATTTTCTTCCGCTGCTCTAGAACGTAACCCCCATCAACCTTCTGAATACCTAAACCTAGGTAATTTCTAATCTCTCCCAGATCTTTAACATCAAATTGTTGCTTCAGTTTTTCAGTAAATTCAATTACCCTCCTTTGATCTTTAGCTATAAAACACAAATCATCTACAAAGATCAAAAGCAACACCTGTTCATCATTATCACATTGCTTTATATACAGACATGGGTCAGCCTTGCTACACTTAAACCCCATTCTTTGCAATGCATCATCTAATCGCAGATTCCAGCAACGTGCCAATTGCCTGAGTCCATACAACACTTTCTGCAACTTGTACACTCTACCTGCATCATTAGATTCATATCCCGGAGCTTCAGTCATAGAAATTTCTTCCCTCAAATCAGCATGCAGATATGCTGTGGTGATATCATAATGGTTCACTACACAATTCCCAGCTGCTGCCATTGCTAAGGCAAACCTGAATGTCTCCCCTCTTAGCATTGGCGCAAAAACCTCATCATAAGTCTGATTCTTAATCTGGGAAAACCCTTGTGCTACAAGCCTAGCCTTATACTGAATATCACCATTGACTAAGGTCGTCTTCTTATAAACCCACCTACAACCTACTGCCCTATGCCCCTCAGGCAGCCTGGTAGATTTAAACACCTTATGGGAATTAATGGCATTCATTTCCATATCCATAGCACCTTTCCACTTTTTCTGCTCTTGTGGTGGCAACTCCAATACCTCTTTATAACTACGAGGTTCATAATTAATAAAACACACTTTAACATCACCTGGTTTGTAACGCTGAGGTGGTATGCCCTTGTTAACTCTTTCAGATCTGTGCAATACAGTAGCATCCTGCTTTATTGGCACACTAGGAGTTAATTCCTCTTAATCCTTAATCACATCTCTGGACTCTCGCCGCTCTGCTAGCTCGAATTGTTCCTGACTAGGAAGAAAAACCTCCCACCCTCCGTGTAACTTCAGCCAATTGCTATGTTCGCTGAAACTTGCTGATCGTGAAATAACAAGTCTTCTGCCACCAGTGAACCTATATCCCTTGGTTCCTGGCTCATACCCCACAAAAACCATTTTCTGTGCTTTTGCCTGCCCTTCCCTATGTACTTCCTTATGCACGTGAACATAGGCTGTGCACCCAAACACCTTCAAATGAGCTAATGATGGCTTCTTGCCATACAAAATATAATATGGTGTTTGATTTACAGATACACTACATAACCTGTTAATTAAATAATTAGCAGTCAGTATGGCTTCTCCCCAGTATCCTCTAGATAACCCTGAGTCAGCTAACAGTGAATCCTTTACTGTCTGTAACGTTAAATTTCTTCGTTCCGCCACGCCATTCTCAGCTGAACTATGCGGATTGGTTCTCCTGTGCGCAATGCCCCTCCTACTGAGCCATTGCTGAAAACTGCCACTCATAAACTCAGTTCTCCGGTCAGTCTGTAAACTACACACCTTTGTGCTATATCTCCGTTCCACAAACTGCACCCAATTCCTGAACTTATCAAATGTTTAGCTTTTAGCTTTCAATAGGTAACAGAACCCGAATCTAGTGAAATCATCCACAATGACTAAGACATATTTAGCACCACCTAATGTGGCTGGTAATGGGCCAATTAGGTCAGCATGAACCAATTCAAAACATTTATGTGACTTTCTATCACTAAATTTGCTTACAGGATACACCTTTGACTTTGCAACCTTACATGCCGTGCAATCCAGATAAGCTTGGCACTGTTTCAAATCCATTCCAGAACTTGCTTCAGACATCTTTTCAACTACTTTGAAACTTGGATGCCCCAACCGTCTATGCCACAAATGTTCACATGAATCATGGTTTGGTTTGTTGATCATAGCTACATCATGGGGTACTTCTGTCTTGGGTTTCATCATCACATACAAACTGTTCTGTAATACACCCTCACCACAGACATGATTATTATTCATAATAATGCATTTACCCTTACCAAACTTTACATCATATCCCTGTTTATCTAACTGAGAAACACTTATGATGTTATACTCTAAGTCTGGTACACATAGCATAGATACACTAAGTCTGGTACACATAGCATAGATAATTCAGTAATTCAGTATTCAAACTTGGTACGAACACAAACCCTCTGCCAGTAACAGATGCAAAACTTCCATTTGCCAGGCTAACATGATCCCATTCAGCCTGCGTAAACCTTTTAAACATCTGCCTGTCATTGGCGATATTTTCGCTTGCTCCGCTGTCAAGGAGCCACGTCTCCTTTAAATTCCTTCCAGTAGAATTAATCACCGACAGCTGGACAGCACTTCGTTGCTTGGAAATCCTCGGCTTGACTTTTGCTTTCCTTCTAGCAACATCACAGTCTTTTTGCAAATGCTTATCAGACTCACAGCGAAAACAACGTTTCATAGATAATACATTATCAGTGTTACAAGAATAACATTCTTTAACAGACATACCGCTCTGCTTTGGACCGCTCTAATTTACGGTCAAATCGCTCTCAGATAAAGACCCGAAACTGGTAGCTAAATTATCGCATGTTTCATTAAGAGAACTGAGAATTACATAAACTTTATGCGCTTCTGAGAACTGCATATCTCTCTGTGCTAATTTGAGGAACAAACCAGTCATATAATGCAAATGTTCAAGAATACTCCCACTGTCATTTAATTTAGCATGATAAAGCTTTCTTGTCAACATAACTTTGCATAACGGTGTGCTTCTAAGATAAAAATTTCTTAAAGCTCCCCAACACCCACTGGCTGACTGAAAATTTCTAACATAACATAATTGGCTGTCCTCCAAACATAAAATTATGCTTGCCAATGCTCTCTCATTCTGCACAATAACTTCCTCATCGTCCAACTCGTCCAGTGGCTCATGGATGAACTTCCAAATACCTTCCCGGCGAAGAAACATTTCCATCTTGTACGCCCACGACAGATAATTGGAGCCATTCAGCCTTTCCAGAGGGAAACCACCTCCAACTGTAGACTGCATTTTCACTGTGCTCATCCTCAGCCCCTCCTGGGCAGACACCAATGAATAAATAGCACAGACTTTATCACACTTTATCCTTTAGCTGCAAACAGGCGTAGGAATAATACACGGCCAGGCACGGAACCTGCAAAAGCTCCAAACTCGCCCCAGATATCCAAACGACTCCTGGATAGGCTTCCAAAGTCCTCACAGCCGTGCCAGCATGCCAGCTGCACACGTTCCACTGCTGGGCCCGAAACCTGTCAGAGTGCGCACCGTGGGGCGGCCTGCTCCTTTTTCCAAGACACCAGTGATCCACGTTCTATGCAGTAAATAGACACTCAAGCAGAGATTAGATAAAATAGCCTATTTACTTTATATACATACGTAGTCCAAATACATCCAACAGCAGTAACAAATGATACAGCAATGCAGCGATGAGAAGTTTCAATCAGCAACGAGAAGAAAGAACACCAGGTATTCTCTGCTTATATACATAAACTGACCAATCACATTATAGGTCACTCTCATCATCTGCCACACCCAACTAAATGATAGCACCTATAGTATGAGTCATTGCTGCCACATCATCCCTACAACAATGGCTGCTAATTGGGTGACTTGCAGTATAATTCCCCTCTCACCTAGATATCAAGCCTCTCCAGTATAATTTATCTATCTGTAAATTCCTGGGTATATACAAACCCCAACATTTAACCTCTTTATTTATTTTATTTTATTTTTCGAATTTTGCCACCGCCCATCTCCCCCCAAAAGAGTGACTCTTACTCTCAGATGCAGCTGGAATTGAAGTCTGAAATCTGAAGCTCTTAGAGTTTTTGGTATCACACTGTCTTTCTGCTATGCATTCTAGTTCTCAATAGATAACACCGGTTGTTAACTAAGATCATTTCAGTAATCCAACAAGATGCACAGAGCCTCTTGTTTTCACTACCTTCCAAAACACAATAAACACACCTACATGAACACAAAGAGTGGCCTGAAAGGTTGATCTCTTCCAATTAGATGGCTCATGAATGGTCTTTAACCCCATGCATATTCTTGTTTCCAACTCTGAGAAAGCAATCTCAGTGAGAATAAGTTTACTAGCAAAATGGATTAAAAGAGGAAGGCTATTTCTTGTTCTGTCTTATCTCCTTGATGATAAAGCTGTGTCTATGTTATCAACTTTATATTCATCAATTAACACATATGGTAGATGTATGTAAAAGTCTTTGGATGTTCTCTCAGAAGATTCCTTGCAGGATACAATATTTACTGAAGTAAATATATACAATATTTACTGAAGTAAATATTGCTTACATTTTAAAGGTCTTTTGGGGGAATTGTTTACTCAGCATGTCTTGCTCAGTCAATTTGATAATGAAAGACTTAATAACCTGGAACAGGGAAGAATATGGAGAATTGCAGATGTCCTTTTGCCGGACTACATAAAGCAAAGATTGCCAGCGGCCCATCATCTAAAGATATAATAAAAATATAGCACTAAATAATGGAATTAATAGTCAAGAAGTAGCAATAGTCAAGATGAATACAATTTTAAAAAATAAAGCAAACACTTTTCTCTAAAAATGGAAAAAGACCCAAAACATTCTGGCTTCATCTACATGCATGATTTCAGCCTCATCCACATTGCACTATTTTAATGTATATTGATATAAGGTACATCATAACCCCCCCCCCCCCATTGCTACTAAATAATGAAACAGAATTTTCAAAAGCATTGAGATCAATTTAAGCTTAACTTATGGGGTTTCTAGCCCATTCTCAGTCATCCAATGAATTATTTACTCTTAACATAACCATCAATATTTGAATAAATATTAATATTTTAGAGTAGGGATAAATGAAACAGTCTTTATCCAGCCTATGTCAGTTCTGTATTGCTCTGAGACAGGGAAGAAGGCACACAAGAGGTAGCTGGGTTAACTACCCAGGCCATTTCCATATGCCATAGATCAGCCAAAGCTTCAACAGTGTTACCAATAGATGGAAAGGGAAATTCCCCCTTTGTCTATTCTCAGGGAATCTAAGATCACCTGGGCATTTTAAAGGTAAAATGTTTGGGGGTAAAAATAGACTTTTTTCAGATCAATACAGTAGCTACGGGGGAGCTACTATTTAATTAACAGCTTCTACACCACAGTTTCTCAACCAGGGTTCTGTGGAACCCTAGGGTTCCGTGAGAGGTCACTAGGGGTTCCCTGGGAGATCACGATTTATTTTTAAAATTATTTCAAATTTGGGCAAATTCACATTAAAGAGGTAAGTTTAATTCTTTATTTTTAGTTTAAGAACACTGTTAATGCATATCTACAGGCCTACACATGAAACAAATATAATAATTTTGTAACTTGTGGCCTGTATTGGAGCCTGAATGTGCAGGGGTCCCCAAGGCCTGAAAAATATTTCAAGGGTTCCTCCAGGGTCAAAAGGTGGAGAAAGGCTGTTCTACACAGAATGAAACAATATTTTTAAAATGCTTAATATTAATAGTATATATAATATTAATCTCTAGTGGCCTTCAGGGGCACTGCTCCACAAGTGGCCAGTTGTGAGACCCTGTTTTTCAAGTTGGGTTCCCGAGAACAGCTGGGAGTGTTGCTACTGTACCAGCCTCCCTGCTGTGTAGCAACCTCCCTGCCTGAGCTGCTGGAGGCCATCTTGGGGTTGGTAGTGGAGTTTCCCAGACTTATGGTTCTGCGGGACTTCAATCTGCCATCCCTGGGGCGTGCCTCGGAGGCAGCTCGGGAGTTCATGGCTACCATGGTGGCCATGGGCCTGTCCCAGATTATTCGGGACCTATTCATCTACTTGCATTTGCATGCTTTCGAATTGCTAGGTTGGCAAGAGCTGGGGCTACTGCGGGAGCTCACTCCGTCACGCGGGACTAGGGATTCGAACCCCTGAACTTGCAATCTTCCGCCCATCTTAAAAAGAGGATTTTCTGGTGTTTCAGAACTAACATTTTTCTTCTCATCCTAGATTCTTCTGGAAGAGATCACAGAGCTGTGTCCTACCTTAGAAAATGTTTTAAACATTCTGGGCTTTCTTTCCCTTGCTGGACTCCTCCCACTTCCCTGTCTAGCCCACCCACCTCCCTCCTGGGGCCAAATGTACCTTCGCTGGCAGTTTGGAAAATAGCAGAGTGTTACCTGGTCTGAAGACAGCAAAGCATTGAGGAAAACGTCAGCACATGTGAGTAGCACAGAGATCTCTCTTCAGTGGGAGACAGACCCGCATTATGTAATAGTTACACTGCCAAATACCTCTGCTGGCACCGCTTGACTTTCTATGCACCATTGAGAGGAAAACCAGGCAAGATTTAATCCAGAAACTGGATTGGAAAGACATTGCAGGAGGGGAGCTGTGTGAGTCTATGGTAGCCAAAATCAGGAGGAGTGTGCTAGCACCTTTCCCAACTAACACATTTTATTGGAAGGCATTCTGCTTTTAATAAAAGTTGCTACAAGGCTCCTTCTGAGCATCTGAAAGAATGTCTTATATCTTTTCCCCTTTCTCTCTTCTCAACTTTTACAAAGAGGGCTTTTAAAAAAATAATTAGTGAGTTTCTTGCAAGTTTTGACTGTTTATTTTGGCTGTTTATTAAAGAGCAATTGCTTAGAACAAATGGTTCCTATGTACAGTATTTGTCACATTAACTAACCAAGCGAAAGAGAGCGAGAGCAAAAATCAGCTAGTAAGTATGTGTTTTCTGGATTGAATGAGACTCATCTTACAGATATAGATTTTTTACATTCCTAATGGCATTTTACATCTTATTTACATACAACACAAATAGTAGCAGTCTCATAGCAATGATGACTAGCCATTTTACAAGAACATATAAAAATTAAGAGATGACTCTAAAAACTTTGGATTTCAATACTAGCTTTAAAAGTTCTGTAAATTGTTCCCATGAACCCATCTGACTTGTTTCTCTAGAAATGCATCCCAAATCTGAAAGAGTCTCTTTAGAAAAACTGAGTCATGTTTAGGCAAACTATACCTTAGTTAACATCCAGTTAACAATTTCACTCTCTTGTCTGAGTAAGGTAACCATGGACAACAGGTTGTAAATAGCAACTGCTGGAGTGTGATGTGTAAGAGGGCTGATTGAACGCATCTAGTTGGCCACTCTCTGGCACAAAATGCACCAGAGCAGTATTTCTCAACCTTGGCGATTTTAAGATGGGTGGACTTTAACTCCCAGAATTCCCCAGCCGTTCTGGGAGTTGAAGTCCACCCATCTTAAAGTTGCCAAGGTTGAAAAATACTGCACTAGAGGAACTGTTGGCCTCATCCAGCAAAGCTTTTCTTATCTTTTTATAAGCAACAATAAAAATCCCTCTCCATCCAAAAAGAACACTGTGTTAGGTTGGTAGCATAATTTTCTTTTTAATTTATTAATCATTTTTAAAAAGAAAAAGAGAATGAACAAGTGAAAGGAGGGAGAAAAATGAGTTGTGCCAATAAGATGGAATAGCCTTTTATAACCATGTAGGGAAAGCATCCCCTGCCTTGTCAATGCCTTGTCGTGGCAAAGGGGCTTGCGCAACTCAATGAAGTCAGGTCAAGACGGACAGGTCATGACGGAGAGTTCTGACAAAACGTGGTCCACTGGAGGAGGAAATGGCAACCCACTCCAGTATCCTTGCCAAGAAAACCCCACGGACAGTACCAAAAGGCTAAAAGATATGACGCCGGAAGATGAGCCCCTCAGGTCGGAAAGTGTCCAATATGCTACTGAGGAAGAGTGGAGGGCAACTCCGAGTAGCTCCAATAAGAGTGAAGCGGCTGGGCCAAAGCCAAAAGGACGCTCAGTTGTGGATGTGTCTGGAAGTGGAAGGAAAGTCCGATGCTGTAAAGAACAATATTGCATAGGAACCTGGAATGTAAGAACATGAATTTGAGTAAACTCCGGGTGACAGTGGAGGACAGGAAGGCCTGGCGTGCCATGGTCCATGAGGTCACGAAGAGTCGGACACGACTAAATGACTGAACAACAACAAGGGAAAGCATGCAGTGCAAGGCTTCTTAAATTCTTTCTCATTCCTCTACTGCAGGAGTCGGCTGTAGATTCTTCTACATAGCAAGGTAAAGATTTCAATTGAAGAGAATATTTGTAGCTCAGGATTGAACTGTGGAATCCTTGGTGCTCTCAGCCTTGTTGTTTTCTTGCAGATGTTTCAATTAGCCTGGCAATGAAACGTCTGCAAGAAAACAACAAGGCTCAGAGAGCACCAAGGACTCCAAAGGTAAAGATTGCCTCTGTGTTTACTTTCTCCCCAAAAGACCAATCAGGGTGTGTATTTAATGAGTTAAGTGTGTACATGTGTAAGGATCTACTTGGGCTGCGAGCATGTGAGGGTCTAATCGGGGTGGGGCACTGATGTTGCTTTTATAACACTAACCTGAACCCTTGTGTTGCATCTGTGGGTGTTTGGGTGTCTGTGTGCCTTGGGAAGCACAGGGTGTGCTGCTTATGCTCTGAGTCACATGACCAGGAGACAGAACGGAAGGGCTTAGAATGGACCGGTCACCAGCATTCTGATTTGCTGCCTGACCGCTTCTCCCCAGGAAATCACTGGGGGAAGTTTTGGGGGAACTTATTTTTATGCAGCCCCTGACCAGAACATCCCATTTCTGAACTGAATATTTCTTTTATTGCGTTTTTCCCCATCCCATCCCACCCCACCCCATCCCTGCCCCAAATTTGGCCCACTTCTGTTCTGCCTTCAGAGAGTTATCCTGGTGACAGAAAGAAGGACAATCAGATGGGGTCCTGAGCCCATTTACATAATTTCTTTCCAACATACTGTTGGGTTGGAAAGAATAAAAATGGTTTCAACCTCACCTCCTGTAGCATCAAGCTCAGCTTACCTAGTGATTCAACCCCATTGCAACATGCATCCAGTTTTTGGCTTCCATTGGCAATGAAGCAGAACACACACATTAGCTGTGACCAGAATCAGGGTAGGGCCAGCTCAAAATATTTTCCTGCCTTGACTGATAGTTGAATCGTTCTCTGTTACTTGTGATGAGAGAGCGTCCTTTGTGAAACTTGAAGCCGGCAGGCTAGGTAATGGGACAAAATACAAACCACAAGACATAAAAAAAATTTTCTTCAATATCCGGTTGCCACTTCCATTAGCACTTTGTTTAAGGCCTGACAGAGTTTGAGTCCTTGCAGATCCTTAACTTTTACTCAGTGTTGGAATCCTGATTTCAATGCTAGTCTTTTCTCTTTCAATAAATTTAGGCTCAATACCTTAACTTACCAGCTGAGTAAGACAACTGGACCAGTAGGCCTGTTGCAACTGGAATGAATTCTCCAAGGCTTTGGGCAACAGTGTGTCCTTGCTCTCTTACTTGTGCCATGACTGATTGAGCAAAGATGCCAGGAACTGAATCTAGTACATTTTACATTTAAATTGTGATCTATATTTGACTGACTAGGCAAGATTGGATAATCACACAAGAAGGAGGAGCTTATCTTCATTACTTGCTATCCTATGAACAAGATCCATCAAATCCTGGTGTTGGTTTTTATTACTTTGCCAATTTTATTATAGCTTAGTGGCTTTTTCAAATACACATATCCTCCCTCACACACATGCAGAGTTTAAGAACATATGTTGGCATCCTGAACCAAACCAAACTTTATCTAATCTTGCATTTTTTTTCCTCAAAGACAGCTAACCAGATAGCTTTGGAAGCTCTTTAGCAAGGAATAAAGTTCTCCAGCTTCCAGTAATCAGAGATATATTCCCTCAGAACATGGATCTTGCATTTAATTACAATGACAAATAACTATTGATGGACTCAATTCTCTTCTAAATTTCATTGAGAAGTTTAGAAAGAAAAGAAGTAATGTGTTTAGTCTAAATTTCAAAATGTGCTCTGGCAGCACATCGGATAAGGAGGCTTACTTGTATTAACTGATAAAACAGGAAATTAACACATTTTGTAGTACTACTAGTTTGGATAGGAAGGATTTCTAGGGTTTCTTGATGGAGAAGGGCCCCACCAGAAAACATTTGCCCACACCTCAAGCTAACCCTGATCTAATGCAAATTTTGTCTTGATGTTCTGTTTCTGTGGGAATTATATGTTTGTATATGTTTAGCAGCAGCACTGAATCAATTTGGTATTAATTTTTATGCAGCCTATACATGTCCAGGTAGTCTCCAGGAGTCAGCACTGACTTGAAGGCACCAAAACAAAACAAAAAACCACAACAACCCATCTTTAATTTTAAGTTTTGTTGTTTATTCAAGAAAATGTGCTAAGTGTAACAGCATTCTAGTTTGATTTGGGAAATGTTTGTTTGTTATTTTATTGGTTGATTGCAGCATACTGTAATCATTCTTTTTTATAGAAGAACAAATGAATTGCATACTAAGAACAGAGTAACCATTGGATTAGCCTTTCTAGGATGTCAACCAACCCAGAATTTCCTTAACACGACCATACCTCTGGTTTTTATATATTTCTCAAAAGTCTGAAACTAGGCATTTTGGTGTCATGCAGTTAAGCTGCAGGCAGGAATAAGAGGCACTGGAATTTGGACAAGAAAGAAGCACCAGGTTGCAAAATAATATGCCTGTTTTGCAAGTGTGCCTAGGTATAGAAGAGGGGCGTGGTAGCTCAGCGGGTAAGATGCCAGGCTTGTCGATCGGAAGATCACAAGTTCGGAGGTTCGAATCCCTAGCCCCACGTGACGGAGTGAGCTCCCGCACTCGCCCCAGCTCTTGCCAACCTAGCAATTCGAAAGCATGCAAATGCAAGTAGATGAATAGGTACCACTTCGGTGGGTAGGTAACAGCGTTCTGCGTGCGTCATGCTGGCCACATGACCGCGGAAGCGTCTTCAGACAACGCTGGCTCTTTGGCTAACTACAGTAAACTACACTAAACTACAGGTGGCAACCTTTGAGTAAAGTACTCTCAGGGCCCTGGACTGACCAGAGACATTGAAGCTAGACAGGCCACTGGCTCCTTTTGGACAAGAGACCTTCCTGTTCCACTTTAGCTTTGCTTGAGTAAAATGGAGTTCCTGAGTTGTGGCGTATTCTTGCTGGGTTGGAAGCCGCTGAGTCCTGAGTCCCTGGCTCATCCCATGGCTTTGGGTTCCTGGCTCACTTTAGAGCAGCCTTTCTCAAATTTTTGACCCTGGAGGAGCCCTTGAAATTTTTTTCAGGCCTTGGGGAAGGAACCCCTGCACATTCAGGCTCAAATATAGGCCAGAAGTTACAAAATTATTATATTTGTTTCATGGGTGGGCCTGTATATATGCATTAACAGTGCTCTTAAACTCAAAATAAAGAATGAAACTTACCTCTTTAATGTGAAGTTGCCTGAATTTGAAATTATTTTTTAAATAAATTGTGATCTCCCAGGGATCCCCTAGGAACCTCTCGCAGAACCCTGGGGTGCCACGGAACCCTGGTGGAGAAATCCTGCTTTAGACTGCTGCACCCTGCCCAGTCCTGACAGTTCCATTTAGTCAAAGAAGCTTTTCAGCTGTTTCATTATAATAAAAGCCTTCAAAACATATTTGAGCAGAAGTAAATGTGAGTTAGTGTGCATACGTATTATGAGCAAAAATTCCCATTTCAAGCCACCTTCATCTTTGGAAAACAAAAGCAAAAACTGACTGTCTCCAGCCTAGAAGTTCTAAACACCCTGAAAAATAATAAATCTGTATTTCCGTTGCAATTCAACAGTCACAACTCTTTGGCAATTGCATTCAGGATGTTTTATGCTTTGTCTTCATGACTACATTTGGAACTGATGCTTTGTCCCTTCACGCATTCACACACTGCCATAACCAAACAATAGAAGGCAATGATGGCTGGGAGATTGATTCCAGCGCTTGAGCCAAATCTAGCTAAGCCAGTTCTCTGCTTTGGGCAGTTCCCACTTTTGTCTGAGAAAACAAAACTCATAGACAATTTGAGCTTTGCAAGATCGTGACTGGGAGAAGAATGGAGAAAGGACTTTGATCCCCAATTTTTTAAGTGCAGAATGTAGGACTGGGCCATATCGTTCTTGCTCTCAGATGGCCAAACAATGACAGGGCTGTACATGGGTTTTGAAATATCAATATTAATGGAGAT
Source organism: Charina bottae (assembly GCA_023362775.1). Taxonomy (NCBI): domain Eukaryota; kingdom Metazoa; phylum Chordata; class Lepidosauria; order Squamata; family Charinaidae; genus Charina; species Charina bottae. Next base: position 68,261,320 of record JALMGJ010000002.1, read on the forward strand.
GAAAGAGGATGTTCTGGAAGTTATCCATCTTGGTGGTTGTTCCCTCTCCCTGGGCTTCCCGGACCTTTTGAAAAGGGAAGCTATCTGGATTGGCAGGGCTCTATCAGAAGACAGGTTTGGCTTGGAAAAAGTTGGCCTCCGGCTGAGCCCATTTTCCAGGCCAGGTTGTTTGCTTGAGTCTCTGTTTTGTTTTGCCTGTTCTTTGGATGCTCTGGCCCTGCACAGGAAGCCACATTAAACAGAGTGTTCATTTTTCATTGGATTATGCTTGGCTGACATTTCCTGAAGGGAAGAGCCCCTTGACATTTACTGGTCAGGATGATTAAAACATCATTCAATTAATTACCAAAAATCCCCTCACATTTCCAATGTTCAGTTGTGAGCAATGAGTTTTTCAGGCTAAGAAGCCAGGATGGAATTTTGACAAGGATTAAGTCTCCTAATATCAAATGCAATACCATGGCTTTCATTTTTGGACCAAGTCTTTTGTTTTATCTCCGTACATAAAGGTTTTATTGTGTAAAACAAAGGGAAAAAAACTGCTGTATTTGTTCATGTGTCCAAGCTTCCAGAGTGAAAAAAAAAGTGCTACCTGTATTAGGGATTTGTGGATTGGCCATTTAGGCCATCAAGTCCAGCCACTGTTCAAAGTAGGAACCCACTTAATGCATTCCCAATTAGGGCTGCCTATCTTCTGCTTGAACACTTCCAGTGAAGGAGAGCAATCACTACTCTGAGTAATTGGGTCCACTGCCAACCTATTCTGTTAGGAAAGGTTTTCTAACACTCAATATGAATCTGCCTTCTTGTAGCTGAAATCCATTATTCCATATCCTGTACTGTGGAATGAAAGAGAACAAGTCTGGACTTCCTTCTTAGTGACATTCTTTCAGAGACTTGGATGGTGCTATCATCACATGTACACACACACGTATGCCTCTTCATCTTTTCTCAAATCTAAACATACCCAGCTTCTTCCATCTTTCTTCATAATGCATAGTTTCTAGTCCCCTGATCTTCCTCATTGTACTTTGATAAATCTGTTCCAGTTTCTCTGAATTCTTCATAAAAGTGATACCTAGAAGTGGACACAATACTTAAGGTGGGGTCTGATCAAAGAGGATTTGATTCAGGTCATTCGTTAATCTGATTGGATGTTTCAAATTGTTTCAAAAAATCAGTTTGATTAGATTGGATGTTTCAAACCAAAGTGTTGACCAGGGTTGATTTGATTTTCTGAACTAATTAGGAAAAAACATTTTAGAAAGTACTACAGCTGCAGTTGGTTATGAAAGCAGAATCTTAATCAATGAGAATCGTGGAGTAAAAAGGCTAGCGGTGTGTTGATACTACAGTATGTCAGAATTCCCAGCTGAAGATCTATGGGCACTGCCTAATAGTCCTGATTTACAGCAAACAGACTCCTTGATCTTTTCTCCTAAAAGAGTCTCTCCCCACAGCTCACCAGTTAAATTTAATCTAATCATGGTCCTGCTATCTGTTTCTGCTAAGTTTGGGCAACGTTCACATCCCCAGTGCTTCATTTTCAGTAGAGGAAAGATTTCTCCGTTTTGTCACTTGGAAAAGGCTGTATGAGATTTTTTCTTTCTGACCTGAACAACTGCTTAATTCAGAAATGAATAACCTTTTGGTGACCAGGGAAACATGCTCAACACGGAGGGTGGGATACAAAGCACTCTGCAGAATGGGTAATGGTGGGATTTTTCAGGTTTTATCTGAGTTTAAGAGAGCTGATCATCTCCTCCTCCTCCTCCTCCTCCTCCTCCTCCTCCTCCTCCTTCTCCTCTTCCTCCTCCTCTTCCTCCTCCTTCTCCTCCTTCTCCTCCTCCTCCTCCTTCTCCTCCTCCTCCTCCTCCTCCTCCTCTTCCTCCTCCTCCTCCTCTTCCTCCTCCTCCTCCTCCTCCTTCTCCTCCTCCTCCTCCTCCTTCTCCTCCTCCTCCTCCTTCTCCTCTTCCTCCTCCTCTTCCTCCTCCTTCTCCTCCTTCTCCTCCTCCTCCTCCTTCTCCTCCTCCTCCTCCTCCTCCTCCTCTTCCTCCTCCTCCTCCTCCTCCTCCTCTTCCTCCTCCTCCTCCTCTTCCTCCTTCTCCTCCTTCTCCTTCTCCTTCTCCTTCTCCTCCTCCTCCTTCTGCATTTCCTCTATTGTTTCTAGGTACTCCCTGCCTCAAAGAAGATAGGAATTGCACCATTAATTTTGACAAGAGTGGCTTGACAGGACTTGAGAGGTGGGATTTTTCAGGTTTTATCTGAGTTTAAGAGAGCTGATCATCTCCTCCTCCTCCTCCTTCTCCTCCTCCTCCTCCTCCTCCTCCTCCTCCTTCTCCTCTTCCTCCTCCTCTTCCTCCTCTTCCTCCTCCTTCTCCTCCTCCTCCTCCTCCTCCTCCTCCTCCTCCTCCTCCTCCTCTTCCTCCTCCTCCTCCTCCTCCTCCTCCTCCTCCTCCTCCTCCTCTTCCTCCTTCTCCTCCTTCTCCTTCTCCTTCTCCTTCTCCTCCTCCTCCTTCTGCATTTCCTCTATTGTTTCTAGGTACTCCCTGCCTCAAAGAAGATAGGAATTGCACCATTAATTTTGACAAGAGTGGCTTGACAGGACTTGAGAGGTGGGATTTTTCAGGTTTTATCTGAGTTTAAGAGAGCTGATCATCTCCTCCTCCTCCTCCTTCTCCTCCTCCTCCTCCTCCTCCTCCTCCTCCTCCTCCTCCTCCTTCTCCTCCTCCTCCTCCTCCTCCTCCTCTTCCTCCTCCTCCTCCTCCTCCTCTTCCTCCTTCTCCTCCTTCTCTTTCTCCTTCTCCTTCTCCTTCTCCTTCTCCTTCTCCTTCTCCTTCTCCTTCTCCTCCTCCTTCTCCTTCTCCTCCTCCTCCTTCTGCATTTCCTCTATTGTTTCTAGGTACTCCCTGCCTCAAAGAAGATAGGAATTGCACCATTAATTTTGACAAGAGTGGCTTGACAGGACTTGAGAGGTGGGATGCAAAAAGGGACTTTGGGGGCATATGAGGCCCTTAAACCACAAGTGCTCCCACTGTCGTTCTATTATTTGGAAATACTGTGCTTTTAAACCTCACTATGTTCTTCCTTTCAGGGGATAGTTACTGTATACCACTTGTTTTGTTTTTTAAAGCTGTTTTGAATTAATTAATTTAATTAAACAAGCAAGCCAATAAATAATGTTACTGAAGATGTGGCAAGCCATGTGGAAAACACTCCAGATGTTCTCTCCAGTTTCAGTTCTTACAAAGAAAAAATCTGTTTTCTAATGTTGTTGATTTTAAATTACAGCTATCCCGGGTTCTTTCACCTGTTGCATCAGTGGGGGATATTAGGTTATTTGGAGCCCATTTTGTCCAGGCATGCAACTGAAACCATACTGGTCACTCTGGTGGATTGGAAACCTTTGGGCTCTTGTAGACCTTTTGTCAGTATTCAGCACCATTAACCATGGCATCCTTCTGGATTACCTGCAAGAGATGGAAGTACGGAACACTATTTTGCAGTAGTTCTGCTTCTTCCTGAGTGGGCAAGATGAATTGTTGGAGAGATTGGCTCAGTGGCTGTTCTCTTGTGTGAGAACAGGACTCAGCTCTCCCACTCCTGCTTTTCAACATCTACATGAAATTACTGGGAGAGGTCATCCTTTCCTTTGGAGAGTAGTCTCATCTCCATTCTGGCTGGGCGAGAGACACAGTGGAGGTGTCTGGTGGGCTGGATGGGAATGAACAAAGTGAAATTGAACTCACGCAAGGCAGAAGTTCAGCTTGGCTATCTGCTAGCTTACAATTTTGATTCTGGGTTGGGCAGCAGTCTCAAGAAACATGTCTGGGAATTGGGAGCTTTCCTGATCTCACAGCTACTATTGAATGTGCAGATGGAGATCAGGGATGGGGTAGACTTTGTCCAGCTTTGCCTAGTAGGCCTGTTCCTATTATATCTGTAATGGGGGCTCTCATGACAGTAACTCACACCCTCATCAGCTTGAAATTAGGCTGCTGCAATGCCCTCTACATAGGGCTGCCTTTGAAGGTGACTCAGAAGCTTCAGTTGGGGCAGAATGCAGCAGCCCATTTATTGGTAGGGGACAGCCACCACTGGCCACTTAATATTTATTTATTTATTTATTTATTTATTTATTTATTTATTTTTCAATTTCTATTACCGCACCATCTCTCCTGAAGGGGACTCTGGGCGGTTCACAAAATACAACAATTAAATGGCTGTTGTGGGTCTTCCAGGCTGTGTGGCCGTGTTCTGGAAGTTGTGGTTCCTAACGTTTCGCCAGCATCTGTGGCCAGCATCTTCAGAGGGCAGGAGCACAGACAGAAGCGAAATCTCTGTGCCCAGGTAGAGTGGCAATGTTTTGTTTGTATTTTGCTCAGTGGTTAAGATGCCAGACTTGTCGATCAGAAGGTTGCAAGTTCGGAGGTTTGAGACCCTAGCCCCGCGTGACAGAGTGAGCTCCCGCACTCGCCCCAGCTCTTGCCAACCTAGCAATTCGAAAGCATGCAAATGCAGGTAGATGAATAGGTACCACTTCGGTGGGATGGTAACAGCGTTCCGTGCGCGTCATGCCGGCCACATGACCACGGAAGCGTCTTCGGACAACGCTGGTTCTTTGGCTAACAAACGGAGATGAGCACCGGCCCCTAGAGTCGGACACGACTGTGTGGGGGAACCTTTACCTTTTTATTTCATTATTGCTGTATTGTAAATGTCTGGGAGTCATTCTGAGATGCAATGCTATGCAAATATTGTAAAATGGATAAAGATTGCTGCACTGTAGCTGCATGTTGGAGTCTTGGAAATGTCACTGCATTGGCATTTTTAAGCAACACCGATTTCTAGCTATATGAACCAATAGAAATGCAGTTATCCTTTGGACTGAATGCTTTTTGTAATATAACTCTTGGCTTAAAAATGCATATGGTATAGAAAAAATTATTTGGGGACGCATACAGCTGAAATGGAATGCATAGCAGCCAAAGGAGAAAATCTATCTGTTAATAATATTTATAGCATGCCTTTCTGCTACAGAACTGACAGTAGCTAATAAAATTAAAATAATAATAACCACAATATATCAAAACACTGCCACTACAAGACTACTTTTTTTGAAGTAGAGAATAAAATCAAGTCTTTACATTTATTTCACTGAGGACACCTTCCAGCAAGGTTAAAACATTTCTATTGACATTAAGGATGCAGAGCCAGTTTGGGCACAAGGCCAACTCTAATCTATAAGAAGGGTGCTGGGTGCACCCATGTATTTAATAGTTTTCCCATTCCATCACATTAAGAATTACAGTTGAGTGGCAACTGTGGTATGGAAAGTGGCAAGAGGAGAGGGGATGAATGGCTATAAGAGAGTAAGAAGGAGGGCTGTAGTAATTAGTGACTGTCTGTAATAAGGACTGCGGACTATACTCTGCCAGCTAGACTTGCTAGCTCATGAAATATGTAGTTTTGTGGGAATATAAAGGATGTGAGGCGCAGCTGCCAAGATACTCAAGTATTCCTTTCAACTCCTTCAAATATGAGTCAAATGATAACATCAAGAGCAGCTACAGATGCACTGCTTTAGATTTCTAAGCTCTAGGAAGCAAGCTGAAGAAGCTAATGGCTCAGGTAATATTCACATCCATTCTTCCAGCCCATGGAAGAGGACCAGAAAAAGAAAGAAAAATATTGCAGGTCGATCTATAGAAATAATGGAGGCTGGAGAGATTTTATATCTGAACCATAGTCTGCATTATCTAGATGATGGTCTGCTAGACAAGATGGATTGCATAACCACAACCAGTTTAAGAAAGTTTTACACTGCATCCTGTGACAGCTGGAAATGAAAACTCAGAATTCAGAACTTCTGATAACTTTTGCACTGTAAAGATGTTAAAGTATGTCCAGTAGAGGTTACACATTCTGCCCTGATGTTTCACACAGCAGACGCCAGGCTCTCCAGCTTACAACGTGCTGAGGCCAGATTCAGCCAGCTGCCTTGCCTCAAAATAACTAGGTTCTGCACATGTTTTGTGTGTTTCAGCAATACAATTAAAAGTCATCAAAAAGTGGGCAATGAACACATTACAGCCTTTGCAAAACTGAGCTTTGGGCCTAAATGAGCTATTCAATAAAATTATATTGTGCGCATAACTGCAGCCACTTGCTAAATGCTGAACAACAGAGTCTATGATGCATCAACACACATAGAAAGGGGCCTTTAGCATCCTGCCTCAGAGTCAAGAAAATCCAGATGCTCGACTGATTTACAAACTTGCCATCAATAATTTCTTAAGACCCAAATAATATAGATGCAATTTATTTATTTATTATTATTATTATTATTATTAATAATAATAATAATAATAATAATAATAAATAGACATTTATTAATTTCTATGACTGCCCATCTCCCCCTCAAGGAGGGACTCTGGGTGGTTCACAACACAACATCATTAAAATACAATAAAAACAATAAAAATATAAATACAATAAAATCCAAGTGGCAGGTGGTTCTTACAGTGCAGCTGAACATATTTAAAATGTTTGAGGCAGCTCTAGGAAATCAGCCGTCTCCAGGCTTGACCACTTTCCTTCTTGCCCCAGGCGAGATCACAGAGCCAAGTTTTTAATTTTTTCCTGAAGTCCAGGAGTGAAGGGGCCTGTCTTATCTCTGGGGGGAGGATGTTCCATAGGGCAGGTGCTGCTGCAGAGAAGGCTCGCCTCCGAGACCCCGCTAGATGGAATTCTTTCATAGAGGGGGTCCGCAGCATGCCCTCTCTACAAGATCGTGTGGGACGGGATGATGTAATGGGGATGAGGCGGTCCCCCAGATAACCTGGTCCCGTGCCATGTAGGGCTTTAAAGGTGATAACCAACACCTTGAATTGGACCCGGAAGCACACTGGTACCCAGTGCAGCTCACGGAGCAGAGGTGTTATGTGTGTTGATCTTGGTGCACCTAAAACTGCCCGCACAGCCATATTCTGCACCAGCTGTAGCTTCCGGATATTCTTCAAGGGTAGCCCCATGTAGAGCGCGTTACAGTAATCTATATGGGAGACAACCAGGGCATGAGTGACCGTTCGAAGGGCTTCTCGGTCAAGGAAAGGGCATAACTGGTGCACAACACGAAGTTCAGCAAAGGCCCCCCTGGCCACGACTGCCACCTGCTCTTCAAGCAGGAGTCGTGAGTCCAAGAGGACCCCCAAGTGCAATCCCATCCAGAACTAAAGATGACAAATTCCCAGAAACCGAGGGTCCATTAATCCACAGCCACTCCGTCTTACTAGGGTTCAATTGAAGCCTGTTTTTCCCCATCCAGACCCCTATAGCCCCCAGGCACTTGGACAGGGTGGTCACTGCATCACTTACTTCACCCGGGATAGAGATGTATAATTGGGTATCATCAGCATATTGATGATACTTCAGCCCGTGGTGACAGATGATCTCGCCCAGCGGTTTCATGTATATGTTAAAAAGGAGCGGTGAGAGTACCGAGCCCTGTGGGACCCCACAAAGAAGGGCCCATGGACTGGATCTCTCACTCCCTATCAACACCGACTGGGACTGGCCCTGGAGGAAGGAGGTGAACCAGCGCAGAACCACGCTGCCCACCCCCAACTCCCTGAGCCATCCCAGAAGGATACCATGGTCGACGGTATTGAACGCTTCTGAGAGGTCAAGAAGAGTGAGAATGGATGCACTGCCTCCATCTCGCTCCCGCCAAAGATCATCCATAAGCGTGACCAATGCAGTTTCCATCCCATGACCCAGCCTGAAACCTGACTGAAAGGGATCCAGGTAATCCGTTTCATCCAGAATCCTCTGGAGCTGCAACGCCACCACCTTCTCAACCACCTTCCCCAAAAAGGGGAGGTGGGAGACTGGGCGAAAATTATCCAGTATAGTGGGGTCCAGCAATGGCTTCTTGAGGAGGGGATGCACCAGTGCTTCCTTGAAAGCTGCAGGAAACACCCCCTTTCTCAAGGATGTATTTACCATCGCTTGGACCCAACCACAAGTCACCTCCCGGGCTGCTTTCACCAGCCAGGAGGGACAAGGATCTAATTGGCAGGTGGTGGCATTTACAGACCGGAGGACTCTGTCCACTTCCTTGGAACCAACAGAGTCAAACTGCTCCCAGATAACAAGGTGAGTACGTTCCTTGGGTGTCTCCCCAGACTCTGCCTCATGCTCAGAGTCCAACTTGGAGCGGATCCAAGCAATTTTATCCTGCAGATGCCTAGAAAATTCCTGGGCCCAACCCTGTAGATGAACTTCTGACTCCCCTTTCCCCAAAAGGGATCAGGTAATCTTAAACAGGGTTTCCGGGCGGCATTCTGAGGATGCAATAAGAGCAGAGAAATATTGACGTTTCGCCGCTCTTACCGCCACAAGGTAAGCCTTAACAGCAGCTCTAGCCTGTGTTCGGTCAGATTCAGTCTTTGTCTTCCTCCAGCAGCACTCTAGGCATCTCTTAATCCTCTTCAGAACCCTTAGCTCTCCCGTGAACCACGGGGAGTATTGGGTTCGCTGGGACAAGAGAGGCCACACAGGCGTGATCTTGTCCAAGGCCCCGGCCACCTCCCTATTCCAGGTAGTAGCCAGGGACTCCGCTGGACCATTCAGCAAATCCTCGGTTATAACCCCCAGCTCCCTCTGAAACCCCTCTGGGTCCATCAGTCACCAGGGGCGGACCAATCAAATAGGTCCCACCTCCCTGCGGAGGGGGGTGGCATAAGAGAATCTCAAAGTCACCAGGGCGTGATCTGACTGTGACAAAGGGGAGAGCTGCAATTCTCCCCTCAGATCACACTGCCATTGCTCCAACAAGAAAACTAAATCTGGTGTGAGGCCACTGTCTCGGGCCCTGAATAATCTGGAACAGGCCCATGGTCGCCATGGTGACCATGAACTCCTGGGCCACTTCCGAGGCCCGTCCCAGGGGCAGCAGATTGAAGTCCCCCAGAACCATAAGTCTGGGAAACTCCACCGCCAACCCCGAGATGGCCTCCAGCAGCTCAGGCAGGGAGGATGCTACGCAGCAGGGAGGCTGGTACAGTAGCAACACTCCCAACTGTTCACGGGAACCCAACTTAAAGAATAGGGTCTCACATCCAGAAACTTGTGGAGCAAGGCCCCTGACAGCTACCAGGGATTCTCAGATGACAACAGCCACCCCACCTCCCCGGCCCCAAAGTCTCGGCTGGTGCCATACTCGAAACCCGGGTGGGCACATCTCTGAAAGAGGAACTCCCCCTTCACTGCCCAGCCATGTTTCCATAATGCACACCAGGTCTGCCCCCTCTTCCGTGATTAAATCACTTATGAGGGGGGCCTTGTTGTTAACTGACCTGGCGTTGCAGAGCTGCAGCCGGAAGTCAGGGTCACCACAAGTATGCTGTCCAGGCTCTGGGTTTGAGCACGGAGGGCCAGAAGACGTCACAGATAATAAACATCTGGGACACCTTCTTCTGAGATGACCTGCCCTCCAGCTCCCGCCATAACATCCCCGGCCCATCACAACCTCGATCACCTGCCCCACCCTATTTCCCCCAGACTCTCTAAGTTCAATAGCCCCCACTCCTGAACTCCCGAGATCTCTGGATAAAGGTAAGGATCCCTCCATTGATCCACACCTCATACACTCTCAATCACAAGGTGGGGGGGACCCTTCCAGTGCACCAGCTTACGCTCTTGGCACTGTTGGAGCCCCAACTCCACTTACACACATCCACTCAATACCATTCACTGTGCTCCCCCCTCGGCCTCTCCCACTGGTCGATAGGAGGGGCACCCCACCCAAAACTCTTCCTCACCCCTTGTCTCTCACTCGAGGAGGTGAGTACTCTCTTACATTCCCACTCACACTCTACTCCCTCCCATGTCTCTCACACTAGCAAGGGAGTAGTACATTCACCTTGGAGGGATCCTAGCCGCCTCAATTAAGTTGACTAAAATTTAGAGCAATTAGGAAAGAATTGTTAAATTCAGTCTTCAGTGGCCATTATCTGGCTGCTCTGAGGTCTAATACAATTCGACTCCAGTCCCCATTCCAGTTCCAGCAAAGTCACAGCTGCTGGTAAGGGCTACCGGCGAAGGGCTACCGCCCAGCTCCCACCAGCCCCTTGAGTCATCCAGGGGGTGGATCCAAGCCCAAAAACCCCAAGTCAGTAAGGGCCGTCACTGTCGCTGCCACCGCCATCACCATTGGCGGTAATGGTCATTGGTAAAGGCCACCAGTAAGGGCCGCTGGACGGGCCACCACCGCCAGCCGGCAAGAATCAGTAAGGGCCGCCACCCACCACTGTTGCCACCTCTGCCGCTGGTAAAAACCACCGGCAGGGACCACCAAGGGCTGCCGGTAAAGGCCACTGCCGTTGGTCGGCAAAGGCTGGCGCCACTGCCGTCGGCGCCGGCACCAAAGGCCTCTGGTAAGGACCGCTGGAAGGGCCGCCGCTACCGATGTCCTGTTTGAAGGTCCCCCGGGCCATCCAGGGGTCAGGGGACTGAGTCGGTAAAAGCTGACAAAAGCCACCAACAAGCCTGCCGCTGACTAGGGCTGTTGCTGTCGCCATCGTTGCTACCGCCACTGCCACCACTGACGTCTCGCCTGGGTTGGCAGAAACGCCTCAGGTTGTCCGGGGGGGGGGAATTGGGCCGAAAAGAGCCGCCGCCACTGGTAAGGGCTGCTACCACCACCGCCACCGCTCTGTCCAGGGTGGATTCCAGAGGGAATTCTGTCCTAGTCTAGGACTTTTTCTCCCTCCCCAAGTCTTAAATCAATTTGGACAAAATTGGGGGGAAGTTGAGACAATTTGGGACTCACCCCCTCAGAGCAGTGAACGACGTCCGTCCGCGATCGCCATCTTGGATTTTTTGGATTTTGCATTTCATGTCTAATCTCTTGAACTGGCCAAGTTTAGAACTGCAATGCCCATAGCCCTGTGACTCCCAATATCATCATTTGCAAGAGCCAATAAATTGCAAACATTTGGCAAAAGTGTAACTTATTCCCCCTTGAAGATATTGCTGGCACTCTATTCCCTGGCTAGGAAGCACATCTAATGGAGTGCAGATGATGTGACCTAATCTTTTGAATGAGCACTCAGTTTGCTGGCCAAATACTGATTGCTCAGTTTTATTTTCCTTGGGATGGGGGTGTTAGTAGTAGTATTGTCTAAGTGAACATTTTAAATGCTTACCAAATTTGTGAATGCAACCAATCTCCTGAAAATGCTGGCCGTTGTCTCAGTTTGGACTTTTCTTGTGTGCAAGGTAATTAGAAACACAGGAGCTAAAAATCCTGGAAATTCAACTGGGGCTCACCCAGACCAAATCTCAGGACCACATCAGTCTACTCAATGATGCATTGTGACACTTGCCATGAATCAAGAGCAAAAAGACACCATCAAGACATTTCGGCTGAAAATTAAAAGAGTTTCCCCGAAATGATCAGGGAGTTTGGCTTGCTTGCAAACCAGATTAAACTCTGATGTATTCTCTAATTAAATTAATCCCTCTTCACAGGAATAGTGGCTGTTATTAGGCACAAGAAAGAACACGACTCAGTTGCATATGCAGCAGAAACTGATAAATCAGAACTGTTTCTGGGACATCCAAATGGCTCAGATTCATGACTAATCAAAGAGTTCATTAAGGAAAAAGAAGCTTTTGCAAGGGCCTATATCCTGCAACAGGAATCCTGCTCCACTGCTAACTCCCTGTCCAGAACAGTACAAATGTAACACATGTTCTGCTTTGCATTTTAATCTTTTCTCCATGAAATATAAAGACAGCATTGGAATATTTAGAAACAGCAGCAACATACAGTATGTAGCAAAGGAGGCATCCTTTGGATATTTTTCAGCAAGCCAAGGGCTGAGGTGGGCAGGCCAATGATGCAGAGTGTGTGGAGGCCGCATAATGAACACTGCACTATTTTACATATTGACTGATACATGAATAGGTAGTTTCATCCACTTGCACATACCTTTTTGGTCATCCTTCCATACAATTATCTAACAGAACATATGAGAAAATACATATTAATATAAATACAAAAAAACCCAATGAAATAAACTTCTGTAGGGCAAAGACACTGAGGCTGGGGGATGAGAAGGAGCTAGCATAAAAATCCCCCATCTTTCTTGTACTAGTAGAGATAACACCAAGTGAGGACCCTGCTAACTCCAGACCTCCATCTTCCTCGACCTTTTCTGGCACAGCAATAATCCAGCAGGGAAAGCACATAGCAAAATGTGAGCATCTCTGATACTAAGTGAGGGTGATGGGGGGGGGGACCACAAAATCTTCTGGCACCATCAAGCCTTTCAGTTCCTTCTTCCCTTTGCTGAAGAAGACTAAGGTAGCTAATCCCCAGAAAATGTTAATAGTGTAGCCCCTTGAAAGCTCTGGTTGCCTACATTTGGGATTCAGTAGGACCAGGACTTAGAACACATGAAAAAGATAGGTACAGCAGGGTCTTAGAACTGGAAGGGAACAATGATTTGGCAGATTAAGCTGGTAACTGCAAGAAAAAATGGTTTCAATAACATGGCAGCACCCCCCGTTTTGTTCCTCTAAATTGTTTTGCTGATCCCCTGAGTCTTCAGACCAATTATTTAAGAGTAAACTTCACTAAATTACACTATTAAACTCTGACTTTTCCTTTCCTAGTCCCTTTAAGAAGAAAAACAAAACTCAGCATGGGACACCTTTCAAATTTTGAGTCAGCTTTTAAATCAAAATATCTTTGAAAGCTGGCATAGAAGGCCTTTTTTGTGAATTTTGTCTGAATGATTGTATCTGCATATTACGAGTGAATGCCAGAGCATGAACACCTCCAGGTATGGAAGGAGAAAAAAGCAGGACAACAGCCCTACTCAGATGGTCAGGGGAAAAAAGGAGTTATCTTTCTTATTTATTTTATTTGTTTGTTGTTTGTTTATTTATTTATTTATTTGTTTATTTATTTATGGTTCGATTTATATTTACCACACCATCTCCCCACAGGGGGACTCTGGGCGGTTTACAAAAATCGGGAATTAAAATTCAGCAGTTAAAACAACATATATTACTCCATAATACAATAGTAATTAACTAAATATAAAATCCAAGATGTGATGGGTTGATGTTTAAAAGGGCACTATGGCACCAGCCATCCCCAAGAGGAACTGTCCCCCCCCCTCCCACGCAAGGCGGCAGAACCAGGTCTTTAAGTTCTTTCTGAAGGCTGGGAGCGATGGGGCCTGCCTCACCTCCGGGGGTAGCATATTCCAAAGGGTACTATAGAGAAGGCCTGCTTTCTAGATCCCATCAGGTGAAATTCCCTTACCGACGGGATCCGCAGCATGCCCTCTCTAAATGATTGAGTGGGATGGTTCGATGTTATGGGGATGAGATGGTCCCTCAGGTAACCTGGTCCCATGCCATGTAGGGCTTTAAAGGTGATAACCAACACCTTGAATTGGACCCGGAAGCACACAGGTACCCAGTGCAGCTGTCACAGCAGAGGTGTCACATGTGCTGATCTTGGAGCACCAATAACTGCGCGGGCAGCCGCATTTATCAGCGCCATACCACTCAAATTCTATCATCCTCTCCACCATTGGCCATCCATCCATGTAGCAGAGATGTCTGCAAGGGAGTAGTATTCCTGCAAGCAATTGTAAGCACACTGGCTTCATATGAGCAAAAACCTTGCACTGTCAGGGTCTTTGCTGCTGTCGGAGATAAGGCACGTGCACCTGACTACATAAAAACTGTCCCCCTGTAGATAGAATGTCCTAAAGGAAGTGATGTCATGACAGTGATATCGGTGGAAGGTTGGGACAGATGAAAAAACTTGAATGTTAAGTACTCCTTGTTTCTGATTATTTGAATAAGTCTAAAGTGCCTAGTAGATCACATTTAAATATCAAAAACAGATTTATCCAGGATTTTAGGTGTCTGCCTCATGCTTGGAATGCATTATGTCAAATCACTGCCTTAGTGCATGTCTAAAAAATGCTTCTACGCAGTATTTCAGCATCAACGAACATATAGCTTTTCCACAAACTATGTTGAATTATCACATTCCTTTTAGTTTTAAATTACCTGACTTACATCAGAGGGCTTCTCCTTTTGTACTTCAACATTCTCATTCAGACTTTGGAAATGACATTTGACATCCATTACAGTTTTCCCCTTTATGTAGCAGGCCACTCATCTTAATGAAGACAATGGACTTTGTAGGAACAGAAAGAGCTACCAAATCAGCATCTGGGATGCAATGTGGATAGCTGCAATGATAAACGGAGGGTGAATTTTTTGAAACCCTGATTGCCTGTGACCTGATTTTTAAAGGCAATTGTTAAGTAACCAAGTCCCCCTTGGCCTGAATGAGAATTAGTTCAGTTTTGTCTCTGAGAATCAGGTAATCTATTTGCTTCATCAATCCCTTCTATACTTAGGTACTTTACCTCATCCATCTCATAATTTCCTGAAGTTGGAGTCATCCATATGTGTTGTGACTACAAGTCATGAATTCCCAATCAACACAGCCATCTATCATTCTGGCCAGAACTTTAGGAGCTAAAAGATGTATAAACATCCCAATGTGCCTATTTAAAGGTTTTTCTATGAGGTGACTGATTCAGAAAAGGTTAATCATTCATCAAAATACCAAAATGGGGGTAAGTTATTCATAGCTCAGAAATTTAAATATAGAATTTCATAGGATTTTAATGAGAAACCATGCCCAGTTCTTCAAATGTCTGTTTCATTTATGCACCATGTCTATGACATTACGGAGAAAACAAAATAGCAGCCACGGGGAGTAATAACAGAAATCAGTTCCTTCTGCTATTGCCATCAAGCATGGATGGGAAACATATAAAATGGGGGAAAGGAAACCTATGAGGATAAATGCTAAATAGGAATGAATAAATGCCAACTAATATCCTGAAAGTACCACATAATTCAGGCAATGACCATTGTCCCGCTTCCATCTATGAGAATTTTTACATTCCTTTCTCAATTTTCTTCCCTCCCCTTCTGGACCTTCTTCCCTCCCCTCCCCTCCTTCTTTCCCTCCAAAAAGTGAAAAAGACTTGGCACTAGTATACAATAACAGAATGACTTTGTCATTTTAAGTTCGTTTATATTTAAGCTGTGTTTGTCTTCTTAGTGTTTGTCTTTAGCATTCTTCTTGGCATTTGAACTAGGTGCTTGCCTAGTTCGCACAGCAGAGGTATCAATGCATGATGCAGCAAGAGGTTTCGTTTTTCAGCCAGCTTGTTGCTGAACCAGAGTGGGAGTGACTGGCTTAAGGTCACCCAGCTGGCTTCTGGACCCAAGGGAAGACTAGAACCTGGGTCTTCCTGCTCCTAGTTCAGCAGCTTAACCAGTACACTGCATTGGCTCTCTTTATTTATAGTTAGTAAAGGTAAAGGTTCCCCCCGCACATTTGTGCAGTCGTGTCCGACTCTAGGGGCCAGTGCTCATCTCCGTTTGTTAGCCGAAGAGCCAGCGTTGTCCGAAGACGCTTCCGCAGTCATGTGGCCGCATGACGCGCGCGGAACACTGTTACCTTCCCACCGAAGTGGTACCTATTCATCTACCTGCATTTGCATGCTTTCGAATTGCTAGGTTGGCAAGAGCTGGGGCGAGTGCGGGAGCTCACTCCGTCACGCGGGGCTAGGGATTCGAACCTCCGAACTTGCAATCTTCTGATCGACAAGCCTGGTGTCTTACCCGCTGAGCCACCACGCCCCCTTTATTTATAGTTAAAGAGTATTAATATTTAAGTGATGGTTGCACCATATCAAAGACCCATGAAGAAGATCAACCACTTTGAGAAGTTTGCTAAAAATGCTAAAACCAGGACAATTGTCAACAATTATGGAGAAAACCCTTGCAAAGGTATGTGATTTCATATCAGCCTTAATTTAATCATGGGATAGAATAATTACATTATTATGACTACAAAGTAATGCCGTTTAACGAGGTTAGCATTCCAGCATGAACCAGTGATGCAGAGCTTTTTCACATTGTTCTAAAATGAGCTGGCCCTCTGTAATAAAATCATTATGTCATCTTTGTCCAAATATGTACAGTCAACACTGCAGCTGCTGGAATCTACTCTGGGTATGTTGTTTACCTTGAATAATGTCTGTTTATAAAATAGTGCTATTTCCATTCCAGCCTGAAAATGTCCATGTGGGGTAAAGGGAGACTGAAGCACGACATATTTCCCAATTTAAAAATATTAGTATGAAAAATCCATGATCTTCTTCTCTCTAAAATGAATAGGCCTTTGTAAAGGAGGAGGAGGACGAAGAGAAGAAAGTGCCTTGCTTATGCTTCACACAGGTGTAAATGAAACTTCCTGTTTAAATTTCATATTTAGAGACAGTAGATACTACTGTTTCACCTTCCTGAAGGGCTGACTGTACATCTGAAATTGGTACGCCATGAGCATCTGGTTTTTTGCAGTGTTCCATATAATGAGCTCAAGCTGTGAGCTGGACTTCATTCCTAGCATTATTCCATTTACTTCAGAGCACCTCCTTCACCAGGAATGAATTTAGAAATCTTCTGCTTTGGGTTATATGTTTGAGGAAGGATGGGATCAATTAACTGTGTGACAGAGTTCTAGCCTTGGGATTGCTGCCCTAAAGACCTTGCTTCATATGGACCAATTAGGGGAAAAAATGCTTGGTCTAGAAACTACAGTTAAATAGGATCTCACCCAGCTTGGCCTCAAAGAAGAGTCAGTGGTGCTCAAACCATTTCTGACAGTTGGATGTTTCTGCACCATTATTTTCAAAGTGTAGTGGAGCATAATGACTAAAGTGTTGGTTTACAACTGAGGTCTCCTTCAGCCATGAAAAATCAATGGGGGACTTTGGGCCAATCAGTCATACTCAGCATAACCAGAGGTTTGCTATTATGAGTATAAAATGAGGAGGTGATCCTCATTTATAAAGTGCCTTGAGTTCCTGAAGGAAAAGTGAAAGGAGGAGGAAGAGGAAGAGAGAAGGAGCGAAGAAGATTCAACAATAACTATGAATCAAGTTCTTCTCCAGATTCATATTATGTGGCTCATGGGTAAGTTACACACCTACTGACCATCCCCTCAGAAGAGGCAAGGAGAGATATCACCCCACTCCCTCCAACTTTGGCTCACAGATGCCTCACTAGCCATTGTTTAAGGGCAGAAACCCTTAACAATATGTTGGTGCAACACCAATTTCATTATATTGGACAACTCATTCAGTACCTCAAGATCTAAGATCAAGGAGGTCCTCCCTGCTTCTTGCACCACTGAGAAAATGTTACAGACCAGGAGAAGGTATAACTTATAGCCACCCTGGCAGAGCCCTCCTTCAAAGGGTTGCCCAGAAAAAGATAACTATGATAGGCTGCCACAGTTAGGCCAAACCTTCTGCACTAGTCTATAGAACTAGTGGGGAGTCCTTTCGTGTTCTACCTAGGACTGTTTTTTCCACTCCGCTCTAGGAAAACGAGAAAGAAAGGTGCTGTGAATATTTCTGCCCAAAGCTCCCAAATATAGAACGTATAAACCTTCTGCCAATCTTGATATACAGTACAAGAGGTAGCTATGCAATCTTGCTTATGCCTAAGACTTTAATGAGAAATCCCCCTATAAAAAGCAATGAAGCCAAATATTTAGCTATAAAAAGGGTTTTTTGGAGGTGGGCAGATAGAAATATAGGGAAACACAGAATTCCAAATATAATCAATACAGTCAGTCTAGCTAAACTACTGACAAGTTAAAATAGTTAATTAGTTACTTATTAGCCCCTTGAATACACTTTTGGATTTGAGCACGTTAATTGCAGAAAGGATGATTGGAAAGAGATCATCCCTTGTGTCTGAGCACTTCTTTCTGCTGAGCATTTATCTCCAATTTTATAGAATTAAAGCCAGACCCTTCTCTGAAGGTATTGATCGTTGTTTGTCCAATCAGGTATAATGCTCCATAGCTAGCATTCTGGATCTAGCCAGTAAACCAGAGTTTATATATAATTCCACTTTCCAAATGACCCTTGATGGAGTTACAAACTTACCTATTCCACCTTTGTACAAATGGGATTGTATGGAAGAGAGTTTGAGGGAAAAGACAAACTGAATGCCATCGATCCAGCCCTCTCAGCATGGGATCCAAGATGCTTTACAGGGCACTATCACCCAAAACTATGATTTTATCATTCAAAAGTTCAGTAAGTTACAGCCCTCCAGCTTTCTCCTCTGCAAAAAGAGTCTTCTTAGAAGCAGGAGTGGGTTGGATCCCGTGAGCTGCAAATGTTGGATATTGAATAGGGTGGAGGAATGAGCTGAGTATGGGCAATGGCCACAGCAGGCCTTCATCTACAAAATCTTCTGCACACAGAAACACACAACACTGTTGTACTTATGTCAAGCACACCCACATAAAGGTCAAGAACCACAGGGAAAACAGATTAACCCAAGAAGAAAGTGTGCAATAATAAAAAATACAAATTAAAAAAATTGTACTATGAAAAACTGAAATGAAAGGATATAGAATTAAATGGAGTGCCTGACCTAATTCCTAGTAGGTGAAATGGGGAGGGAACATAGAAAAGGGGTGGTGATGCTTATACAACTTATTTAACTGCTCAGATAACGTAGGGATAAAATAAGGTGAATGAATGGTCAGGACTAGAACAGAGAAAGAATGAGGATTAAAAAGAATCTACTACAGAACTAATAGAAAAGGTTGGGAATTGATAAAATAAATTCTACTCATTTCGTTCTACTAAAAAATAATAATGGGAATAGTCTGTGGCTTGAATCATGTCAACTGGATTTCTATTTTCTTAGTGGAAACGTTTCACTCCTTATCCAAGGAGCTTCTTCAGTCTGAGTAAAGTTAGTAAGGGAATCCTTAAATATGTTTCTAGGCTGGCTGTGTGACCTTGCACCTGGGGCTAGGTCATGGTTATTTTTGAGATGTTTGTTTCTAAGTCCCTTTATCATCTAAAGGAGGATCGTTAAGATTACCCTGCTGCTGTTGAGCTTGTGAAATGGTCTTAATCTTCCTAGGCACAGAAGACAAAGCAGGAAGGAAGATAGGGGAAAGGTTATGCCTGAGGCCCCCACCTCTATTCAAGGAAGGATTTTCCAAGTTGGCATGAATGGATTCCTTGACCCCTCTCTCAAACCACCTATCTTCTCTGTCTAAAATGTGAACATTAATGTCCTCAAATGAGTGTCCTTTTTCCTTTAGATGAAGATAAACTGCTGACTCTGGTCCTGTGGTGTTACTTCTCCTGTGTTGGGCCATCCTCCTGTACAAAGGTTGTTTGGTTTCTCCAATGTAGAGTTCAGAGCACTCCTCACTGCACTGGATTGCATACACTACATTGCTTTCCTTGTGTTTTGGAGTTTGATCTTTGGGGTGTACAAGCCTCTGTCTCAGTGTGTTGGTGGGTTTGAAATATACAGGTATGTGGTGTTTGCCAAATATCCGTTTGATCTTTTCAGACACGCCAGCCATGTAAGGAATGACCAGGTTCTTCCATTTACTCTGAGTCTCAGCCCTATCTGTCGCTGTTTTAGGTCTGGTAGACTTAGATTTGGTGAAGGCCCAATTTGGATATCCACAGGCCTGCAGAGCTGTTCTCAGATGCTGCTTTTCATTCTTTTTGGAATCCATGGAGGTGGGGATGGTTTCTGCTCTGTGTGACAATGTCCTGATGACTCCTAGTTTGTGCTGCAGTGGATGGTGGGAGTCAAACATCAGGTATTGATCTGTGTGTGTGGGTTTCCTGTAGATCCCTATTTCTAGCTTGCCACCAGTCCCAATGAGGACTTCACAGTCTAGGAATGCCAGTCTGTTGTCCTTGGTGTCTTCTCTGGTGAAGCTAATGTTGGCATCTATAGTGTTTATATGGTCCGTGAAGGCCTGTACTTCCTGGGCCTTGATTTTGACCCAGGTGTCATCCACATACCTAAACCAGTGGGTGGGCACCGTTCCCTGGAATGTGTTGAGTGCTTTCTTCTCCACTTCTTCCATGTATAAATTGGCCACAATGGGTGACACAGGAGAACCCATGGCACAGCCGTGTTTTTGTCTGTAAAAGTCACCTCTGTATGTGAAATAAGTGGTGTTAAGACACAGGTCCAGAAGATGGCAGATCTGGTTTGGGTTGAGATGGCTTCTCCTTTCCAGGGTGCTGTCCTCTTCTAGTCTCTTCCTGACAGCGGATAGAGCATGAGTGGTGGGGATGCTGGTGAAAAGGGAGGACACATCAAAGGAGACCATAGTTTCATCTGTATCCAGTTTCAGGATCTTTGCTTTGGAAACAAATTCTTCCGAATTATGGATGTGGTGTTCAGAGTGTCCAACTAGAGGTGCTAGTATGGTAGAGAGGTGTTTGGCAAAGTTGTATGTTACCGAATTGATGCTGCTGACTATGGGTCGGAGGGGTGTTCCTTCCTTGTGGAGATTGATGACTTTTATGGTCAAGTTCAGTCTGAAATTGATAGAACATGGAAGCAAGATCTTTTACAGACAGAAACACGGCTGTGCCATGGGTTCTCCTGTGTCACCCATTGTGGCCAATTTATACATGGAAGAAGTGGAGAAGAAAGCACTCAACACATTCCAGGGAACGGTGCCCACCCACTGGTTTAGGTATGTGGATGACACCTGGGTCAAAATCAAATGAAATGACATGAAAAGACTTTACTCAGACTGAAGAAGCTCCTTGGATAAGGAGTGAAACGTTTCCACTAAGAAAATAGAAATCCAGTTGACATGATTCAAGCCACAGACTGTTCCACCTGGATGACTGAGAACCTTCATAGACATAATAATGGGAATAGTTGATGGTTTAAACTGGAATAGAAAAAGAAGAAAGGACTGATTAAGGATTAGAAAGAAGACTAAAGGATTGGATGGAAAACTAAGGAATTTCAGTTTTTCCTTTTCAGAGGAATAAGATTAGAATCAGGAAAAGTTTAATACCAAACAATTAGCAAACAATAGGCATCATTTTGGCACTCTAAATGCAGCTGACTAATTGGGGGGAAAAAACTATTACAAACAAGAATCCTGCGGAACAAAGCAGAATAAAAGGTTCAACTCTGTTTCAGCAGCCATTATGACCAAAAAGATTTGTCAACACTCAACTTGTATCTCCCTTTCCCTATTCCTTCCTTATCCTGGAATTTTCTGGAGAAACAAAACTTAAATGTACACTTTTTTGTTTTTTTTTGTTTGTTGTTTGTTTTTAAGGAGAGTTTTAATTTTTTAATTATTTTTTCCAGGCTATAATGAAGAACTGCATTCTGAAACCTTCAGCTGAAAATTTACTTAGTTTTAAATATGTTTCGTAACTCAGTAAAAAGAACACCTTAAAAGTGGCAGTGAGGGGACGTAGATAGTCATACTTTCCCATTGCTACCAGCACATAAAACAGACAATTTTTAACAGTTGTAAGTGACAAAGGGGAGGTAAGTGGGCAGGAGGAGGTTACTTAATTAAAGAACATTCCTGAACGATATAATATTGACAGGCATCTATCATTTTTTCCCCAACATAGACTTTTACTGATCCCATTTAATATGGGGTTGCTTTGGATCAATTCTGCTTCGCCTCAGAATCCACCAATTCAGTCCAAAATGGTCCAATTTGGCTTGAGATTTGGGAGTTGTGTGAATTCAATGCATACTTCTGAATATGACAGATGCTCCTGCAATAAAATATGGAAGACAAAAAGGAATACAGGCATGGTCTGTACGGTTTGGTTTCCTCCTTACTCAGATTTTCACATTCTCCCCATACTTAAGTTCTCTCTATCAGCTTTACGTTTGAGGGAAAATTGCTCTTTTAGTATGTTAAAATTATATGTTTTAGTAACCAAATAAGCTTTCATACAACCACTCCAGATGAGCCTTTGCTTCATTTAACTTCATAGGAATTAAGCCAAAGTTTTATGATGAGACGTACAAGAACAGACTGGCCTTGAAATCAGTTGATGTATATTTAAATACCTCTTGCCAGAGAAGAACAATTTTAATGTTCAGAACTGTGGGTTTTCTGGATCTCTGGAGGTCAGAAGTTTCAACGCAGGTAACATCTTCAAATCCAAGCTGAGACATGCTTGTAAAATCACAAGTCACTTCTCACTTGGCATTCCATTTCTCACTGGTAATGTTTAAAGCAGTTGTGTCACTTAATCATCACTTCTTAAGTTATCAGAGAGCATTGCCTCATAACAAGAGGCAGTGCTCCAATAATTGGGGCCAATCTGGGCGTGGGGTAGTGGTTAATGCTATCAATGTGTTCCTACTCTGATGCTTAGTTCTTTCAGGCCTATATCTCAGCCAAACATCATGCTCTGGCAGACTATGGCCTCCCCTGGAGATGAAAATGTTACTGTTTTTGCCAGTTTTCTCCATTTCAGGAAGCAGGGAATTTCTATAGAAAGAAGTCATAGGCCAAGAAGCCCATTTTGCCAGAGTATGCCATGATTAAAATGATTCACCTCAGTGTAGTCTTCCAGAGCAGGACTCTCTCCTCTGCTTGGTCTCTTTCTACCTTAACACGCACGCGCGCACACACACACACACACACACAATTCCTTCTTTAGATTTTGCAGGGAAAATACTGTTGTGCAAGATGTTGATAGCTAACTGAAGATAACAGTAGATATAGAAAGATGGAATCAGATGCAGAAGTGATGCTAGACAGGAAACTGTAGTCATCCAACAACTGTCATTAGGGAAAGAAGCAGAGCTGAAACCTGGATACAGAAAACCAGTTGCAGTAACCTGTTGATGCAAGTGGAAAAGCTGAAAAAGGGGGCAAAAGAAGAACGTCAGAACAGTCTACATATGAAAAATGTATTGAAGAATCAGTAGGAAGGACAGGTTGAGGCGTTAGGAACAGTGACATCATATCTTAAAGCACAGTTTTCCAAAGTGTGTGTCGCGACACACTACTGTGTCGCCTGCGGTGCCCTGGTGTGTCGCGCAAAAACCCGGAAGCGCTGATGGGGGGAACCGGCAGTGACGCTGATTGGCGGGGTGCCACTTCTTCCAGTTCCCCCCATCAGCGCTTCCGGGTTTTCACGCGACACACCAGGATACTGCAGGCCATGCCACTGCTGCCACCACCATTGGTGTGTGTCACCGACATGAAAAGTTTGGAAAGCTCTGTCCTAAAGGTTTTAAGGAGAGACATAGACCAAAAAAAGGTCATGATCAGCCTGATTAGCCCACTGGTTCCCATAGTCCTCATCATCCTTTCTCCATCCAGAGAAAGAAATCAAAGATCAAGTTTACCATGGACAGTGAGAGACAGGCAATGCTTGTAGTTAACTTTAACCTCTCTCTCTTATCCCCGTTTCTCTATTTTCTTCCTGATTCTCCCTTTTCTCCTCCCACCTCCCTTTAGATTAGAATACTGATGTTTGTAATCATGTATCAACTTCAAATGCTTAATTGTAATTTCTTATTTAATCAGTAAAAAAGTTTTAAAAAACCTTTAAATTTATCTTATTCTCAAACTTTATGCTCCCATTTTATTCAAATAAACATAAAAAGCAAAAATGGTGTGCTTTCCATATTTGTAGCATGGCCATGCTTGAAAGCTTGAAATGGATGATTGAGTGAGATAAAGACCAAATAAATGCAGGATACTTGAGAAGAGACATTCCTGGAGTTGTGGATTGACTGACAAGTCCAGCTGCTAAATGTGAGGAGCCCTAAGGGGTGATCTCAGAGCTTGGTCCACTGCTCCTGAACAATATAATGATATCTATGGTGAATGTGAGTAATCCAAGAGGTGATTCCAGAGTATAACCTACTGACAGGTTAAAGTAGTTAAATGTGGGAAAACATTCCCAGAGTGCAGGTTGGACACAGTTAATGTAGGATTCCTGGAAAAGCAATTTATTGAGGGCAAGATGACTGAAGGATCCATAGCATGTAGTGTGAACGAGGAAAGAGTATGCGAACGTGCACACCCAACCCCCATTTGGGCATAACAGGAGCATAACTCTGTGAGAGGAAGAAGAAGAAGTATTGCTTCATATTCAGTGGGTAGTTTTCCTGTGAGTTGGGAAAACGTGTCAGCATTAAGAGGAAATTTAAGAGCAGTGTAGCATGAAAAAAGGGAGAACAGCAAATGAGTAACAGAGATTCCAGAGGCAGTAAGCTTTGTAAATGCTTAAAGCTGGGATCCACCATCCTCCAGGCTTAATCTGGCCTGCTCAGGTGTCTATCCTTCCTTACTTGAGCCTAGTCTGTTTCCTGCCCCTCCCACCAGAAGTCCTGGCAAGAGTTGGTATGAACCTTTCCCTACCTTCTGCTGACAAGCAGTTGATGATCAAAGATTGGACATTTCAGAAATGCTCCATTTGGGGTTGTTGTGAGGTTCCCCTGCCCCGCCACTCTCCAAAGGAACACTTCTGAAGAGAGACTATCTACACCTCAATTGCCCAATTAACAAGCCATTCAGGTGTAAGGTCAATACAGCCACCTTGGAAGACATATATGGGGTCCCCTCACCAACTTTTGCCCAGACTGAAGAAGCTACTTGGACAAGCAGCGAAACGTTTCAACCAAAACGAAGAAATCCAGTTGCCATGACTCAACCTACAGACAATTCCACCTGGATGACTGAGAATCTTCATTGACTTCTGAAGAGAGAGTGCTGCTTCTCCCTGATGAGATTGAAATAAGGAGTTCAGCTTCTAGAAACTTAGGTATGTCTTAAAGTATTGCCAAAACCAGGCAGATAAACTTGTAAGTGTTCAGGATGCATTTAATCGTGAGTCTATATATATTGGGGGTGTGGTGGCTCAGTGGGTAAGACACCAGGCTTGTCTATTGGAAGATCGCAAGTTCGGAGGTTCGAATCCCTAGTCCCGCGTGACGGAGTGAGCTCCTGCACTCGCCCCAGCTCTTGCCAACCTAGCAATTCAAAAGCATGCAAATGCAAGTAGATGAATAGGTACCGCTTCGGCGGGAAGGTAACAGCGTTCCACGTGCGTCATGCCGGCCACATGACCGTGGAAGCGTCTTCAGACAACGCTGGCTCTTCGGCTAACAAACGGAGATGAGCACTGGCCCCTAGAGTTGGACATGACTGCACAAATGTGCGGGGGGGAGCCTTTACCTTTACCTATATATATTTAACCAGCAGAAGCAGCATCAGTATTGAGAAATGGACATAGAAGCTTTGGATTTAGAAGGCTTCAGGTCCATCCCCAGCATCTCCACATAGGGCTGAGAAAGGTTCCCAACTGGAGGGCTGTTGTCAGTCAGTGTTTGGTGATATATGCATGAGATAGGGATCACAGTATGGGCAGAACCTCGTGTTCCATAACACAAGCAGAAGCACTGAGAACACAGGAAACATTCCCCTGTTCTGTATTATGTCACCCCTTCTGTAGTGACGCATGCTGGGGCTTTACTTAGGAGGAGAACAAAATATGTTCCAGTAGGAGAATTTTGAAAAGCCTGGCAATGTTCTTTAAAAAAAGTGAATGGCTCTTTGTTCCGTATAACAGGCACAGATCGCAATAAGTGAGAGGAATGAGTATCAATGGTCCTGTATGTATATGTGCTTGTACTGGGTGTTTGTCTGTATTTCAGCCAGATGAAAAGAGTAATCTTTATATAAATTAAATAAATAAAATAAATAAATAAATAAATCTTTATAATACTGCACACCAGTCTTTCCCTGCCTGGCACCCTCCCAATAGGCTGTAATTTCAATTTCCAGAACATCTAGCCAGCCTGGCAAATAGCGTAACTAACTGGGCATACAAGAAGTTGCAGTCCCAAGACATCTGGACAGTTTCAGGTTGGGGAAGGATGGTATGCAGAAATAATTGTATGCGATGATTGCAGAGAAATCACCACTGCTGCAAACAGGCCAATATATCTGAGTCTGCAAATTAGCAGAGCAAGGGCATAGTGTACAGGGCGCAATAGATTGAACAATTATTCTCAGGGTTCATCCTGTGGCTCTTTCAATCTACCATTTCTTCCCTAGACTTCTGCCATCGCTACTGTGTGCCTTTGTGAAGCAGGTTTCTTCATTCAGCAGTGTCAACATTTGTGTTTTGTTTAATCTTTCCCTGGGAATGCAGGCTATGCTATCAAGAGGGAAATACCTCCTCAAAAGCTTTGAAAAGTAGAAGGATCAAGGATCTGAAGTTACTCAGCATATGAATGCCAAACTAGCAGCAGCACCATGGCAACAGAAAGAAGAGTACTTGGCGTGGAAGTCAGGAGCGAGCCAGGCCTTTGAGAGAACACAACAAGTAAATGAATGGAAATAACATGATGTTCTAGCTTTTCTGTGCTGTGAGAGACATGTGCAGCTTAATCCCCAGTGGCAGAGGTCCCAGAACCTTCAGGGTCCTTCAGAAACAGATGGGAAGGTGATCAGGGAGATGCAGTCTGGAGGTGTGCTGGCAAACAGAATCCTAGAGAAGTATATATTCAGGGGCATCTCTTTTCCAGGCTGCAGCCAAAGGCTCCCATCTGGGGAAGAGAGAAAGAGTGAGACAGGAGGGGTCACAGAGGAACCTCAGGACATTCAGCAGGAGATCCTACCTTTGCTGAGATTGGGTTTATTACAATAAAGCAACGCAACTTTCCCATTGCTACATCCAAATCTTACACAATTTAGCAAAAGGCTCCAAGCTGTAAGCCTCTATCCCATTTATCACCATTTCTGTTTAAAGCCTTTAAAGGTGGCCAGTATTTATTGGCCACATTTAAGGGTTTAAGGAAAAACTTTCAAGGCAGTTATCCTCTGCATATGCCTCTCTGAACTCAGCTGAACTTCAGTCCTGTACAAGATTGTGCTGTAAACGTGGTAAATCACAACAGCTCTGTCCCATGTCTTGATGCGGCAATACCTCTTGGCTTTGAAAGGGCAGTCTGTGAATGCAGTCAAGGACTCTAGCAGGAAAGGGCTGGGTAAAGACTTCTCCAGAGGGGGAGGTTCTAGAGAATTGATTGTTTTTTTAAAAAAACAGAAGGTCATTTGGGGTTGATGAAAGGAGTATTTGTTCAAAAAACACAAAACTGCAAATTCAAAATACAGCAGATTGATGGTTATGGAGAATACTCTACACTCCAGAAACCGAGATCTGCGAAAAACAAAAACATTAGAAACATGTGCCTTGAATTGAAACTGGTAAGAACTGGAAGATACTAAGGGAGCCACGTATGTTACTGTACTTTATTAAAGTAGCAATATATATCTTCTAAAATGTAACATGAAGTCCATGCTAAATAAATAAAGACAATAATGTAGGAGGGTCTTAAATGTGGAAAAGCCATTATGCATGCCATCTAGTGACAGAGACTTTTAATATGTTTTGATTGCTTGCTTAAACAGTTGCGTAAAACTCAACCAGCAATAAAATAAAAATGAAGCACTAAAACAATTTTTTGAAAAGTCACCAAAATGCATGGTATTTAATTGCCCACCACTGACTTCCAGGTCCAACTTCACAACATGTTTTAAGCAACATATGAGACGGAAATTGGTATATTTAAATGTAACAGTTGCTTCTTGGAAAGAAAAACAGCCTTAGGAGAAGCTCCTTCCATCACTGTAATTACAGATGAGGTTTATCATTTTTTAAAAATGGAGTCAAGTGTGGAAGAATCTATCCCATAGATTAACAAAGATGTCCACCCAATTATTAAATACTTAGAAACGGAGAACCAGAAGTGGAGAAGAGACTTGTCTCTCCAAGTTGGGCTGCAGCTATCTAGCTGATGCTCTGTCCATCAGTTCAGCAGAGCCCCAAACCACTCAAGAGTCTTGTGGCACCTTAGAGCCAAACAAGTTTGATATGGCATAAGCTGTTGTAGAGTTGAACCTCTCTGCTTCATTTCTCCTTCATTTCTAAATTCTGTATTGGTGGATCCATTTCTAAGGTTTCCTTCAAGGCACCACAATTCCATCTCTCCTAGAATGGAGGTGTCAGTCCACAGCTTTCCACCAAGTAAAAGATAAATTATAATGATCCATGGTGAAAATAGCTTTCTTTAGTAACTGAAATATGTTTGAGCTTAACCGGGAATAGGTCAACACCCATTTTCTCTGACACCACATTTTTCCTTCTGACATCCTCAGCTCTTCTTCTCAGCAGGTGGCAGTCACCAGTGAGTTCTTTGGCACACAGAGGCTTTGAGGGCTATAGGTTGCTCCTTCTAGAACTAGATTCACACATCCCACAAAGGATTGAAAATGAAGAGCTTTTCACTTCATAGCATTTAAAATCCTGTTCCAAATTTTTCAGGATCTAGTTGCCAAATCTGATTGGTCTAGTGGTTAAGGCAACAGGCTAGAAGCCAGGAGGCTGTGAGTTCTAGTCCCGCCTTAGGCATGAAAGCCAGCTGGGTGACCTTGGGGCAGTCCCTCCCTCTCAGCCCTAGGAAGGAGCCAATAGAAAACCAGGAGTCTGAGAGTTCTAGTCCCGCCTTAGGCATGAAAGCCGGCTGAGTGGTCTTGGGCCAGTCCCTGTCTCTCAGCCCTAGGAAGGAGCCAATAGCAAACCAGGAGACTGAGAGTTCTAGTCCCGCCTTAGGCATGAAAGCCAGCTGGGTGACCTTGGGCCAGTCACTCTCTCTCAGCCCAACTCACCTCACAGGGTGGTTGTTGTGGGGAAAAGAGGAGGAGGAGGAAGGAGTAATAGGGATGTTCCCCGTCTTGAGTTATTTATAAAAAATAATAAAGGCGGGATAGAAAATAAATAATGAATAAATAAATAATTTGAAAAATGATGGTAATTGCAATTGGTTTGTTTTTCACAGTGCTAATTAGTTTTCCCTTGCTTGTCTCCTAGTTACAAAATTCTTCTAATGTATAAGGATGAAGAGTCAATAACAACTCCAGCTTTCCCCTAAAAAATGAAGATACTCTATAATGGGCCTCATTTTATGAGTTCTCCTGGCTAGAAGATGAAATGTGGTGCTCCGGGAATGCCATACTATTTCCCAAAGGCATCTATCCAAGCATGACTGTGGCCAGAAATATCCTATGGTAAGCACTATTTCCATAAACAGAAGGCATACCTGACTTACGTAATTGGCAGTATTAAACTGAGAGATTGAGCCTTAAAATTGCTCTGCTCTGGATGGCAGAGTTTACATGTTTAAGACTGATGGAAAATCTGAGTGTATTCATCATCACAAGATTTAACAAATATTAGTTAAAGGCTCTTGAGCAAAGTATGATGTATTTACAATCTTTTTCTTTTAACCAGGACTTGTTTTTCAGACTTGAATTCTTATGACTTGTTAGAATTCTTAAAAGATGCCAAAGTAAAAGATTTTATCTACTCAAGAATCTCAGAACTTCACTGAACTGAGTTTTCCCTGGATTCCCGGTAACTGAGAAAGAAAATACAGATCATATATAATCATTTATAATCATTTTTACAGCTAGGTAAAATCCAAACCACTACTGGGAATAGGAATTCGATCATGATTGACAAGATGGGCAGAACACGCATTCTTAAGCCATCTAGGGCTCACTTGGCAGGGCCAAAAAGTCACTGTGCCAAGCCTTTCACAAAATTAATTAAACAACAAAACCCATTCATTGTTATTATTAAACATACTGAAGTCTTACTCTCTCTTTCTAGCTCTTTCCACATCTTTTGGGTCATTTCCCTGTAATACAATTCTTTCATTCTTGATGATCTCCCCTCACTCAGGGTGTTGCACATGAGTGATGGCTGTTTCTTGATGGGGTTGATTTGGCAGAAGGCAAAATGCTCTTTTCTCCAAACCCTAAGCTATGCAAACAGAATGTCCCCATAACACCAGTGAAAACAGAAGTGCTGCAATTTAAACAGAAGCAGACAACAATGCAAATATGGCACAATTCACTGCTGCTGCAGCTTCATCCGAAACAAAGACTAACTCCACAACTAAGTGCATGGATGTGAATTGCCTTTGGCATCTTGTACAATTAGAAACATTCCACTGCGGTAAAAGGTGAAATAAGCTGCAAGGTAGGGGATGGTAGGTAGGGGATGATGGACTGTGGTACGATATACTTCACCATAAGAAGTTGATGATCATCTATTGGGACATGCAGTGATTTCCTTTACATAATGGATTCCATAACTACACAACGGAGGGTCACTTCATGATGAAGATAAGAACATAAGGACCCTGCCAGATCAGGCCAATGGCCTATTTAGTTCATCATTTTGTGTCACTCTTGGCCAAGGGAAGCTGATGGGCAGGGCAGAGCATTCCTTCCACTTTTGCTCCCCTACCAGCAGCTGGTACTTCAAAAGTTACTACTACCAAGAACAACAATAACAACCACCTCAATACATGGCTTCATTTAGGGTCACTTGCTCCCTTTTGGAGAACGGGAAGAGGAAGATCTCCCCAGAGGCCTCCATAAGAACTTGGGCCATATTTTGCAGATGAAATCACTCTAATTCACGTTGGCCTGAGCTCCACATGTGTGCTGTTGGTGCAAGGGGATTATGTGTCAGAGTTCTCATGTGAGAGCAAATTGTTTTCTTTACTTTCTGTAGCGTCTTTACAGTTTACTTTCTGTTTCCCAAAACAACTTCACTGATAAGGTGCAGGTGGTTGCCACTACATGATGTTATGTCTCAATCTAAAAACTATCCCATGGGAACAAGCGCCCTAGCAATTTCCCGGGGTGAGACAGTATGCTTGATTAGATGCAACACCGCCACCTCATGGCAGTTTATACTATGTGCAATCCTGAACGCTTTAGGCTTCGTAAATCTGAAAAAGCTTTGTGACCCTCTGATCCTAAGGTTCCACCAATCAGAAAGCTGAAACAAGTGTATATCTCAGCTGTGAACTATGGGTCTATGCTTCTTGACTTCTGTCCAGTCTTTTAGCCATGTTTGTGTGTGTGTTCTACTTCTGAAGACTGGGAAGTGCGTAGCTATGCGTGGCTGTGTGTGTAGGCCATGGCATGAGCCCCTTCATGTCTGTCAATGGAAACAATACACAAAACTCTGCTTGTAAGTTTGTTTTTCCTTTTTGCAATAATGTAACTGTATATACATTTATTGCCTTTATTACAAGTAAACATTTTAGCCATAAAAGCTGCACTCTGTCTGTTTACTCTGCGCCTTAACCCTATAAGCCAGCATTATCCCACATTATGTCCTCTGTCTTGAAGGAGGCAGTGGTGCATCCCACCTTGAAGAGGCCCTCCCTCTTCAACTATTGACAACTATTGCCTGGTCTCCAATCTTCCCTTTGAAGGAGTGTGGAGTTTGGAGAGTGTGGGGTTTCAGAGCCAGTCTGAGTTTCTTCCTAATGTTTTGTTTCCTGGGCTTAAAGCATGTTGGCATACATGTTACTGCAACAGTTTCTGTAGAGCTTCTCCAAGGTCATCTCTGTGGCTCTTTACCCCTGCCCACAGTTCCCCATCCCAAATCACCTCCCCAATCAACCTCTGCCTGTGAAAACCACCAAGAAGTACAACTAGGGCACAATGAAGCAGGCTGACTACTGGTGGGTGAGAGCTGCCAGTGCTATTTAATACTGGCTTGTAAGCACTGTTTTTGCTCCCAAGAGGCTTCTGAGTAAGCTTCAAGTGCTGGTTGTATGGCTTGGTGCCTACCTCAGGTACAACTGACTCATCTAATTGGTTCAGCCCACATATGGATGTTGAGAGTGCCCCCACCCCATGTGAGATCAGAGGAGGGAGGGCTAGAGTATGGGGTTATTTGGATATGCCCCTGTATTGTCAAATACCTTCCCTCCAGAGGTCCAAAGAGTGGCCTTCTTATAGTTTTTCCAGGGGGCAGTGAAGACTGAGCAACTCTTCCTTTGAATTGTCGAGGAATGAAGGAAATTGCATATTGTTGCCAAGTTTTTCTTTCAGGGCAGGGTTGTCTTACAGTTTTATAGATTTTATACTTAGCCTGACAGTCTTTGATAATGGGATAAAAATGCCAGTAAATAAATAAATGGCCACAGACTGGCCTTGGAGTTCTTATTTCAGGCAAATACGGTATGTGTTTCTGCCAGTCTTCCTTGCTAAGACAATTGTGCTGCATGATGGCTGTGCTCTCCTGGCACTCTGGTTTCCCTTTCCCAAAGAGCCTAAAATTATCCTAGAAACAATGATTAATCACCCTTTGCCTCTGAGGGTTTGCCTATGAGCTCAGACATAGCGGACATACCATCTCTGCCATTTATAAACCAAATGTGTACTCCTCTTGCCTCTGCTGCAGCCAAGCACAGCCTGTTCCTTGTGGATCATAATTACACTAACAGTAGCTCTGCTAACTGTTCAGTTATCAGCGTCATGATCGGAGAGCTCAGGAACGAGCTGAAAATTGGCCCTGGCAGCTGAGAAGCAGCGTTATGCTCCAGCTGCAGAGCTGTACATCCCTCTGCACTTCAGTGAGGTTGGGGGTAACCACAGCTATGGATTTTGCATCTGGGCTTTTTCTCAACCCACAAAGGGCCGGCTGCCTTGGCACTGCCAGCAACCTTTCTCCTGCTTTCCTCCATCCACCCATCCATATCCAGGCATCCTTCGTTCTTTTTGATTAGCAAATATGCAAGCTTGCCATTGAGGACGGGGGTCTGCACTGCTACACATCCCCTGTGGCCTCATTTGCCATGGAGGGGTGGCAGCTCAGTGGCAGTGCACATGCTTGGTACATGCAAAGTCCTCAGTCCAATCCCCAGTTATTTCCAGGGGAAGCGGGGAGGAGATGGGAAAGAATCTGGAGAGCTGCCTCCACTCACTGTGGAGAATTGTGGGCTAGATGAACTTCGTTGATATTGGACTAATATGGCTTAGAATGATATTATTTTTAGGTCCAAAGAACATTTTCAGACTGGATAGTGGGCAAGGCCAGAACAAAGAGGTAGGCATGGCCTTGACAAACGCTAAATCTGATTAAGTTTACAGTTAAATCTAGTTTCATTCTGTTAAATGAATGTAATGAAATCATTCAGCCAAGAAAACAAACAAATGGATCACTGAACGAATCAACCCAGAATCCTTACGGTAGGCATAAATGACCAGGCTCAAAATTATCCTACTTTGGATACATTATGTGAAGACCTAACTCTCTGGAAAAGGCTCTAATGCTGGGAAAGGTGGAAGGAAGGAGAAGAAGAGGACAACCAGCAGCAAGGTAGATAGACTCAGTTGCAGTGGCAATGGGTGAACCCTTGGAAAGACTAGGTTAGGGACAGATTGTCTATCTATGTGGTCGCTAAGAATCAACACCAACTTGATGGCACATAATCAATCAATTAAATCATTACCAGACTTTGTTCTCCAAAAAGTGCTTTGGAGTATTCAGGACTATGAAAGTAGCATCAGTCTGCAGTGCCCTTAAACTTTTTCCACTGCTGCCCCCCCCCCCCCCCCGATCCTGGAATAAGAAGCTCTTGTTGTTACAGAGAGATACTATGTCTGCATTCCCATGTGTTCCAAAGGACCTTTAGGAGACTGAATCTGAAGCACTGCTTAGCCTGCCTCATAACTCTCTGTATGTTTAATAATTAACCCTTTCTGTTACAATAACAATTACAGTCTGGTGTTGGCTTGTGGAGAGGCCCTGGGGCGGCATCTAAGATTTTCAGAGACCATGAGGCTTCATGAACAACCTGATTCTGTGCTCTAACTTGATCAAAGATAGGGTGATGCAACAGACAAACTTAGAAGATGTGTTTAATTCAGCAAAACCTGTCCTAAAGTCTTGTGTTCTGCCCAGATGCACAGTAATGGATTTAGGTTGCAGGAAGGCAGATTCTAAATGAATGTTAGAAAATCCTTCTAAAAAGTAAGAAGACTCAGCAGTAGAATCAGCTAGGCAGAGATGGATGGGCTCGCCTTTGGTGGGTATGACCTACCTGGATGAAGTGGTTGCATGAATGATTTTTAAATTTGCAGTGACACTAAACTAGGATGAATGGCTCTCGCTTTAGATGGAGACTGAAGCATCTGTTGGAGATGCATTAATTGAGTTGCTTGCACTAAGCAGGGGCAGACTCTATTCCTAGTTACTGAAATTTCCCCACAACAAAAACCTTGTGAGGTAGGCTGGGCTAAAAGAGGGTGACTGGCTGAACCAGTGAGCTTTGAGTTAGCAACATCAAAGAAAACTATGTTGGGCAATCCATCGTCAGCTGAATGAAATGATCCATCAGAATAGAATGAATCATGGCACTGACTGGTAGCTAACTCATGGAATCTGCTAGCATATGAAAATATGCAGCTTTTCTTGCAGGCTTTCAAAGAAACATTTTAACCAAACAAATTGAAACTGAGTGTTCATCTCATACATATTTTATGACCGTCTTGCTAAACTTTACTAGAGAGTTTACATACATAATATGAAACTCTAGCATATATTCAAGTCCATATGAATTTGTGGAGAGTAAAGGAGGTGACGGACTCGACCGTGGGGGAGCTGGGGATGCTGACGGCCGACAGGAAGCTCTGGCGTGGGCTGGTCCATGAAGTCACGAAGAGTCGGAAGCGACCGAACGAATAAACAACAAAAGGAGGTGACCTTGGCAGAAATATGCAAGAACAGTTCCCTAGGAAAGGGGGATGAAGCATTTTTTAAGCACTGGGAAACAAGGTAATATTTGGAAGTGGCTCAGGCAGATGCCTCCCTGATTCACCAGAGTATAAGAAGGGGAGGAAATACAGCACAGACTTGCAAGATTCTGTTATTATAGCCAATCTCAATAAAGTGTAGTTCTGGTCTTATGATGGAGTTGATTTTCTGGTCTGGTCTACTTAGAGGGGCCGACATAATTCAAGGCATATCTTCAAATCCAAAACAGCTTTTTTAAAACCTCATCCACGTGCCTCTAGTATTTGTATAAGGATTATGAGGACTGTATTGACTAGTACATCCACCTTGGGGAAAGCTGATGTACAAGAACTCAAGCCAGTAACAAACAATAGATTTATCCCATCTCAAAAGTCACAGGGAGGCAAAGAACATTGCCCCTGAAAATGCAAACCCAGAGTTTCCAAGTGAGGAATCAGCCTACAAAAAATTTCTTCCATTATTGTCTTTGTACAGTTCAGCCTCTGAGAAATTATAAGGGATCATTTAGTATCACTATCATTGCATGTGTATTAAGGCAACCCTGATTACAGGCTATGACACGTTCCCACTAATTGAGATGCCTGAGGCTCCAAACAGCCTTGGCAAGGAACATGCCACAAATATGGAATGCTGACAACCTGCATGCCTTTTGCTCCCAAACAGGAGCTGCAGACTTTTCAGCAGAGAAAGCAGCAGTTTCCATGCACAGGCATTTCATTCACTCCCACTGAAAGCACGTGCCTTCTCTCTGAGCATGGCGTCATTGGGTTTCTTCATCTTAGATCCATTGATGTCCAGCTGTAGAAGTGGGCACTTTTTGCTATCTTCCTGAAGATTCTAGACATTACACCAAAATAAATCTAGAGGCAGAGGAGAGGGAAAACTGAAGCAACTTTCTGTGAATATGAAAAAAATCTAGAACCCCTATTTCATCTCCTGTCTGTGTGCATGCAATGTCCTGATAAATAGGATCTTAACTTCAGATACCAAAGTCCTCTCCAAATCTATTAAAGAACTTCATGCATTAAAACAGCTTTCCTGTATTAAACACATCCTCTTTCTAGTTTAGATTACACACACAAAGGTTATTACAATATCCCCACTAATAAAGTGATAAAATATAGCTAGAGAATACAAAAGTTAGATGGATTCATAATTGAGTGAATGACAGTCCCCATAAATGGCTCCACAGCTTGGAGGGAAGTGGAGAGCTACAGGACAATATCTGTGCCCTGCACTGTTTGACATCTTTATTAATGACCTACCTAGATGAAGTGGTTGCGTGAATGATTTTTAAATTTGCAGTGACACTAAACTAGGATGAATGGCTCTCGCTTTAGATGAGAAAGAGAAGGTACAAAAAGATCTAAACAGACTTGAACAGTGGGCTGAAATGAATGCTGTGAGAATGATAAAAAAATGATGAGGCTGCAGGTCTAGACAGAGAATTGTGAAAATATGAATGGGGTTGTGCAAGTTGTTGAATGTGGGGATGAGGACTCCTGCCATGATCGATGATTGGAAGAATACAAAAACTACAGGAGATTCCTTTGTTAAGTGTGTCTGAGGAAGTGTTTGGAAAACTGACTGAAAGGGTGCGAGAGGTGACAATGAGTAAAATTTGAGAAATGGAGTGCAGCTTACAATAACTGGGTTCAAACATTGCACTGAGCAAAACCCAGAAAATGCCATTGGGTATTAGCATGATGGGTGAACCCAACCTCTCAATATATAGTATATTCAAGGTGCACACACAAACTTTCCTTCTGCTCTGACATCCTGATATATTACTAACTGTGATCTTTTCTTGGTCACGTTCATCCAAATATCTCCTCTTTCTTTGGAAGACCTTGCTCTTTTCTCCTTGCTGTCTCTCATTCTTAGAATTGCCTTTCATTCCTCTGTAATTTCACTTCCTTTATTTCCTTTCAATCATTTACCAAACTTTACCTCTTCAGAGAGGTCTTTAGTCCACCCTGGTGGTTTCCATCAATTTCTTTGCCCTGCTTCCATCTACTTCTTAGGGTACCACTCACAGCACCCCACTCAAAGGCCCAGTGTGGGCCTTGGAAAAAAAGGAAAAAGTTGCTCCCCTCTGTCACAGGGGATGTGACAGTAATCTCAAATGAGGTGGATACCCACTTATGCATCATCAAAAAAGATGGGGAGGGGCACAAAAGAGGACATTTATTTACACGACATTTGCATGTGCTAACATCTACATGTAAATATGAACATTTCACTAATAGAAGATAAAGTGAACAGGGGAACTCTGCTTTTTCATTTTGCTGGCCATCAACAGTTACTACCTTGAAATTCCAGTATTGCTCCTCAATCATATGATTCTGTACACTAGTCTGGGACTATATTTTCCATATTCTGGATTGACTCAAAGAAAGGGAACATAGCAATCTGTATTACTGTGATGGTTTATTGTGGCAGAAAGAATTCCTAGAAACTCTGTAATTCATGGTTATAACCCTCAAAATCCAAATATGGGCTTTCTGACCTAAGAATCCTTTTCTTTTCTTTTCTTTTCTTTTCTTTTCTTTTCTTTTCTTTTCTTTTCTTTTCTTTTCTTTTCTTTTCTTTTCTTTTCTTCTTTTCTTTTCTTTTCTTTTCTTTTCTTCTTGTGGCTCAACGCAATATAGGAATGAAATTATGTAAAGGGGCTCAGGACTGTGTCCAGCTGTCGATCAGCAGGATCAATCTTGAAAAACAGAACGGAGGCTTCCGGTGGGGGACATGGCCGACTGACCAGCTGTGTCTGCGAGCTCCACAGGCAGATCTGACAACGTGGGTTTTTTTGGGGGCGCAGGCAGGCTTTTCCTGCAGTCCCAGAGCGTTTTCATGGTTAGAAAACGCTTGTAATTATCCCATTTGTGCTCCACAACGCCGTCCTGTAGCCAGTGAATTGCAAACAGTGTTTGCGACGATCCAGTAAGAGACGACAGGAGATGGGGACTCC
This sequence comes from Charina bottae, assembly GCA_023362775.1. Taxonomy (NCBI): domain Eukaryota; kingdom Metazoa; phylum Chordata; class Lepidosauria; order Squamata; family Charinaidae; genus Charina; species Charina bottae. Next base: position 68,298,907 of record JALMGJ010000002.1, read on the forward strand.
ATCTTTTCCACGCCATGTTGTAGCCCTAAGGGACAATAGATCGAGACTCCCCCATTTCTAAATCACTCAATTTATATATTTTTTAAAGTTTTGTACCCTAAGAGAGGCTCTCTACGGTTAAGAAGAAGCAGATTCTCTTGGTGTTTATCATTATTTCTGGATTAATTTTAAAGTTTTGGCTTGTTTTCCCATTTAAACACTAAGGAGAATTGAGAATAAATAATTGCCTCCCTGTTATTATTTTTGTACTGAATTTGAAGGATTTAATATTTTTCTGCACGCTGAAATTGCTGTTTTGAATTTCTAGCTCCCTGCTCACTTTCTTTAGAAGTTGCTTGTTAGCTTACTTTCTCTTGTCAATTTCACTCAGAAGTTTCTTATTAACTTATTAACTCCTATCTGTGCAAGTCAAGTATCTAGGGAGCATTATAATTTACTGTCTGAGACATGGAGGATTTTTGTGAATTGGAGCAGACTTATAAAGAGATTCTTTCAGATTTCTACCAGAATATTCTGCAGGATATGCGGGACATTGGGGAAGAGATTATTTCTAAAATAACTTCTAAAATGTGTCATCTGGCTGAAGTTTCTATGGAAGAAGATGGAGATCTTGATAAAGATGAAGATTTTTCTACTGACAGCAAAATTGAAGTGATGCCAGACAAGGACTACATTTTCGTGTTGATGGGGTTAAAATGACAGTTTGAGCTGCAGATTGTTAGAAGAGCTGTTTGTTATGGCTTTCTCAGGGATTGTTATGGGAGAGAAGAGAATCTGTCTTGTGGGAGTTTTGCTGAGAAGTCTGTGATTTTAAGGGGGCAGTTGGGCTGTTTGATTTTTGTAAGAAAAATGCCCTGTATGTAATAAGGAAATATAAAAATGCTTTGGTTTATTTTGAAGTCGGGAAAAAACTAAGAATGTTTAATTGGATTGGCAATGAGACTTCTATGATTGCATTTTTCTTTAATGATTTGGATTAAGATATATTGGTTTTTTTAAAAAAAAGATTTGTATGACTTTTAAGATGTGTAAGGTATCTATAACAATAGATGTCTGGTTTTTAGGTTTAATAGGGTTAAGATTGCTATAGTATTATTAAGTATAAAAGTATACAATTTACAGTATATGTTTTTATAATTTGGTTTTTATTATAGTGGACAGAAATACTGTATATAGAATAGTAGCAGGAAGGAAATAATTAAATAAATGTTTTAAGGGGAAGGGAAGCTGATATATATATATATATGTGTGTGTGTGTGTTTATATATGTTTATATATAAAGGGAAGGAGCAAATGCATAAGTGATCTGTATATGTGCTAATGGAAAGATTTATAGAAATCATGGGATCTTGGTTTGATATAGAGTAAGGAATTGATTACGGTAACTGTTGTATATTCTTGCTGTTGAAAGTCGGAAGTCACCTTTCTATGTAATCTTTAAAAATTATTTTTCATGTGTTCTACACTTTTTTATTCTTTTATTTTGTAGTTTTTTGCTTTTTTGTAGTTTTTTATTTTTGTTTCAAATTCAATAAAATTCTTATTAAAGAAGGAAAAGAAGAACAGAACAGAAATAGACCAAATTTAGATCAGAGGAAGAAGCTGGCAAAAGAAAGATAAGAGTTGGACAATGGGCTAGAACAGATCTGGTGCTGCAGAGGAAGAAAATAAATGAAATTTTCCCCGCTGCATCCATATGAGAGGGCAGCTGGACAACAGCTGACAGTATGAATGCTGCATGGGAACATTTTTTCTCTCTCCATCTTCTCACCTTCTTATGTTTTATATACATGGTTTCAAGTTACTGTAATTTTATATGTTGCATATTAATCATTTCCCCCTTAACTATGTATATCAAGATGTTTTTAGGATTAAAACTTGGAACAAAATCTATTTATTAAATAAGTAATTCACACGTATTCTATCTTCCAAGCAAACATAATGGATCAGTCTAGTTACTAGTTTTTTACTAGTCTCCTTTTTGCTTCTAGCTCATGAACAAGCAAGCAACTACCTTTGTAGGATAAATTTATTCCAACCTTAAGTCTGATCTTCACATTGTTGATCAAGTGCCTTTTTCAGGGAGCTGGGGAATGCACAAGTATGCACTTGAATGGAAGTTTATGGAGCATCATAAAACTGCAAATGATGTCTGTGCAAAATGGCACGTGATTATACAGATCAGCCAAATGGGAAGAAAATAGTTGCCTTACGGGGAATGGGGAGAGATTCTCTTGGAATTCTCCCTTTCTGAGTCATTAAGGAAAACATTTTAATACAATTATGCTTGAGGGAATCAACTGTCTAGATCAGTTTCCTTTCAATAGGAGCCTCCGTATATCAGGAGGCACTGGATGGGAGTTTTACTCCTCTTGTTTAGGTTAATAAACAGGAAACATCTAAACAGCTTCCCCAACATATTTGTTTTAAAATGAAAAGCAGCCGTGAGTCTTTGACAGGTTGAGCAGAGAACTTGGGGAAGGAGAGGCTAATCTTTTGGCTTCCTCCTCTGTTTCTGTTCAGAGCCAGCCTCCTTCCCTAAACCATTTTTTTTCCAATCCATGAGAAAGCACCAGAGAAAGAGGAATTAATTCTGAACCATCAAAGTCAGGAACAGAATGGTTTAGATAAGGGGTCCCCACCCCCCACCCCCCGGGCCGGTACTGGTCCGTGGCCTGTTAGGAACCAGGCCGCACAACAGGAGGTGAGCAGTGGGTGAGCGAGCGAAGCTTTATCTGTATTTACAGCCGCTCCCCATCACTCGCATTACCGCCTGAGCTCCGCCTCCTGTCAGATCAGCGGCGGCATTAGATTCTCATAGGAGTGTGAACCCTACTGTAAACTGTGCATGCAAGGGATCTAGGTTGCGCGCTCCTTATGAGAAGTCAGAATCCAACACTTATTTTAGTCTGTGCGTGGCCCACCCATTATTTTATTTACCACATCCATCCACACCTCTTTCCTGCACTGCGCCACCCCCACCCCCCCATCCATGGAAAAATTGTCTTCCACGAAACCGGTCCCTGGTGCCAAAAAGGTTGGGGACCGCTGGTTTAGATAGTCACTCTCCAACTTTGTCCCCAATCACAGTCTCTGAGGCTCCTTTTCAGAGACAACAATAACTTCAGCTACTTCAAGTTAACTCCCCAGGTGGCCCCTCACCTATGTAAGAAAACAATAATAGAACATCTGGAATTGCTTGAGTTTCTTTTGAAGGTCTGTGGAGGCATTTTACCTTGTGGAATTCTAAATATGCAAGCAGGGAGAGCAGAGATATCCTTGTTGGCTTTTGCCTCTTGTCACATCCCTCTGCTACCCTCAATGTTGGTATGATACATTTCATTATTTTGTTGTGATGATATTTTGGAGACAGCCAAGCACCACAGTCTACAAAGTCAAGATAAGGGGGAGGTTAGATGAGGGGGGTGGGGTTGGTATGTCAAACCTATTTAATAGCTTGCTATTTTGTTTTTCCTTGAAAATTAGTGGGAAAGCATGCCTCAATGGTTTTTCACTGTATTTTGATAGTGCAATGTTTGGGGCCACCAAAATAGGATAGGCTGTATGTGGCCCACAGACTACAGGCTGGTCATCCCTAATCTAAATAGATATATACTGTAACTCATTACAGTGGTAAAGATAATGAATGGTTGTCCTACCAAGTCTGCTGTAAAAATACTAACTGTTCATGGACTACTTCAGGACTTTTGTTGGACAGGAAATGAATAGTATTTCAAATAATGAACACCTCCAAAAAGAGAACTGATGTCCCTTCAAACAGAGAATTATTCTTTACAGATTAGGATGCATGGACAATTGACAGCTTGTCCTTTCCTCCTGATCCTCACATTACTCTTTGCATAAACCAGGGTTTTCTTCATCCCTAGCATCTCTGCCTTGGGCCAATCGTCTTTGGTAACTGAATGGCAGGCATCCATGTATATACGTCACTGTGGGCAGAATTAATACATAACATGGGGATCCTCCTGGACTCACGATTCCTGCTCGATGAGCAGGTGGCACTCGTGGTAGCTAGGAGGGCCTTTGCACAACTTTGTATTGTGTGCCAGTTGCACCTGTTCCTAGATCGAGGGGCCCTACTCACAGTCACTCATGCCCTGGTCACCTCCTGGTTGGACTATTGTAATGCGCTCTACATGGGGCTGCCCTTGAAGAATATCCGGAAACTTCAGCTAGTACAAAATGCAACGGTGTGAGCAGTTACGTATGTTTCTGGTAAAACGCACATTACACCTCTGCTTCGCAAGCTGCATTGGTTACCAATTTCTTTCCAGGTCCAATTCAAGGTGCTGGTGGTGACCTTTAAAACCCTACATGGCATGGGACCGGGTTATTTGAGGGACCGCCTCTCCCCAATTACACCTGTCCATCACACCAGATCCAGCAGGGAGGGTATGTTACGGGTTCCGTTGTCTAAGGAACTACGTTTGGTGGGCCTTAGGTGATGGCCCTTTTCTGCTGTGGCGCCCGTGTTGTGGAATATCCTCCCCCCTGAGGGGAGGCTGGCTCCATCACTTCTGAGCCTCCAAAGGTCCCTCAAGACCTGGTTATGCCAGCAGGCCTGGGGACCCCAGGGGATGGGTGAACTAGTGAGGTGGCTCCGTTATTATTAGCATCCCTTTGCCTACTATTCCTTTGTTTTAGCTTTGTTTTTTATAGTTTTTAATGTTTTTTAATAATAATAATTGTTTTAGATATTAATTGTTTTATCTTTGTTGTATGCCGCCCAGAGTCACTTGTTGTGAGATGGGTGGCTATATAAATTGGATAAATAAAAATAAAAAATATGGTAATTTTGCAGATTGCATTCCAACAACATTCTGACCCCTTCTTGGATCATTACCTGGAAGTGGTGAAGGCCTTGCACATCCTAATAATGCTCTGAGTGATACCGTCAGGAGTATCCACTCCCAGAAGGGCCACTCATTATGGGAAGTTCAGAAGAGAAATCAGATTAAAATATGATCCACTAGAGAGGAAAATGCTACTACAGCATTCTACCAAGAAATACAACAAAAGGGCATATGCCTTCTATATGATCCCATCACTCAATGAGGTTATCTCAAGAGATTTATCTACAGTTGCCATACATTTGTCCATAGCAACATGAGGTCAAGCATTCTTTGTAGATATCCCAGTTCTTTGGAATGCTCTTTCTGATAAGAGACCTAACCTGTTGATTTGCATTTGAAAAGTTCCTGAAAGACACCTTTTAAAACAGGCTTTTTCTCATTCCTGGTAATAGCTCCCAATTGGTTCTGCCCATCTGATGACCAGTGGAAGGGGCTCACTCGGGGTTCCTTCTGTCAGGAATTGCAGATTTCAGAAGTGAGCTATTTTAGTCATTCTCTCTCTCTCTCTCTCTCTCTCTCTCTCTCCCTCCCTCCCTCCCTCCCTCTCCCTCTCCCTCTCCCTCTCCCTCTCCCTCTCCCTCTCCCTCCCTCCCTCCCTCTCTCTCTCTCTCTCTCTCTCTCTATATATATATATATATATATATATATATATATAGGCTTTAAAAGGAAGATTAAAAAAGGGGCGTGGTGGCTCAGTGGGTAAGATGCCAAGCTTGTCGATCGGAAGATTGCATGTTCGGAGGTTTGAATCCCTAGCCCTGCGTGCGGAGTGAGCTCCTGCACTAGCTCCAGCTCTTGCCAACCTAGCAATTCGAAAGCATGCAAATGCAAGTAGGTTAATAGGTACCACTTCGGTGGGTAGGTAACAGCATTCCACGTGCGTCATGCGGCCACATGACCGTGGAAGCGTCTTCGGACAACGCTGGCTCTTCGGCTAACAAACGGAGATGACCACTGGCCCCTAGAGTTGGACATGACTGCACAAATGTGCGGGGGGAACCTTTACCTTTTAATACAGAATAAAGAAAACAAAGAAAAAGAGAGCAAAAGTAAAAGACAAAAGTGCAGAAAAAAGAGATAAAAATAGAAAGAAAAAACTTCCGATTTCCTTTGCAGCAAATACAATTATCTCTTACGCTATGGTTACAAAAAAAAACCTTACTTTTTTCTATTATCTATTTTATTTTTCTAATCTTCAAAACCACAAATGATAGGTGCATTTTTTTTTCTGTTTCATGCATAAAGTCTATAAGGGGTTTCCAGTCAGCTACAAATGTATGTATTGTCTTTTCTCTAATCAAGGAAATCAATTTAGCCATCTGTGCAAGTTCCATCATCTTCACCAACCATTTCGCTATTTCGGGCAGTGTCGAACATTTCCACTTTTGAGCATATAGTAATCTCATTGCAGTTGTCACATATAAAAAGAAAGTTCCATGACTTTTTTCTAGCTGTCTGTCCATTCATCCCAAAAGAAAAGCCTCTGGTTTCAATCTTCTGAATTAGTGTATGTATTTTTATCCAATTTTTTTTAGCTTTTTTACACGTCCACCATACATGATAAAATGTCCCTTCATGTTCACATTTCCAGCATAAACTTGAAGTACCTTTACACATTCTCTCTGCATCTAAAAAGATCAAATGCGACTTGTTTTTTACTATGTTGTTCCAAATATTCCAAGATATCCAACATAGTTCTAATGTTGTCCTTTAACTGTTTTTTAGGTAAGAACCCACATTGATCCTCATGAATAAATTCTTGCAGAATTATTTTCAGTCTTTCAGCTAAAATTGTTGTTGTTTTTTTATCCGTTCAATCATGTCTGATTCTCGGAGACTGCCTGAACAAGTTTTTGCAATTTTCTTGGCAAGATTTTCAGAAGTGGTTTGCCATTGCCTTCTTCCTAGGGTTGAGAGCGTGCAACTGGCCCAAGGTCACCCAGCTGGCTTTGTGCTCAAGGTGGGACTAGAACTCACAGTCTCCTGGTTTCTAGCCCAGTGCCTTAACCACTATACCAAACTGGCTCTCAGAAAATCATTGTAAACAACGTATAATCATTATTCAATAATGATATTGGTCTGTAGTTTCTTGCTAAAGTCAAATCTTGTCCCTCTTTAGGTATTAATGTTATATTGGACTCTTTCCAAGTCTCTGGCATCTTTCCTCCCTGTAAAATAGAATTCCTAATGTTTCGTAGGTGTTGTAAATGTTCATCCTCAAAACATTTGTAATACAGACTCGATAATCCATCTGGTCTAGGCACCTTTCCTGGTTTGCTCTTTTTAATAGCTTCTGAAACTTCCCTTATTGTTATAGGTCCATTTGTAATTTGTCTTTGTTCTGTAATCCTTGGTAGGTTTTTTCTTCTGAGATATTCATCTATTTTCTCCAGTGGAATATCACGTCCTTTATACAAAATTAAAATAATATTGGTAAAATGTTTTTGTATTGTTAGCATTAACATTATTGCTAATTGATTAACAATAATAATAATAACTTTATTTAATAATTAAATTATTGTTAACATTTTATATTGTTAACATTGTTAACATTAACATTGTCCATTAATATAAGCTGCTCAAAAAAATAAAGGGAACACTGAAATAAGACATCCTAGATTTGAATGAATGAAATATTCGTATTAATTACTTTGTTCATTACATAGTTGAATGTGCTGACAACAAAATCACACAAAAAGCAATGTAAATCAAATGTAAGCAACCCCTGGAGGTCTGGATGTGGAGTTACACTCAAAATTAAAGTGGAAAAGAACACTACAGGCTGATCCAACGTTGATGTAATGTCCTTAAAACAAGTCAAAATGAGGCTCAGTAGTGTGTGTGGCCTCCACGTGCCTGTATGACCTCCCTACAACGCCTGGGCATGCTCCTGATGAGGTGGCGGATGGTCTCCTGAGGGATCTCCTCCCACACCTGGACTAAAGCATCCCCCAACTCCTGGACAGTCTGTGGTGCAACGTGGCGCTGGTGGATGGAGCGAGACATGATGTCCCAGATGTGCTCAATTGGATTCAGGTCTGGGGAACGGGCGGGCCAGTCCATAGCATCAATGCCTTCGTCTTGCAGGAACTGCTGGCACACTCCAGCCACATGAGGTCTAGCATTGTCTTGCATTAGGAGGAACCCAGGGCCAACCGCACCAGCATATGGTCTCACAAGGGGTCTGAGGATCTCATCTCGGTACCTAATGGCAGTCAGGCTACCTCTGGCGAGCACATGGAGGGCTGTGCGGCCCCCAAAGAAATGCCACCCCACACCATTACTGACCCACTGCCAAACCGGTCATGCTGGAGGATGTTGCAGGCAGCAGAACGTTCTCCACGGCGTCTCCAGACCCTGTCACGTCTGTCACATGTGCTCAGTGTGAACCTGCTTTCATCTGTGAAGAGCACAGGGCGCCAGTGGCGAAGTTGCCAATCTTGTGTTCTCTGGCAAATGCCAAACATCCTGCACGGTGTTGGGCTGTAAGCACAACCCCCACCTGTGGACGTCAGGCCCTCATACCACCCTCATGGAGTCTGTTTCTGACCGTTTGAGCAGCCACACGCACATTTGTGGCCCACTGGAGGTCATTTTGCAGGGCTCTGGCAGTGCTCCTCCTGTCCCTCCTTGCACAAAGGCGGAGGTAGCGGTCCTGCTGCTGGGTTGTTGCCTTCCTACGGCCTCCTCCACGTCTCCTGATGTACTGACCTGTCTCCTGGTAGCGCCTCCATGCTCTGGACACTACGCTGACAGACACAGCAAACCTTCTTGCCACAGCTCGCATTGATGTGCCATCCTGGATGAGCTGCACTACCTGAGCCACTTGTGTGGGTTGTAGACTCCGTCTCATGCTACCACTAGAGTGGAAGCACCGCCAGCATTCAAAAGTGACCAAACCATCAGCCAGAAAGCATAGGAACTGAGAAGTGGTCTGTGGTCACCACCTGCAGATCCACTCCTTTATTGGGGATGTCTTGCTAACTGCCTATGCTTTCCGCCTGTTGTCTATTCCATGTGCACAACAGCATGTGAAATTGATTGTCAATCAGTGTTGCTACCTAAGTGGACAGTTTGATTTCACAGAAGTGTGATTGACTTGGACTTACATTGTGTTGTTTCAGTGTTCCCTTTATTTTTTTGAGCAGTGTAGTATCTCCCTCTTGTAATTCCAGTATCATTTTCTTTTCTCTTTCTCTTCACAATTTATAATCCAACCATTTCCCTGGTTTATTCAGCAATTCAAAATGTCTTTCTTTTGCATAATTCAGTTTTATTTCCACTTATCGTTAACATGGATAGCTGTTGCTGTAAAATCTTACTTTGTTGAGAGATACTTATAATCCCTGGGGAGTTCTTTAATTCTTCTTTTCTTTTTATCTCATCCAAAATATTTTGTGTTTTCTCCTGCCTCTTCCTCCTAAGTTCAGAATTATGTTGTATCAGACAACCTCTAATAAACGCTTTACTTGCATCCGAAACCATTCCCAAATCAGTGCCTTTATTTAAATTATTTTCAAAAAATTCTTTGAATTTCTTTTTACAGTCCTCAACAATTTCTTCTTTCTGTAACAACGCTTCATTTAGTCTCCATCTAAAAGAGCTAGCTTTTCTTTTATAAACCAAACTCACAGAATTATGATCTGAAAAAGGTTTTGGTAAAATCTCTACTTTGTAATCCATACTCAGGCCAAAAATTTAGAAATGTCCATATCTGTAGCACCTAATTCAGCATCATCTTTTTTTGTGCAGTTTCCTCTGAAAGCTCCATTTGTATCTCCTCCAATTCTCCTTTATACCTTTCTAAAAATTATCTCACCTTCTGAACAGAATTAGGTCTAAATCTCTGCTGGTTAAAAGTAAAAATCACACCTTCCAATTTATCCCATCGATATGGGATCATTTTCTGTTTTAATTTTTCAGCCAAGAAGATGTATTCTTTCTCTTTCAAAACAATTATATCTGTATTATCCATTTTCAGTCTTGTATTAAAATGCTGCTGCAGGACTCGATCCCTTGTCTTCTTTCTAAGAAAATGCACCAAAATATCCCTTGGGACATTTCTTGTTCTGGCAAAACTGGAATTTATTCTATAGACCTTATCAATTTCTGTCTCCATATCTTCCTCCTACTGGTCCAAAAGGTTTGCCAAGATTTTAATAATCCATTCTCTATTATCTTCATCTGAAACCTCTGGAAAAAGTTCTGAATCTCAAACAAAATTCTTTCTCTCTCAGTTCCAATAAAGCCAGATTATCTCAACTCTTTGCCTTGAACTTCTGTCTTACTGTCTAAAATTTCCACTTTATCATTGATTTGTTTTACCTCTCCAGATACTTGCTTTACAGAACTGTCCATCTTTTTAATATCTTCTTTCATCTCCTCTCTCACTTGTAGAATTTTTTTATCCATTCTTTTTTCAAAAGTGTCCCCATTTATTTCCCATCTCTTCAAATAATTTCTGAATCATATCTAATATAACTATTTTTCCCGCAGGTTGCTCTAGCGAGCCCCTTCTGCCCTCTTTTGCCATTTTTCTCATAATCCATTATAATCCAAAAGTGAAAGTGTCTCAAGCAGGCAAAAGGAAAAGACAAGCCTCTCCTTTTATTTCTCCTCTTTATCTTTCTGTGGTTTTAACACTTTCATTTTAGTAGCTCTCTGTAACTTCAAGCCACAACACACATCACATCTCCATGGCAACTAAACGTCACCGTCTGGTTCATTCCCTTATTCTTTGTTATGTAAAGACTGCCAATTAAATGCACTCTTTAACAATAAACAGCAAACATTCCCACAAAGGTCTGGTCTCTTTAACTGGCTTAGTGCAGATTTATACCACAGCACTTTCGTCAAAAAGATGATAAAAAGAAAAAATAGAAAAAAAGACTGTCCCCTTTTCAGTTCTAAAACTTTCTTAAATCTTCTCTTTGTTAAGCTTTTTGCAAAGGATTCTTGAATCTATAAATCAAAGTCTTTCATGTTTTTTTTTGTAATCCAAAAAGGCTTAACTCACCAAAAGGAGTCTTATCTTTGCTGCAGAGGAATCTCTCTGTAGATTAATTACTTCCCAGAGTGATTAAGAAATGCATAAGGGGGGGGGGCTTAATTTCCATATTGGCTCCACTGCAGTTAGGAGCGTAGATGGAATCCCGGGACTCCCATCAGCAAAACTCTTGAGCTGGCTGCAAAGACTTTTGTTTCTGCAGTTTACTCATGAGGAGCTGCCACCTGGAGTACACATGGGTTACTTCACAATCTCCCTTTGATCCAGGGAGATTGCACCTGCCAGAATCCGCCTTCTAGATGGGTGTTCTCAACTGCGATGTCTCTCCGCTCCTTCAGAGAGCATCAGCCCACCATAATTCCCCACTGGAAGCTCAGTAATTGCCCCCTTCTTTGGAATAGCAGCCCCCTTGAAAGTCACATGGCCCCATCCTTGCTGATTTTAGAAAGGCTATTAAAACCTAGCTTTTCCAACAGGCCTTGGGGATAGATATGTTAAGAATGTTGTTCCCTCTTGCAGTTTGGGGTATTAGTCTTATGAAGTTCTTGTACTGTTCCTCCGCAGGAAAGTGTAATTTGATGTTTGTTGTATGTATATTTTTAACCATATTTACTAAACAGAGTATAAACAGTTGCATGTAATGGCTGTTTTTAATTATATTTGTATCACTATAATAAAATAAAGTAAAAACTAAATATAAATTGCTGAGAGACCTTAGTAGTTGGCAGTATAAGTTTAATAATAAATAACGTTCAAGATTTTGCAATCTGGATTTCAGCAATACAAAGAACTAGAACTGCCAGATGTACAAGCTGGATTCAGAAGAAGTGAGGCCACCTAAGATCATATGGCTAACATGTGATGGATAACGGAAACGGCAAGGGAGTTTCAAAAAGACATCTATTTTTTGCTTTATTGATTATACTAAGGCTTTTGACTAGGTAAATCACACTTTTTGGATTAAAAAAATGGGTGTACCATACCACTTCATCTGCCTACTGAAGAATTTGTATGACCAGGATGCAACAGTCTGAATAGAGGTGGACCATCAGAAAGGCTAAACCAAGGAAAATTGCTTCCTTTGATATGCTGAAGAAAATCGTTGAGGCTGCCTTGGACTGCAAGAACAAATAGAAGAACAAATGGTCTGAAAGTAGTGGGTTACCAGAAATTATTACTGTTAGTTTCATTAACCCTTCGAAGTTCTACCCCACTGCTAACCTTGACTGGTCTTTTGGACAGCCAGTTTGGTCTACGGGTTAAGGCACCGGGCTAGAAACCAGCAGTCTGTGAGTTCTAGTCCCGCCTGAGGCATGAAAGCCGGCTTGGTGACCTTGGGCCAGTCACTCTCTCTCTCAGCCCTAGGAAGGAGCCAATAGGAAACCAGGAGACTGAGAGTTCTAGTCCTGCCTGAGGCATGAAAGCCGGCTGGGTGACCTTGGGCCAGTCACTCTCTCTCAGCCCTAGGAAGGAGCCAATGGTAAACCAGGAGACTGAGAGTTCTAGTCCTGCCTGAGGCGTGAAAGCCGGCTGGGTGACCTTGGGCCAGTCACTCTCTCTCAGCCCTAGGAAGGAGCCAATGGCAAACCAGGAGACTGTGAGTTCTAGTCCCGCCTGAGGCATGAAAGCCGGCTGGGTGACCTTGGGCCAGTCACTCTCTCTCAGCCCAACTCACCTCACAGGGTGGTGGTGGTTGTGGGGAAAATAGGAGGAGGGAGGAATATTAGGTATATTCGCCACGTTGAGTTATTTATAAACATAATAAAGGCGGGATAAAAAGTCTAAAAAAAAATCCCTCAATATTAGAGAAGTAAAACCAGACTGTTCACTGGAAGCACTGATAATGAAGCTGAAGCTAACTATTTTGAACATAAAATGAAAAAAGGAAAAGTCACTTGATAAAACCCTAAAGAATGAAAAAATTGAAGGCAATGGAAAAAGAAGCCAAAAGAAGACGAGATTGCTGGATGCTATTACTGATAACAAGTATAAGCTTACAGTCACTCAAAGATGCAGTTACTGAGCACACAATCCTGGAGAAGCGATGTCCATCAGGTCATGAAGAGTAGGAAGCAACTGATCAACACCGTTTTTAAGCTGTATCCATGCTGCGCCTTGAAACTATAGCCTATGATTCAATGGTAAACAATGCCCTGCATTAAAATGTAATGGTAAACAATGCCCTGCGCATTAAACACAAGAAAAGCAATGTAGTTTATGCAATCCAGTGCAGTGAGGAGTGCTCTGAACTCTACATTGGAGAAACCAAACAACTTTTGTACAGGAGGATGGCCCAACACAGGAGAAGTAACACCACAGGACCAGAGTCAGCAGTTTATCTTCATCTAAAGGAAAAAGGACACTCATTTGAGGACATTAATGTTCACATTTTAGACAGAGAAGATAGGTGGTTTGAGAGAGGGGTCAAGGAATCCATTTATGCCAACTTGGAAAATCCTTCCTTGAATAGAGGTGGGGGCCTCAGGCACAATCTTTCCCCCATCTTCCTCCCTGCTTTGTCTTCTGTGCCTAGGAAGATTAAGACCATTTCAGAAGCTCAACAGCAGCATGGTGATCTTAACGATCCTCCTTTAGATGATAAAAGGACTTAAAATAACATCTCAATATAACCATGACCTATCCCCAGGTGTAAGGTCACACAGCTACCTAGAAACATATTTAGGATTCCCTTACTAACTTTGCTCAGACTGAAGAAGCTCCTTGGATAAGGAGCGAAACGTTTCCACTGAGAAAATAGAAATCCAGTTGACATAATTCAAGCTACAGACAATTCCACCTGGATGACTGAGAACCTTCATAGACCTGCGAACATTTTCTTAATGTTCTATTTAACAGATATCAGTGAGAATAGAACTGCCACCAAGTGCCATTTTGTACATTGCTACAATACATTGGTTCACTGTTGGTTGCTGGTACCCATTATTAAATGGAAGTATATTAAGTGGCTTTGTTTAAATGATTGACTGACTTCTAAGTACAAATGATACATAGAATTGGATGCACATTTCAGTTATCAGAGACAGTATCATTATGATCAAAAGAAATCATACATAGTATTGAAGCACAAACAACAAAGAATACTGATATTTCCCCCAGAAATGTTAGCACTTTTAAAGACATTCCCAGTTAATTATTTTACTAAAACCAATTTTTAGTTACATCCAGAAATGACACTGGGATTCCAAATTAATTGGCTCAAAGATTGCCTGAATTTAACAGGTTGAGTTAACAAATTTTAATATTTTTCAATTCATATCAGTTACAACCCGAAGAATGACCTGCATGATTGACACCCAAATGGTGTACAATGCATGTGAATACCAAGATAAACTGACTTTTGCCTTTCATCTACTCTTTGCCAGGGAAAGGGCATAACAATATTTCCCTTTCTATATTCTAATCCAGCAAGCGAATCATGCAGGAGAAGAGCTAAAATCAGAGAAAGCTACTGTGTATGGATGACATCCTAGCACTTAGGTATGGAAAACAAAATCATATTATGCACGCTGGATTCCAATGGTGTACTTTGGTCTTGTGCATGTGCAGAAATTTATTTTTTCCAAACAAACGAACAAACATTAACCACTATACCATACTGGCTCTTAGTACGATTAGAGCAGAGCTTTCCAAACTGTGTGTCGTGACACAAAAGTGTGTCGCCACACACAGTCTGGTGTGTCGCCACACAACCCGGAAGCACTGATCATCATCAGCGCTTCCGGGTTTTCCCGGGGCGACACACCAATTAAAGCGCAAAAATCCCGGAAGCGGCAGCAGCGCTTCCGGGGTTTTGCGCCCTGCCGCACTTCCGGGTTTTCCCGCGGCGACACACCAACGCCGGTTGGTGTATCGCTGTGGGAAAAACTTAGGAAAGCCCTGGATTAGAGCATCCTGTAGTATGCTATCAGAGGCAGTTCAGTATAGTAGTTAAAGACACTAGGCTAGAAACTTAGAGATTGTGAAATCTAGTCCCACCTTAGGCACAAAAACCAACTGGGTGACCTTGGAAGAAGACAGTGGAAACCACTTATAAAAATGTTGCCAAGGAAACTGCATGGAATTGTGCTTGAAGGGACCAAAAAAAAAAGCTATAATATGCTATAACTACCTAAAGGAAATCAACCCTGACTGCTCATTGGAAGGACAGATACTGAAGCTGAAGCTCAAATACTTTGGCCACCTAATGCGAAGAGAGGACTCCCTGGAAAAGACCCTGATGCTGGGAAAGACTGAAGGCAAAAGGAGAAGGGGACGGCAGAGGATGAGATGGTTAGATAGCATCACCGATGTAATGAACATGAATTTGAGTAAACTCCGGGAGACAGTGGAGGACAGGAAGGACTGGCGTGCTATGGTCCATGAGGTCATGAAGAGTCGGACACGACTGAACAACAACAAAACCTATGAAGGTAGTAAGATAAAACAAAAGGAGGATTGTTTTTGTCTTCATTGGCTTTTTGTAGGCTTGTATTTGGTCACCAGCTGGCTGTGGTGGGCCACAGAATGCTATCAGAGCAGGCAGGACCCCCAGGTCCCCACTCAGCAGAATGAGCATCAGAGCCCCCCAAATTCAGCACAGTATTTCCCACTAGACCATTAAATCCTTACCCAACTGTAGTAGTGAGAATACCAGACAAGACTTTATTGTTTTATTAATTAGAACTCTCCTTAACTTCTGTATAAGTTTATCTATCTAGACCTGGATAAAACAGGCATATTTGTGTGTATGAGTTAAAATGTTGGCACCATCAAATGTCAGCTCACTCTCAAAATGAAAATGTTCTCATGTTCTTTGGGCCAGTTTCCTGGAAGTTTCTTGCAACGACGGGCATCCTTGTGCACATATGCCTCCCTTGGTAAATATGAGTGGGAGCAAAGGGAGACCATCTAAAACAGGGGTCATTGTTATGCATGGAAAGCACCCTGTTCCTTAAGCACTTAGTTTCCAAGTAAACAAGCTGGGGAGGCAATTTTGCAAAAGAGGCTGATTCATGAGCAGCAAGGCTAACCCGTTGGCTGGAAGACTGCCCACCGGCTTGGAGGGGTTTGCGAGCTCCTTTAACACCATGCTTTCCCCTTCCTTAACAGAGAGAGCTGTGTGATAAACACAGTCTTGACCACACCAAAATCACATGCTTTCTGGGCACACTGCTTATCTCACGAGTCTTTCACTGTGTGCTTTTGATGCTCATTTTTCTTCTTGCTGTTATCATTGGCCAGCAACCTCAAATTTTCAGTGTCACAAGAGCCTTCCCAGGAAAAGCAAATATCAATCAACACAGTTGTAAGAGCATTTTCTTTGCTCTAATTTTTAATTGTTCTTAGAATATTTTAAAGTACGCACACTTCTGGACATACAGAGAAAGGAAAAAAATGGATCTGACACAGACCCCATAAGTTTTGCACCATTTGCGCGACTACTACCAGATCAGATCATACAGGACCTGTCATTAAAGTCTATGAGCTAGAAGACACGAGATACTAACAAGGAGGCTAATTTTGAAATCACATGGTTGAATGGACTTCTTCCGTGATGTTACATGCAGGGTGGTTGGGTCTCCTGTGAGGTACATGGCTGCTGTTCTTGGAAGTGGACAAGGGAGCACCGGCTCTAGTTAGTGGACACTCTGATAGCAGCAGCAAAGGCAGGAGCTTCTCAATTCGACTGCTTGTTGCTATAATGAAGGCCCGGAAAAACTTCTGCAGCCCATTTTATTTCCTTTATTCATTTATTTACTCAATTAATAAGCTGCCTCACTCACTTAAATGAAACCAGGAGACTGAGAGTTCTAGTCCCGCCTGAGGCATGAAAGCCGGCTGGGTGACCTTGGGCCAGTCACTCTCTCTCAGCCCTAGGAAGGAGCCAATGGCAAACCAGGAGACTGAGAGTTCTAGTCCTGCCTGAGGCATGAAAGCCGGATGGGTGACCTTGGGCCAGTCCCTCTCTCTCAGCCCAACTCACCTCACAGGGTGGTTGTTGTGGGGAAAAGAGGAGGAGGAAGGAGTATGAGGTATGTTCGCTGCCTTGAGTTATTTATAAAAAATAATAAAGGCGGGATAGAAAATTAATTAATTAATTAATTAAAAGACTGAAATAAGTAAAAAAGAAGTCAGACTGCAATTCCCATCACCTAGTTATCTTAGTTGTAGCCCAATACTGATTGTGGAATGCTAAGAGCAATATATTTCAACACCCTCATACAGGGTTTTTCAACCAGGGTTTCGTGGAACCCTTGGGTTCCGTGAGAGGTCACTAGGGGTTCCCTGGGAGATCACGATTTATTAAAAAAAATATTTGAAATTCAGGCAAATTCACATTAAAGAGATGAGTTTCATTCTTCATTTTTAGTTTAAGGACACTGTTAATGCATATCTACAGGCCTACCCATGAAACGAATATAATAATTTTGTACCTTCTGGCCTATATTTGAGCCTGAATGTGCAGGAGTTCCCTGAGGCCTGAAAAATATTTCAAGGGTTCCTCCAGGTTCCTCCTGCCCTCATATGCACACTGCACAGATGTAATTTTTTTTAAAAAATTATTTATTTATTTATTTATTTAGATTTTTTTTTATCCCGCCTTTATTATTTTTCAGTCATTTTCAAACAAAGGTACTTCCCTGTTCTAAGATGGGCTTTAGTAACCAGCATTTGGGGGATGTTGAATTTTTCAGTGCTATCAATCTGCAAGACTGAACTCACATAACTATTACTAACTATAACTTGCTGCACTACAAGTTGCAGAAGCTCCAGTCAGCCCAGCCGGTCAAACCAGAGAGGTGCTAAGAGCTTAGCAACCTTTGGAGGGCCACTGATCTAGGATGATAGAAACACAGTTGAAATAACTGAAAATAAACAGATGCAGGGGGGACATAGTGCAATGCTGCACTGCAACACAGCATCATGTGAGTCTCTGGTCATTCCAAGCAAGCAAGGGTGCAGTCCGTTTCCGAAAGCATGGGACCCAGATATACTGAGGAGCTGAGCCAATGCGCAATAAATCAGGAAGTCTGGCTGTCATCTGAATGTCAGAAGCTTGGGTCCCATTCCACCAGGATGTGGAAACAAGTCCCATTAAAATCTATGCAAGCTGTACAGGAAAGCTGTAGTGTAGTTAAATCCGTTCTGTAGTAAAAGCTGAAGACTTGGGTTTTCCCCTTAGCCCTCTGTGTAGTCTTTCTTTCACAGGATTAGGACTGGGTTTCCTATTCCAATGCTGCCATCTACAGGCAGACTGAAGATTCCTGCACCTCTTGAAAAGTTAATTCTGGTTGAATTTTCATTCAATCGTGCAAGCCCAGCAAGCTATTCCATTTTGGGGTAAGCAATGTTGTGCAAAGTACAGAAAAAGAGTGACAGCAGCAGGCAAAAGGCAGGAGATAAAGGAAAGGAAAGGAAATCTAGCTAAATCTAGTTTGCACCAACACTACTTATTATACCCGTCCATACCTTTGTATCCGTGCAAATCCCCTCGCTGGATCGTCACCTTGTTGTGGTGAGTGGGCTTGTGTGTTTCCAATGAACCCTGTGAGCGAAGCCGTCGGGAGTCATGTAGGGTCACCCATGGCAGTAAGGTCCAGGGGGAGGAACCAGACAAAGAACGATCCAAGAAAGTCCTCAACGGCAGAACAGGCGGAAGATAACACGGTGTATTGTTACAACGGCTGCGAAGGCGGATGAAGGCTGCAGCAGACAAAAGGTCACCAATCGTCATGGTACCCATGCCATTGGATTAGAGCCTTTTTCTGTGAAGGTTGTGTGATGATCGTTGTGCACCGATCTCCACACATAAAACAAATTCACGCACAGGCGTCTTCCAACCACACCAAACCCAAAACAACCAAAAGTCCCATGGCGATTGACAAATGGCAACGGGGACAGGACTGTGAAATCCGGAAGCTCCTAGTCATGGACCAGCACATGGGCGGTGGATACAGATTCAGTCGTCCTGACTCAAGGTTTGAGGCAGTTGAGTAGTTCGGCAGCTGTATCCACGACTGAGCAGCCCTATTTAGGATCCACTCTGCTCACCCCATAAGGGGAGGGGGCTAGAAAAGGTGCCCTAAACATAGTCTGCCTCATTTTCTCCCTGACTGGACTACCGCGACCAGTGGGGTCACCATATAGCGGTTGTAAAAGACTCATGAATTTTGGAACATGGAATATATGGACACTGCAAGACAACATGGATAGTGAACAACCTGAACATAGGACTGCCATTATTGCAAGGGAGCTGAGACGTTTTAATATTGATATAGCAGCACTCCAAGAAACTCGAAGAGCAGGAGAAGGACAGTTGAAGGAAGAAAAAGGAGGTTATACCTTCTTTTGGAAAGGACTGCCTGAATAAGAACGACGAATACATGGGGTAGGCTTTGCTATCAAAAATGACCTTGTGAAGCTCTTGTCAGACGTTCCCACTGGGATTAACGAACGACTCTCAATTCTCCGAATAAAACTCGCCAAAAACCAACAGGCAACTATCCTAAGTGCTTACGCACCAACACTAGATGCAGATGAGGATATCAAGGAAAAAATTTATACCCAGATGGACACCATCTTATCAGAGATACCAAAGGAGGATAAAATTATCCTCCTGGGCGATTTCAATGCAAGAGTTGGGCGTGACTTTGATTTGTGGCCGGGGATCATTGGGAAAGGAGGAGTTGACAATAGCAACATGAATGGAATCTTACTTCTGACTAAATGTGCAGAGCATAAACTTGTCATTACTAACACACTATTTCACCAGAAAAATAAATTTAAAACATCATGGAAGCACCCATGGTCAAAGCACTGGCATCTTTTAGATTATGTAATTGTCCGTGCTAGAGATTGCCGTGATGTACTTCTCACCAGAGCCATGACGAGTGCCGATGACTGCTGGACAGACCATCAATTAATTCGATCCATGATGGCCATAAAGATTGTCCCTCATCGTAGGCTCCAAGGAAGAAAACCAAGGCGTAAAATGAATACACTGGCCCTTCAAGATTCTATTAAATGAGCTTGCTTTCAATCAACTCTCAAGGAACATCTGCCTATGGAACTCCCTGAAAATGTTGAGGAACACTGTATTTAATTGAAGACTTCTATTATTTCAGCCTGTGAACAAACTATCGGATACCAAACTAAGAGACATCAGGACTGGTTTGATGAGAACGATAGTGAGATTGAACATATTATTGACAAGAAAAGGAAAGCCTTCCGGATATGGCAAAAAGATATTAACTGTGCTGTTAAGAAAAAAATCTACGCCAGTGCAAAGGCAGAAGTCCAAAGAAGAACTAGAGAACTTAAAAACATATGGTGGATAAAAAAAGCCCAAGAAACCCAACATTTTGCAGATGCTCATGATGCACGGGGCTTTTTTAATGCCATAAAGGCCATCTATGGACCAACAAACTATGGTACAAATCCCTTACGCTCAATAGATGGTGCTAAACTTCTAAAGGACAAAGAGTCTATTGCACTGCGCTGGAAAGAGCATTACTACAATCTCCTTAATCATCACTCTACTGTGGCTGATGAAGTCTTCTTGCAAATCCCACAAAAACAAATAAGAAATGAGCTTGCAGTACCCCCTAGTTTGGAGGAAGTCAGTAAAGCCACTAAACAAATGAAAAATAACAAAGCTAGTGGACCTGATGGGATTCCTGCTGAAGTCTTTAAAGAAGGCGGGCCTGAACTTACACAACAACTTCATAAGCTCATCGAAAAAATCTGGATGAGGGAGGAGATTCCAGCAGACTTTAGGGATGCCATAATTATCACTCTCTTTAAAAAGGGTGATAGAACAGACTGTGGAAACTATCGAGGCATCTCCCTTCTAGCTACAGCAGGCAAAATCCTGGCAAAGATCATCGCAAACCGTCTCCTATCTATATCAGAAGACATCCTCCCTGAAACGCAAAACGGCTTCCGCCCTTCCAGGGGATCAGTGGATATGATATTCACTGCACGACAGCTTCAAGAAAAATGCAAGGAGCAAAACCGCCCTCTGTACATGGCGTTTATTGATCTGACTAAAGCTTTTGATACTGTAAATCGTACTGCTCTCTGGACCATCCTTCTGAAAATCGGATGCCCTGATAAATTTGTGAACATCTTGCGGCTACTCCATGATGACATGATGGCAACAATCCTGGATAACAATGTCTCTCAAAGCGATCCATTTAAAGTGGAATCCGGCGTTAAACAGGGATGTGTTATTGCTCCAACCTTATTCGCTATCTTCATCGCTATGATTATACACCTTGTTGAAGAGAAACTTCCTACTGGTGTAGAAATTATATATCGAACAGATGGAAAGCTTTTTAATCTTAGTAGGCTGAAAGCAAAAAATAAGGTAATTACAACTTCTGTTATAGAACTTCAATATGCTGATGATAACGTAGTATGTGCACACTCCGAGGAAGATCTTCAAACTATCCTAAACATCTTTGCAGAAGCATATGAAAAGCTCGGCCTCTCGATTAACATTAAAAAAACCAAAGTGCTTTACCAGCAAGTTCGAACCAATCCCTCCGCAGCGCCATCAATCCAGCTTAAAGATGTGTCACTAGAAAATGTCGACCACTTTTCTTATCTCGGCAGCCATCTATCTACAAAAGCCGACATCGACGCTGAAATTCAGCATCGCCTGAGCTCTGCGAGTGTAGCTTTCTCCCGAATGAAGCGTAGAGTGTTTGAGGATCGGGACATTCGCAGGGAGACCAAAATGCTTGTTTACAAAGCCATTGTACTACCAACCCTTCTGTACGCCTGTGAAACATGGACCCTCTACAAACGCCACCTCCAACTTCTTGAAAGATTCCATCAACGCTGCCTCCGAAAAATTCTGCAAATTACTTGGGAAGATAGGTGGACTAATGTTAGCATATTAGAAGAAGCGAAAACCACCAGCATTGAAACAATGATCATCCAACATCAACTTCGCTGGACCGGCCATGTTGTTCGAATGCCTGACCATCGTCTTCCAAAGCAGCTACTTTACTCCCAACTTAAGAATGGAAAACGGAATATTGGTGGACAGCAAAAGAGATTCAAAGACACTCTCAAAGCTAATCTTTAAAAATGTAATATCAGCATTGAGAACTGGGAAGCCCTAACTCATGAGCGTTTCAATTGGAGGTCAGCCTTTATTAAAGGCGCTACGGACTTTGAAGAAGCACGAGTACAGGGCAAAAGGGAGAAAAGAGCTAAAAGGAAGGCACGTCAAGCAAACCCTCATCGTGACCGTCTCCTGCCCGGAAACCCATGCCCTCATTGTGGGAGGTTGTGCGGATCCAGAATTGGCCTTTACAGCCACTTACGGATCCACTGTTAAAATTTTACCCTTGGAAGACAATCTTACTCGGCTACGAGTGATCGCCAATGAATGATCCGTGCAAATCATCCTTGTTCCCGTCGTGTCCGTACAGTTTCGTACATTGCCTTTTGTTCTTTAAAATTCCAACCTCTCTTTTTCAGGATCTCATCAACTTCATCAAACCACAAAGAGTTTCTCCAGCTTTCCCTTTCTCTTGACTCATTCACGCTTCCCTCTATGACTAGACCCTTACTCATTCTCTTCAAATGATCTCAATGTACTTATTTCCTACTGGTTACTCACTCTTGAATCCAATCCACATGCATCAATCACCCATTCATTCTTAACCCTATCCCTTCTTATTTCACCACAAACACTTTGTAAGTACCCCTTACCCATCATATTTAATGTACTGTATTGATTTTCCTGGTACATCCAACCCTCACTTCCCTATAAGAAAGTGGGCAGCACGCTCTAGTACACAGCCACTGTCATTTCTTCATATTCATTCCTTGCAACAGACTACATACTACCAGCAATTTTGCTATCACCGTTGGCACACTTTAAAATTTCTCCATACAATTACTCTCTATAAAGAGTAAACATTTTACCATGGTATTTGAATTGCTCTAGTTTTCTGTCATAGCTTGCTTTTGTTCACTCTATTTTCACTGTCAAATACAAGTATATTGGCCATCAGTAAATTAATGTTCAAATCTATATAATTCTTGTTTCATCATTCAGTCGATTGACATTCACTGTAATCCATTTTGATTCTTCCCCAACAATGCAGCATTATCTCCATGCAAAAGTATGTATGTATGTATGTATGTATGTATTTATTTGTTTGTTTGTTTGTTTGTTTGTTTGTTTGTCACATTTATATCCCGCCCATCTCCCCCACAAGGAGGGACCCTGGGCGGTTCACAATAAGAAGTTTAAAATCAATAAAAACCATAAATAACAATAATAATCAATAAAAATATCTAATACAGTCCGATCCAAGCAATGGTAGATCTTACTTATCCCATGGACCGGTAAGGCTGGTCAAGGCAGATCCAAGAGACCAGCCAACCCCAAGACTGACTGCTCCCCTCCCCTCCCCTCCCCAAGCATGATGGCAAAACCAGGTCTTTTGGCTTTTTCTAAAGTCCAGGAGAGAGGGGGCCGATCTTATTTCAGGGGGAAGAATATTCCAAAGGGCGGGGGCTACTGCAGAGAAGGCACGCCTCCTGGACCCCGTCAGATGGAACTCTCTTACAGACGGGGCTCGTAGCGTGCCCCCTCTGCAGGACCGGGTGGGACGGGTTGATTGAACAGGGATGAGACGGTCCCTCAGGTAACCTGGTCCTATGCCATGTAGGGCTTTAAAGGTAATAACCAACACCTTGAATTGAATCCAATGCAGCTCACAGAGCAAAGGTGTTATGTGTGCTGATTTTGAGGCACCTAAAATCGCCCGCGCGGCCGCATTCTGGACCAGTTGAAGCTTCCGGACGCTCTTCAAGGGTAGCCCCATGTAGAGCGCATTACAATAGTCTATTGTAATGTAATGTATTGTAAAAGTATACACACCTTCATATTCCCAACCAACATTCCTCTAATGCCCCCACAAGTATTCCTGATACATTTATTCATAAATACATTAAATAACCAAGGGGACTTCACATATCCTTGCATCATTCCTTGCCCAACACTGACATAGCACTCATACCCGTACAAATGTTCACAATGCATCTTCCACCATTTCCCTCCCTTCAGTTTCAAAAAGAAAATGACAGTGTTTATATGCAACATGACGCAAACAAAACATGAGCCTTAAGGATGCATTTGCTATATTGTAGCACTGGATGAGATTTAACCTGTTCATTAACATGTTATATTTATTTATTATTTTATTTATTATTTAAATTTGTATGACCGCCCATCTCCCCCAAACGGGGGGATATAAAAGTCTTGTTTTTCCTCAAAATTTCAGGTGCTCCTCTCAGAGATCCATACTTTTGGGAGATGCTCATGCAGGGCCACAACTAGGGGGGGCAAAAAGGGCATGTGCCCCCGGCGCCGTGCTGGGGGGTGCACCAAAATGACACCCAGGGGGGCGCCAAAATGACAAAATAACCCATGGGGGGGTGCGGAATCCATGTTTGTCCTGGGTGACACAGACCCTAGTTCCATCCCTGTGCTCATGCTATATAGAAATGTGTCATATGCAACTGAGGTGGCCCACCCTAGCAATCCATGGCCTTCTCTGGGAACTCTGCCCACTGCGTATCCTCATAGAACCATGAAAGAGAACTCCATCTGATTTCCTTTCAGCTCTTCCTCTTCTGTTGCCGACACTTTTGTCTTCTGGTTTCTGACCTGAAAGCCAAAGCGAGCCTTTCCAAATTGTCCTGTTTTTGTTGTACCTATGGATCAGCTTTTGGCATCCTATAAACCTATTGGCCATTAGGGGCAAAAGATGTGACAAAGAGACACTGAATTTTTGCCTCCTTTTTCTGGTAATACAGAAAACACCATGCTGCCTCTAAAGCAGTGTTTCTCAACCTTCGAAACTTGAAGAGGTGTGGACTTCAACTCCCAGAATTCCCAAAGCTGGTTGGGGAATTCTGGGAGTTGAAGTCCACACCTCTTCAAGTTGTCAAGGTTGAGAAACACTGCTCTAATGTATAGACAGACCAGACATCTTTCCTATTATAATGTTGCTTCCTAAATCAAGTTTATCTTTCTCATGCAAGCACTGGTCTGCAAAGCTCTGGTTACCAACATAATTTTTCAAACGTTACACTTTCTTTCTACTTACACTTTAACCTCCTTTCTTCTCCCAGCTTTCCTTAGTGTGAATGCATTGAAATTATGAAAAATCTCAGAGGAGAACATACTTCTGATAAATGCAACTGAAATGAAAAACAAAACCACAATTATTCTCTATTCTTCTGTTCTAGGGGGGCTTATGGGAGGAGCCTATAAAAGATAAACTCGAGTTCAAACAAACTTTGTGGATAAATTATAGGAAACTGCCAGCCTTCCTCAATCTGATATAGCTACAGTTCTCACCCAGGAAAGTTGTATTGGCTGGGAGTTATAGGAGCTGTGGGCAATGCATCTGGGGGAAGCAGACTGGGAAATGTTTTCTAGGGTATCCTGCAAGTAGTGTATGCTGAAGAATGGTATATATACACTCTTTTCTAGATCCTGCTCCTTTTCAGGATCTCTCAATCTTTGAAATACCCCAATCCTGGAGCTCTCATTTTAAGTTTTTACATATGACGACCAAGGAGACGCACACTCAGAACAAAATGGTCCGCATTTCCTGCCACTAATTTTGTGGAAATATCTTATTTATACTTTTTTCCAAGAATTAAGTCCACGTGATCTCAAATCGATCCCATGTGTGGTAGCTTTCATGTGTTATAATGGCTACATATTTAAGCAGCAACAGCAGCAGCAACAAATGGAATCTGATTTGCTGATCTGATTGCTGTAGCCAAGAAAATATAACTCTGTTCATGCCAGTCAGTCCATTTACAAAGCTTGCTTTTATATTCCTTTTTATTAAATCTTTGGTAATTTCCTTTGTGAGAAGGCATGGGAAAGGGCAGTATATAATTACTATTCTGCACCTGATCTGGGGAAAATGGCCTTCTCTGCTCAAAACCGCTGATGGGAAAATGTATCTCGAATAGGTGCATTTTGTAGAGCAACAGTAAACCTTGCAAAACTATCCTATTTGATTTTTTAAAATCAAACAACTTCCTTAGTAATGTGTGGGAATGCTGCAGATGTTATATATCTTGATTTCAGCGATGTATGTGAAAAACACCCACTTGATGTTGCTCTGTGTACAGAGCAAAGCTGCTTTCCGTCCCCTGCCTCTCCTGCATTTCTCAAGGTGTTTCCCATTTGATTTCTTGGAGCTCAACTCCAAGAGCTCTAAAAACTGCCTTGGTGAGGCAACTCTATTTTTAACTAGGATAGCTCCCCCCCCCCCCCCCACCATACCAGTCCTAACTCAGCCAAGCTTGCTCTCCTTACAGCTCATATAAGCAAGACAGAGCTGTGTGCAACTTTGGGTCCCTCCATTTCTTCTTATGGGGGGGGGGGGAGGGACTTGTCTTGCCCCAGATTAGGCAAAGGGAGACATCCCTTGGAAAGATGCTGAAGTATGCCAAGCGGACTGAAACTGAAGCCTGTCTGATTTACAAATGATGTCATGAAAAAAGTCCTCTGCTGGAAAAGAGCAGCTGCAGTTTTCAGTTACCATCACCTCCAAAATACTGCATCTTGGGGAGGGGGGGTGGGGAGAAGTTGGCTTTCAAGCAATACTCTTACCTGGGATCCCAGGAAGCACCATGTAAAAAACTTTTCACCTATCCACTTCATTTTCTGAACTGGCCGTCTTTTGGCACAGGCAGTCATTCTAGCGGAGGATTGGAGGTAACATTTGTGATAGCATGGTTCCTCTTCATGTTGCATGAGTATGGCTGATATGGCTGATATAGTGTTTCTTGTGCTTCAGTGTTGCAATTATATTACATACAAATTCACAAACATGCTTGTGCTGGCATGTACAACATACTGACTCACCCAACCCAAGACCAGTAAGTAATAATAGAACAAGCATGTCCTGGTAATATACAAAGGTGATGTAACCAGTTTAGGCTCTCATTTTGCGATAAAAATGCTCCTGTTTAGGTAAAGGTAAAGGTTTCCCCCCCACAGTCGTGTCCGACTCTAGAGGCCGGTGCTCATCTACGTTTGTTAGCCAAAGAGCCAGCGTTGTCCGAAGACGCTTCCGCGGTCATGTGGCCGGCATGACACGCGTGGAACACTGTTACCTTCCCACCGAAGTGGTACCTATTCATCTACTTGCATTTGCATGCTTTCGAATTGCTAGGTTGGCAAGAGCTGGGGCTAGTGCGGGAGCTCACTCCGTCATGTGGGTCTCGGGTCTCGAACTGCCGAACTTGCGATCTTCCGATCGACAAGCCTGGCATCTTACTCACTGAGCCATCGCGCCCCTTTTTACTGGTATATATATTCCCATTCACTCAGACTATTGGTTAAGGTTTCTTTCTCTGTAAAATATGACAGAATTTTGAATGTTGCCATTTTAAGAATCTTTTACATAGAACTAATTTAGACATTTTTCTACAACAACGGTTCTCTTTCAATATAATTTTAATATAAGATGCAATATCACATCATCCTTCAAACACACAGTGTGTCCTAGAAGAAAAGGAAATAACTATTACTGTAGCTATTAAGCAATATATTTTCACCAGGAGGATTTTTCCCCAGATGGAGCAGTTCTGCTAAATGACTTGTGTCCCTTTGAGGTTACAAGCACTGCTTGTTTGATTGAAGCATGTTTATAGCAAGAAGCATAGCTGTATTGCAGGCTATTGGTTTAGTTGCGGCTGTTGTGTGAAGTAACACAACTCATCAGAATTTCAGAATTTCAAATCCGTGCTCATCAGAACTTCTTTTCTTTCTAAAAACGAAAAGGGCTTGAATTTAAGATCAGCCAAAGAAGTTACAATTTCTGCTTGTGGGTTTCAAACCAACTTACATTACCACAATCTTTGTTGATATATTAGACAAGGTAAAACCATGCTTGAAAATTATGATTATTTTAGCCAAGATAGATTCTGAACTAGAGAGCCAGTCTGGTGTAGTGGTTAAGACAACAGGGCTAGAAACTGGAAAACTTGAGTTCCAGTCCCGCCTTAGGCACAAAGCCAGCTGGGTGACCTTGGGCCAGTCACTCCCTCTCAGCCCTGGGAAGGAGGCAATGGCAAACCACTTCTGAAATCTTGCTAAGAAAACTTCAGAGACTAATCCAGGCAATCGCCAGGAGCTGAGAATGACTCAAAGGCACAAAAAAAAAAAAAAAAGATTCTGAACTGTCCAATCCAGAACATTTGTTGTTGTTGTTGTTCATTAATTAAAATACAATGTAATTAATTAATGTCCAGAACATTAGCAGGAAAAAAAGTTCATGAAGCATTATATGGCTACTTTCTGGTTTAGGAAATGTGTATTTTTGGTTTTTGAAAATGCTGAAAAAGCAGGATTTTAAAAAGGAAGGAAAGTTGGATAGGCCCAGGATCAGCACCCACTATCTTCAGGCAACAACCAAGGGCCCAACACCTTCTGATGCAAATGAATGCCCTGGCTTCCCTGGTGGTTGACATCTTAAACGTTGTACAATGATTTTCAGTGTTTTATGGACATTTTTAAAAGGATGGCTTTTAAAAGCAGTCTACCACTCCTGCTCAATTTACCTACCCTTGGGTGACCCCCTGTGTCAGGGGGAAGCACTATGGAGGTACAAAATACGTAGGAGACACTTACTGAATTTTTTATTACAGCAGAATCTGACCCTTTTAAAGTGACTGCTGTGATATGCCATCTTTGATGGATCATTGATATTATTATTATTATTATTATTATTGAAATTCTTCATAGCAATACAATTGTGGCAAAAGCCATTTAATTCGGTTGTTAATAACTTATTGGGCTGGCAAAGTTGTCATCATGTGCAGAAAGAATACGCCAGCCCAGTCTGAATGGTGACTGAATCCCTGCTCAGTAAGAAAAACTTACAGCCAAAGGAACCAGAAAAAGCAGCAGACAAACTAGTGTAGGAAAGAAATGGGCTATCGAGCATATATAATGGTTATAATGGCTCGTTACATGTAAGCTGCAGAACACTACATGGAATAATTAACTATATGTCAAATAGCTGATTTGAGATTCTGTGTTGTTCAGTGGATACAGATGGCCTGGCCTAAAACAATAGTCACAAACTCCCTAAGTAGGATGCAGGCTATGTGGGGGGGACCCTTCTCAGTTGGTGGTCAGCACTGGCTCTGGACAAACACTTCAGAGGCTGCACATCAGCTGCAGATGGGGCCTTTTCCCTTAACCCAAACGTATCATCCTGCACCATTTTCCCTCTAGTGCTCTCTCACACACTTTCCATTCACACATCAACTGGTGCCCTGATCCCCCGTGAAGCCAGTCCCACGCACTCCTTGTCTTTCCCAAGGGGGAATATGCCAAGCCTCTGAGGGACTCTCCAAGCATCTCCAGGTCACAGCTCTCAAAGGAACCCTAACCCTTGCGATGACTATACAGTAGAGACAAAATCATTACCCAATCATCTATACAATTGTTTTATTTTGCTAGAAACAATGACCGATTACCAATAAGTGCTGTTGCTTGATACTTGGGATAAAAAAACAATAGCACAGCAATGATGTTATTTTAGCTTTCATTCATTGAAGCTTCCTTCTTTGGCATAAGCTGCATGCTTTCCTGGCAACCGTGCTCGTGATTCAGGATAATAATGTACAACTGAAAGAATGCAATTCTGTTTGTGGGAATTTGGGAACATTTAACTTTAAAGCAATCAGTCAAAACGCTCAATGACAATGTGTCACATACTGTACATCACCATCATAGGCATCTGGTAGAAACCCAAAGGTCCCCACACAGATATCGTAGGGTCATCTCTGAAATGATGTGAATCATGTAATCTGCATCAGTCATGCCATGATGAGAATGACATACAGTACATGGTTCACATCATGTGTATGATTTCATGGCATGTGTGATGTCACTTGGCCCCCAAGGCCAATGGTCTCCAAAAGATGTGCAGACGGGTGAAGAAGAAACATGGCTACAATTTTCAGCATGGTCATGTCTGATGATGATGACGATGATGATGACACTGATGAGTCATATCAAATTTTCCCATTCTGTTAGCATACCTTCTCCACCTCATCTCATTTCAAAAAAGAAAAAGAAAAACCCAAATAACATTTTGAACCATTATTTCTATTTTGACAGTCTTTCATCAATATACCATGATTTGCCGCAGGAAGCTTTTTTTGTTTTCATTTTTACGTCGGCATTTATTTAATATCTATTTCCTGCTTTGGAGACAGAAAGCTCTCAGAGCACAATGTTTTTTTTTAAAAAAAAGTTTTAAAAAACATAATTCATATTTGTATGTGGAAAGGCGTCGTTCTCAGAAATCCTGCCTCCAAACAAGAAAGTCTCTTATAGCACCTTAAAGACTAATTATTACCGCATCAATTCTTACTGGGCTTTCCTGCAAAACACTAATAAGGTACAGGCATACCTCGGAGATATTGCGGGTTTGGTTCCAGACCACTGCAATAAAGTGAATATCGCAATAAAGCAAGTCACACATTTTTTTTGGTTTCCCAGTGCACATAAAAGTGATGTTTACACTATACTGTAGTCTATTAAGTGTGCAATAGCATTATGTCTAAAAAAAACAATGTACATACCTTAATTAAAAATACTTTATTGCTAAAAAATGCTAATCATCATCTGAGCCTTCAGCGAGTCGTAACTGTTTTGCTGGTGGAGGGTCCTGCCTTGATGTTGATGGCTGCTGGCTGATCAGGGTGGTGGTTGCTGAAGGTTGGGGTGGCTGTGGCAATTTCTTAAAATAAGACAACAGTGAAGTTTGCTGTATCGATTGACTCTTCCTTTCACGAAAGATTTCTCTGTAGCATGCAATGCTGTTTGATAGCATTTTACCCACAGTAGAACTTCTTTCAAAATTGGAGTCAATCCTCTCAAACCCTGCTGCTGCTTTATCAACTAAGTCTATATAATATTCTAAATCCTTTGTTGTCATTTCAACAATGTTCACAGCATCTTCACCAGGAGTAGATTCCATCTCAAGACACCACTTTCTTTGCTCATCCATAAGAAGCAACTCCTCATCCGTTAAAGTTTTATCATGAGATTGCAGCAATTCAGTCACATCTTCAGGCTCTACTTCTAATTCTAGTTCTCTTGCTATTTCCACCACATCTGCAGTTACTTCCTCCACTGACGTCCTGAACCCCTCAAAGTCATCTACGAGGGTTGGAATCAACTTCTTCCAAACTCCTGTTAATGTTGATATTTTGACCTCCTCCCATGAATCACGAATGTTCTTAATGGCATCTAGAATGGTGAATCCTTTCCAGAAGGCTTTCAATTTACTTTGCCTAGATCTGTCAGAGGAATCACTATCTATGGCACCTATAGCCTTAAGAAATGTATTTCTTAAATAATAAGACTTGAAAGTCGAAATCACTCCTTGTTCCATGGGCTGCAGAATGGATGTTGTGTTCGCAGGCATGAAAACAACATTAATCTCGTTGTACATCTCCATCAGAGCTCTCGGATGACCAGGTACATTGTCAAGGAGCAGTAATATTTTGAAAGGAATCTTCTTTTCTGAGCAGTAGGTCTCAAGAGTGGGCTTAAAATATTCAGTAAACCATGTTGTAAACAGATGTGCTGTCATCCAGGCTTTGTTGTTCCATTTATAAAGCACAGGCAGAGTAGATTTAGCATAATTCTTAAGGGCCCTAGGATTTTCGGAATGGTAAATGAGCATTGGCTTCAACTTAAAGTCACCAGCTGCATTAGCCCCTAACAAGAGAGTCAGCCTGTCCTTTGAAGCTTTGAAGCCAGGCATTGAGGTCTCCTCTCTAGCTATGAAAGTCCTAGATGGCATCTTCTTCCAATATAAGGCTGTTTCGTCTACACTGAAAATCTGTTGTTTAGTGTAGCCTCCTTCATCAATTATCTTAGCTAGATCTTCGGGATAACTTGCTGCAGCCTCTACATCAGCACGTGTTGCTTCACCTTGCACTTTTATGTTATGGAGACAGCTTCTTTCCTTAAACCTCATGAACCAACCTCTGCTAGCTTCAAACTTTTCTTCTGAAGCTTCCTCACCTCTCTCAGCCTTCATAGAATTGTAGAGAGTTAGGGCCTTGCCCTGGATTAGGCTTTGGTTTAAGGAAATGTTGTGGCTGGTTTGATCTTCTATCCAGACCACTAAAACTTTCTCCATCTCGGCAATAAGGCTGTTTCGCTTCCTTATCATCCGTGTGTTCACTGGTGTAGCACTTTTAATTTCCTTCAAGAACTTTTCCTTTGCATTCACAACTTGACTAACTGTCTGGCGCAAGAGGCCTAGCTTTCGGCCTATCTCGGCTTTCGACATGCCTTTCTCACTTAGCTTAATCATTTCTAGCTTTTGATTTAAAGTGAGAGATGTGCGACTCTTCCTTTCACTTGAACACTTAGAGGCCATTGTAGGGTTATTAATTGGCCTGATTTCAATATAACAATAATGAAAAAAATTGAAATAGTGCAAGAATTACCAAAATGTGACAGAGACACAAAGTGAGCAAATGCTGCTGGAAAAATGGCACAGACAGACTTGTTTGACGCGGGGTTGTCACAAACCTTCAATTTGTAAAAAAAAAAAAAAAAAAAAGCAAAATCTGCAAACGCAATAAAGCGAAGCACAATAAAACGAGGTATGCCTATATCCTATATGGCTTCCATTCCGGAAAAAAAAACTTGCGAGGCAACCTTCCCAACTCCACCACGATCCTGAGAGTCTAAGTCAAAAACCGGTGTACCAAAACTTCGAACGGCCACTAGAGGGCAGCAAAGAATTTGCTACGATTAATAATCTTCCGGATTTCCAGCCCTAGTGTCAAATGCATCTAGAGGGCACCAGGTTGGGGAAGGCTAATGTGAACTAACCCACGCTGCCTATCAGCACGGGCAGAGTCTTCTCCTCCCCCGTAACCACAGATTATCTCCACTTCCTGGATATGCCAGCAAATCAAACCAACTGCATTGCAAGCGGAGCGGCGATGGTAGCGTTGCAGGAAGGAGGCCACAGCGGGCTCTGCAAACCTCGGCCGCTTCCCTAACAGGCCACGGGCCGGCTCCCCGCTGTGAGCGCATAAGGGGTCGCCACGCTGTGTCGGCGGAGGAGCGGCGGCTCCCTCTCCACCCCGCCGCCCCTGCCCGCGCGCTTTCCCCGATCTCCTGGCATCCTCCCTCCCCTTCTGGCGCGGCGCTTCCTTTTCCGCTCGCCTTGGCCGCGGGGTTGCCTCACCAAGCCGAGCGGCCTCCCGGTGGCTCCAGACCCGGCGAGATCCAGAGCGCCAGAGAACACGCCGTTCCAGATGTGGACGAGGCCACGCCTTGCCATTTGCGCGCTGTTTGTCCTCATTTGCTTGGGCTGCAGATGCGCGCTGTGCCTTCTTTGGGCCGCAGGGGGCGGTAGACTCTGGCGAGAAAAGACAAAGGAGCCGGGTAAGTGGCCAGGGATCGCGATGGGCGCGTCTCTCCTCCCGGGATTTGTGGAAAGGTCCCTTGGAGTAGACGGTTCCCTAAACTTGATTGCTCCATTTTGAGTCCTCCTGTCCTTTGCATTCATCTCGGTCCGGGTGTGTTTTTCTAGTATGACGAAATTGCAAGATCAGAATTATAACTCTTTTCTTGTGATCATTATATATGTAGTGCTTTCTGTGTTTTTTATTATCATCAGGGAAACAGGCTAGGAGCTAATCGAAAGGGGAAAGGTAGTCATACCACCTATACTTCATCCCATGCATTTCCTTGCACCGGTTGCTGCCACTCACTGTGATGGATGACCTGGAGGTGGAGAAGCAATCCCATTCCGACACCAAGAGATTAATCGGTTTTACAATCTGATGTACAATCTGGTTTGATCCCAAACCAGAAATCTAGCGCCAGTCCTGAAGGAATCCCATTAAGCCATTTTGTTTTGGTTACCACATATACACAAGTTTGATCTACTTTTTGATTTAATCAGCAGTCTGGAATGGATTCAAAGCAAAATACTTGCATCAAACCTTTGACTGCTTGGGGGTGTCCCATGTTACAATAGTATCAATTCACTCCAGCAAACTTGCTGGTTTTCCATAACTTTAAAGTGGCACCGAATAGAATGGATTGATTTCCCTCTTTCAGAAGGTCCCAGCTGTGTTCGAATGTCACTCTGGACATACAGAAATATTATTCAGAAAACAGCAGCGAAAAGTGCAACAAGGGGATGCTATTGGCTGTCGGCAACAGAATGAGAAAGTTATAGAAATGGTGCAGTGGGACCTATGAAAATAGGCAGCCAGTTACTGAGAAAGACACTTCCAAAAGCTGAAGCTGTATTTTATGGAAAAGACAAAAAAAGGATCCTAGGGGTGAATAAATAGATGCTGATTTCCCAGTATATTGCCCTCTAGCTGGGTTGAACAGAACTCCTACTATCCCTAGACAGCTCAGAATTATGATCCAACAGAGCTGAAGGGCATTGATTTGAGAGGCCGAATAAATAAACTGGAGATATATTCTATGACTTTGGCACCCAAGAAATAGCTTTAATTCTCATAGATGCATTGATTTCACTGAAATCCATCCATCCCAAAGGTTGGTCAAAAATAGCTGTAGAACAGGGGTAGGGAACCTTTTTTCTGCCAAGGGCCATTTGGATATTTATAACCGGGGACCGGGGTGGGTGGGGGGCGGGGTTTCTGGGATTTCCGCAGACTGGGGGCCGGAGTTTGCGGGCGGGAGCCAATCACAAGCACTGGGGGGTGGGGTTTGCGGGCAGGAGCCAATCGTGTGGAAGGGGCGGGGTTTGCGGGCGGGAGCCAATCACAAGCACTGGGGGGTGGGGTTTGTGGGCGGGAGCCAATTGCGTGGAAGGGGCGGGGTTTGCGGGTGGGAGCCCTGTGGGCCTTATATGGCCCAGGGGGCTGACGTTGCCCACCCCTGCTGTAGAAACTCAGATTTCTGGACTTTGGTGGGCTGCGTATTTTATGTCATCCGTGCCTTTCATTAATTAGCAGGGGAATGGGCCTGTTTCTTTGGGAAGCTCAGAGGCCCTTGGAAGGAACTCTTCAGTTGCCATTGCGGCAAGAAGTGGGCAGATATTTGCTTAACATTTTCATCAACGGGCTGGAGACCCTTTGAGAGCAGATGGTGAAATGTGTGTTTCGCCTTTGGTGAAATGTGTGTCCCTGGGAAGAGCTGCAGGAGCTGGCATAGTTTGGAGAAGAAGTGGTGGTGTGCAAAAGAAAAAGAATACCAGGATGCTCTTTCTAAATATTATGATGGGATATTCTGTCTTATCACTTTCTTCCTCCTTTTTTATCAACGGATTGATTGATTGATTGATTGATTGATTGATTGATTGGCTGTCCTGGGCTTCATCTCACCCATTCCCCAAAAGACTCCTGAATGGGAAAAATCAACATGAAGGGCGAAGAAACTCGGCAGCGCCGGAAGGAAGGTCGAACCAGGAATGGAGAGCGATCGAGGCACAAAGCAAAGAGCAAGAGTAAACAGAAAGAGAGCAAACTTGGCAGCCCAGGCACAGAGGATGGCCCTTTGCTCCTGCCTCAGAAGCAGCCTCCCGAGGCAAAAGTGGCCATGGCAAAGCTTCAGGAGGAGTCGGCCCTGGCTATTGGCCTCCAGGTGCTCCTGCCTTACCTGCTGGCAGGCATGGGCATGGTCCTGGCAGGCATGGTCTTGGATTATGTTCAGGTAAGGCGAACGGGGGCTCTGTGCATCTGCTGGGCTGCCTTGGGTCACCTAGGGACCAGTTTGACCGTGCTGCTTTTTTACATGCACCCAGCCCAGCGGCAGGTAAACAATCACAGCTTGTCTGATCTTGAAGTCCTTCCCTGCTCAGAGTTGCGTTGGCTCTGTGCTGTGCAGTACACTGGGGAGTTCCCTGAGATTTAAATCTGAGTAATTATAGACGTGCTCAGCCTTTTAAGAGTATGTTCTGTGTGCGCTTGATCATAAGGCTCATTGAACTTAGTACAGTAAATCTGCATGCAGTTGGGTGGTGCAAGTACTTTTACAGCTGCCTTCCCTAACCTGGTGCCCTCCAGATGGGTTGCACTACAATTTCCATAATCCTTCGGCCAGCAAACTGGTGGACATTATGAAAGTAGCAGTCCGATGGGTCTGAAGGGCTCCAGGCTGGGGGGAGGCTTTTCTGTAGCCGCTTCCAGCATCTCGACTAAGAAAGGTTATAACACTCGGTCTTAGTATCATGTTCAATTACATGTGATCCCAGTCAAAGTTCTATCTTTTCCTAGGATTTTTTTTTTATGATAATCTTATGCTTCTCCATATTTTTCTTTGCTTGTTCCCACTGATTTCTTTGGTTTTATATGTATTTTTTAAATCTTATGTTTCTGTGCAATAGCTCTAAGATGAAACAGCAGGCTTTGAAGCAGGCATAATTTTAAACAAATCAACTGAGAAGTTAATCTTGCTGCAACACATATAGCTTTAAAGATTTAATTGAATAAATAATTGAATAAATAATTGAATAAATAAAAATTTAATTGAAAGAACTCAGCATGAAATTAGAGACAAGTAAACTATTTAAATATTGTTATTGCATTAATCTTGCACTGCTATTCCTATTTTTACTGTTGTACACCACTTGGAGCCGCACTGGAGTGAAATGTAGATGAACTGTATAAAATAAATAAAAACAGGCTTTTGTTTTTAAATTTAAACAAGCATTTGATTAAGTTTATTCTAATAGGTTACTTTTTCAGCACTGAAATCCTTGCAACCACTATCTGATTTATTTAACTAGTGAGGTAAGAGGTCAGGTTGCCCTTTGTCTTTCTGATAGGATGACATTAAAATCCCTTTTGCCTGCGCTGACAGCTTTCTCTGGGCTAGAGTTCATATTTTGCATTAATGAGTATTAATTAGCGCTAATTTCATGTTGCTATTAATTAATAATAGTATTAATTCGTTAGCATTAATTTTGTGTTGCTGTTCAGCATGAAGGAAATCAGTTGGGTCCATAAGATCTTGCCTACAGTATTTCGGGATGTTCTATACCCAGCTGAGCCAATGTGAGTTTAGTTCCCCCCAGAATACATGGAGGCTGGTGTGGGATTCTGTGTGCATTCACTTCGAGGGCTCTCCTGCAAAAGATTTCAGTGCTACCAAGTTAGATTGATTTAGCCAATTACCTAAGGGAGGTTTATGCTTGATGTTCCAGAAGTGTATTGGTTTTCTGTTGGCAAACCCAGCTTATTTCCCAATTGGTTTTTCCACTTTATCAAGCTGATGAAGTTATCATTTATTTACATAGTACCATCACTGTGCATGACGTTTTATAGAGTACAGGAAGAGAGGACCTACCCTTATAGAATGTTCTGCCTAAAGAATGTAGGCAGTGTGGATATATCAATAAACAATCACATTTCAGTCAGAGCAGAGATGAGCAACCTTTTTAGTCCCAGGTTCACCCTTCTGTTTTTGCTTGAGGAGAAGATGTGGCTAGTAATGTCATAAAAATCATATAGATAGCGTATAAAAAGTTATCTCATGAGCTGGCCTAAAGGTGAAAGTAGTGGAAAGACTGTCTGTTCTCAAGCTGCTGAGCTATTAACTGAGAAAAAGTCATTGTAAACACATCATCCCATGCTGAAATATCTCCATTGGCCTCTGGTCCGTTTTCAAACAAGAGTTTAAAGCAGGGATACAGTCTGTGGGTTACCCAGCAGTTTTAAATTGGAAAACATTTCCCTGTCTTGAATGGATAGATGGCTGAAGCAGTAATCTTCTGTGGCATACATTTCATAAACTATAAACTTATATCATAGCAGGTCCTACTTGAATAGTGTTTTTTGAATATTTATTCGCTGAAATATTTTTAGTTTTTATTTTAGGTATAAAGCCTCCTAAATTGGCTTGCATATGTTCAATGAGAAAAAGAAAATAGTTAGAAATAGAGAAGTTTAAATATCTGGGAGAAGTAATCAGTCATATACTTAATGTGATTTATATATCATCTTCAAATTTAAAACTTTATTGGAATTAATTTTGTTGCTCTAAATCCTTTAAGATCTGGCAACTCATTACCAAGTTTTCCTTTATATTATTTAAATTTTTAAAGCATAATCCCATGAATATGTACATATCTCAGAGGTGTTTATTCCTTAATAAGTGTTTTTAGGATTACAATCCAAGTGGAAAAAATGGAGGGGAATTAAAAAAATGTTTACTGGTTAGTTTTAGCATACCTAAAAAAACTGTGTCCTTCGGTATCATTATCTGAAACAGTATTAATTATGAGGCTGATTTTAGATTTGACTAGCATTGCCCAATTTCACTTATACTCTAATTAACTATTATGATTAATTTAATGAAATAGTTCATTTTTAAAATTAGGGAAAAAATCCATAGGAAAAGATGTAATAGGTGAGAAAATCAGCCATTATCACTGGTTCATAGGGATTAAACTTATCTCTAGAGCCCTGTGCATCTTGAAATCTGCGTAGTTCAGTAAGATCTTCCACTTCAGGTTTTCCACACACTAAGACCTTCTGCAGAGATTCTCCTCAAGCAAAGTGTTGGCAGCAATTAGGTCTTCTTAGTTTAAAGGGCAAGATGGAGCAAATACTTTAAGAAAAGGCACTTGAAGGCGGTTGCTCATCTTCTTGCTCCAGCAGAGCTCCTTTGATAGCACCGTGACAAATAAAACAATAGTCATTTCAGGATTGGGCATGGTTATATAAGCATCTGCCATGTTTCTTTTAAACCTGCAGAAGATATAGAGAAGACTGCTTAGACAAGATCACTAATTTATTTATTATATTTATTTAAAAGATTTTGTATGGCCGCCCATCTTAAAACACAACTCTGGGCAGCTCACAACAGCAATAAAACCCCAGAACTATTTTAAAAAAGAACATAAAACCATAAAACCTAAGACAGAGTCACTCTAGCCCCACGCCTGGGTGAGAAGCCAGGTCTTGATGGCCTTCTGGAAGGCTAAAAGGGTGGGAGCCTGCTGGATCACTGGGAGGAGGGTGTTCCATAAGGTTGGGGCAGCCACGGAAAAGGCATGCTTCTGAGGTCCCACTAGATGGCAACATTTCAGGGAAGGGAGCTAGAGCATGCCTACTCTGACTGATCTGGTAGGACAGGAAGATACTCTCAGGGACTGGTAGTCCTGCAAATAGATGTGCAGTAATGGTAAGTAGCTGAGTTTATTATATATATATACCTTCGCAGCATCCCTCAGTCACATGATTGCCATTACAGTCAGTACGTGTTGTCCTCTGCCTGACCTGTGGTTTTTTTCTCCCCCTCCCCCCCCCCCCGCTTTGCAGAGCAGAGAGATTGGAGAGAAAGGGATTGCAAGAAAGTAAGCTGTTTGTGTAGCACGCCTGTGGCTCCCAGCCCTGGGTTGCTGGCGCAATCGCATCGCTTTCAATGTGTACAAAACAAAAAGCAGGCACTCGAGCATTCAGAGTGCCTTGCAGAGTGGAGAGATTGGAGAGAAAGGGATTTCAAGAGAGCGGCGGTCTACCATCTCCGTGTGGTTGTGTGGTTGTGTGTAGAGTTGGATGAGAGGATGGAGGGATCCCTATTTCAAACCAGGGATTTTAAAGATCCAGGATTGGGAGCGAATGGGCTGGGAAACCCTGGGGGATATAGGGCGGGGCATTTTATCGAGGTGGTGACGGGCAGGGGATCTTATGGCGGAAGCCGGAGGGTGAGTCATCGTCGAGGAAGACGCCCCAGATGTTTATTATCTGTGGCGTGTTCCGATCCTCTGGACTTAAACCTAGGCCCTGGACAGCAGACTCGTGGGGGTCCTGACCTCCGGCTGCTGCTGCTTAATGCCAGGTCAGTTAACAACAAGCCCCCCCTCATAAGTGACTGATCACGGAGGAGGGGGCTGACCTGGCATGTATTACCGAAACATGGCTGGGCTCGGAGGGAGGAGTGGCTTTGTCAGAGATGTGCCTGGCTGGGTTTTGGGTGTGGCACCAGCCGAGATGTCAGGGCAGGGGAGGAGGGGTGGCAGTTGTCATTCGAGAGTCTCTTGTGGCCTTCAGGGGCACTGCTCCACAAGTAGCCGGTTGTGAGACCCTGTTTTTCAAATTGGGTGCCCAAGAGCAGTTGGGAGTGTTGCTGCTGTACCAGCCTCCCTGCTGCATAGCAACCTCCCTGCCTGAGCTGCAGGAGGCTGTCTCAGGGTTGGCAGTGGAATTCCCCAGACTTATGGTTCTGGGGGATTTCAATCTGCCATCCCTGGGACGGTCCTCAAAGGCGGCTCGGGAGTTCATGGCCACCATGGCCACCATGGGCCTAACTCAGATTATTCGGGACCCAACTAGAGACAGTGGTCTCACACCGGACTTAGTCTTCTTGTCGGAGCAGTGGCAATGTGCTCCGAGGGGAGAGTTACATCTTTCCCCTTTGTCATGGTCAGATCACACCCTGGTGGCCTTGAGATTCTCTTATGCCGCCCCACTCCACAGGGAGGCAGGACCTATTTGATCGATCCGCTCCTGGCGACTGATGGACCCAATTCGGTTTCAGAGGGAGCTGGGGGTTGTCCCTGGAGATCTGCTGCACTGTCCAGCGGAGGTCCTAGCTGCCACCTGGAATAAGGAGGCGGCTGGGGCCTTGGAGAGGGTCGTGCCTATGCGGCCTCTCTTGTCCTATCGAACCAGACACTCCCCGTGGTTCATGGAGGAGTTGAGGGTCCTGAAGAGGATTAAGAGACGCCTAGAGCACCGCTGGAGGAAGACAAAGACTGAACCCAACTGAACACAAGCTAGAGCCGCGGTTAAGGCCTACCTTGTGGCAGCAAGAGCGGCGAAACGCCAGTATTTCTCCGCTCTTATTGCATCCGCAGAATGCCGCCCAGTGGCCCTGTTCAGGATCACCCAATCCCTTTTGGGGGAAGGTGATTCAGAAAATCATCTGCAGGGCCGTGCTGAGTAGTTTTCTAGGCATCTGCAGGATAAAATTGCTCGGATTCGCTCTAAGTTAGACTCTAAGCGTGAAACATGGTCTGGGGAGATGCCTGAGGAGCATACTTACCCAGTTATCTGGGAAAAGTTTGATCCTGTTGGACCTGAGGAAGTGGATAGGATCCTCCGGACTGTAAATGCCACCACATGCGAATTAGATCCATGTCCCTCCTGGCTGGTTCAATCAGCTCGGGAGGTGACGTGTGGCTGGGTCCAGTCGATGGTAAATGCATCCTTGCAGGAGCGGGTGTTTCCGGCGGCCTTCAAGGAGGCACTGGTGTGCCCCCTCCTCAAGAAACGATCGCTGGACCCTGTTGTACTGGACAATTTTCATCCAGTCTCCCACCTTCCCTTTATGGGGAAGGTGGTTAAGAAAGTGGTGGCATTGCAGCTCCAGAGGATTCTTGATGAAACGGATTATCTAGACCCCTTTCAGTCAGGTTTCAGGCCGGGATATGGGATGGAAACAGCATTGGTCGCACTTATGATCTCTGGCGGGAGCGGGATGGAGGAAGTGCATCCATCCTGGCTCTCCTTGACCTCTCAGCGGCTTTCGATACCATCGACCATGGTATCCTTTTGGGACGACTCAGAGAGTTGGGGTGGGCAGCGTGGTTTTGCGCTGGTTCACCTCCTTCCTCCAGGGCTGCTCCCAATCGGTGTTGATAGGGGAGGAGAGATCGGGTCCACGGCCCCTCCTTTGTGGGGTGCCGCAGGGCTCAGGGCTCTCTCCTCTCCTATTTAACATCTACATGAAACCACTGGGCGAGATCATCCATCTCCACGGGATGAAGTATCATCAATATGCTGATGATACACAGTTATACATCTCCATCCCGGTGGAAGTAAGTGATGCTGTGACTACCCTGTCCAAGTGCCTGGGGGCTGTGGGGGTCTGGATGGGGAACAACAGGCTTCAGCTGAACCCTGGTAAGATGGAGTGGCTATGGATTAATGGCCCCTCGGCGTCTAGGAATTTATCATCCTTAGTTCTGGATGGGGTTGCACTACCCCAGACAGAACTGGTGCGTAACTTGGGGGTCCTCTTGGACTCATGACTCTTGCTCGATGAGCAGATGGCAGTCGTGGCCAGAAGGGCCTTTGCACAACTTCGTGTTGTGCGCCAATTATGCCCTTTCCTGGAGCGAGAGGCCCTTCGAACAGTCACTCATGCCCTGGTCATCTCCCAGATAGACAATTGTAATGCGCTCTACATGGGGCTACCCTTGAGGAGCGTCCAGAAGCTTCAGCTGGTTTAGAATGCAGCCGCGCGGGCGATTTTAGGTGCCTCAAGATCAGCACATATAACACCTTTGCTCTGTGAGCTGCATTGGGTCTCAGTTTGCTTCCGGATTCAATTCAAGGTGTTGGTTATCACCTTTAAAGCCCTACATGGCATGGGACCAGGTTACCTGAAGGACCGTCTCATCCCTGTTCAATCAACCCGTCCCACCCGGTCCTGCAGAGAGGGCATGCTACGAACCCCGTCTGCAAGAGAGTTCCATCTGATGGGGTCTAGGAGGCGTGCCTTCTCTGCGGTAGCCCCCGCCCTCTGGAATATTCCTCCTCCTGAAATAAGATCGGCCCCCTCTCTCCTGGACTTTAGAAAAAACCTAAAGACCTGGTTATGTCACCATGCTTGGGGAGGGGAGGGGAACAGCCAGTTTTGGGGTTGGCTGGTCTCTTAGATCTGCCCTGACCAGCCTTATCGACTGATGGGATGAGATCTACCATTCCTTAGATCAGACTGTATTATATATTTTTATTGTTTATTATTGTTATTTATAGTTTTTTATTGATTTTAAACCTTTGTTGTGAACCGCCCAGGGTCCATCCTTGTGGGGGAGATGGGCGGGATATAAATATGATAGATAGATAGATAGATAGATAGATAGATAAATAAATAAATAAATAAATAAATAAATAAAACACAGCCTGGGGAAGAGCAGCTAGGCCCCATCCATTGTGTCAGCCCTTCGAGGTAGACCAGACTTGAACACCAAAGTCATGAATATTAAAACTAGAGGAACAGAATCTTGCAAATCTGCATATGCCTCCCCTTCTATCCTTAGGATAGAGAACTAGGGAGGGTCAAGTCTAAGATGCTTTCTCAAATTGCATTCCTGCTTTAGGCTCAGATTTCTCTTATCTGACCATTGCGGCTCTTTCTCCTCTTCAAAAGGTTATTCTCACAGCTCATTACACCCTCCTCCCCAAGGAAAGCAACACAGCCTGGGGAAGCAAAGCAAGTTATTTTCTTGCCCTGGGCTCAAGCCCCTCTTATCTGACTATTGCCTTGGTAGGGGCTCTTCCTCCTGTCCTTCAAGGCCATTCCCTCCTCCCTCTACCCATTGGCTCATGAAGGATGAGGTTCATTGTCCACCCCCCCCCCCAGAAAGAATCCTGAGCTCCAACTGCCAGTTCCCCTCCCTCATCCTCCCGAGCTGACTGTCTACTGTGTCCCCATCTGTGTGCTGAGTTTTCTGTCTGGGTGGGTTTGTGCATCCAGAGGGGAGACCTTCCGTGGGTAAAAGAAAGTGAGGGCAACAAACACTAGATTTTGGAGTGTGGTTGTCTATAGGAACAGGAAGACTGCAGCTGTTTTATTTTCTGTTCCTGTGCAGAAAGCTAATGTCTGAAGGTGACTTTCCAAGTTTCGTCCTCAATTAATGTTGGCCACAGGACTTATAAATTTAAGCCCAGCTTTCTTCAGCCTCCTCTGTACCAGTTTAGTGTGGGAAAGAAAGCAGCTAAGCAAATGGAATTCTTGGATTAGCCTCAACGGGTTATCAGAGAAAGCTTTTTTTAGACCTACCAGCATTCCTCAGGAAGATTGCTGGTTTTATTTGTAGTAACCAGACTCTTATCGAATTGATTGATTGGTGTGGTGCAGATAATGTTGAGGTGGGGCTAGCGGGTAACTGCAAAGACTGGGTTTAAATCCCTCTTCAGCTCTGCAGCACCCAAGATGACTCTGTATTGTCATGGGCTTTCAGTTTAAATTGCCTCACAAAGTTGGGAGGACGTATTTCATTCTAAGCTGTTTGGAGAAAGGGCCCGTGAAAAAATTAGGCAAAGAGGCAGAGAGAAAGTTTTATCCCCTGAAACTTCTGCTCATCCGCATCCAAATTCCAGGGTAGCGCCATCAGATGTGAAACATCATTTAAAGGAAAAACTGACTCTCTAATTCTGGGTACTCCCGGTTTATTTTAATTAACCAAGCATTTAGATTTTGTCATTTATTGACAAATTATTTATAAATATTTCATGCAAACATCCGGCTGTGAAGGAGATCTACTAACTGGCCTTGACAAGCAAAGAGCATCCAAAGAATTATTGTATAGCCCACTCTCATGTTGCCAAACTCTCACTAGAAACAATGCGCACAAAGGTTTTGTTCTTAAGAGAATTGATCAAAGCAGGAAAATCCCAAATGTAAATTTTTACATAACTGAGTAAATTAGAATAATCTGGTCTGGAATTTCCCCTTCCAGTTTTGTGAAGAGACAAAGCTGGAAGAGTTCCACTGGGTTTTTTTTTTTATCCTTGTGTGCTGAATGGTCTTATCTATCCATTGTTAATCTACCATGGACTGCACTGTTTTCTCTTTTTTAAAAAAAGGGCTGACTTTTAAGACAGAAACTAAAACGCCACTGGAAAGGTGCTGGGAGAGAATAGAACGACCTTAATAAGTACTGCAGAGACTGTTATCTTTGCAAGGTAGCTGAATTTTGAA
Source organism: Charina bottae (assembly GCA_023362775.1). Classification (NCBI taxonomy): domain Eukaryota; kingdom Metazoa; phylum Chordata; class Lepidosauria; order Squamata; family Charinaidae; genus Charina; species Charina bottae. The sequence continues at coordinate 68,343,539 of JALMGJ010000002.1, forward strand.
GTGATGACAGCAGATAAGAGTGCTAGCTTTTGAACCTCACTGGTGTTCACTCAGGATTTCTGAAAGTCGGTCATTTAGAGATTCAGACTACCTATTCTCTGAATTTGTGTACCCAAAGCAAAGTTGGGGAATCAGAAGAGGATAAAAGTGCCGTTTAGCTAGCACAGCCTCATAGATTTTCTCCCTAGCTTTTCCCAGTGAGCTGTTCTGTAATTTTTGTAGCTGTAGTTAGGATTAAGCTCATGTTCCTAATGACCTTTCTTCACCTTGAAGAAGCAAAAAAAGGAAAACCAAAGAAAACTGAAGTGAACTCTGCCCTCTTCCTTCCTTGTCTTCAAACAGTCAGAGAGGTTCAGCATCACACAGAGTGAGCTTGATGGCGCTCTGACTATTTCAGCCATGCAAGCTTATCTTTTCAATTACTGTCTTTGTAAGTAGAGAAGAAAGGACATAAGCCACTGAAGTATTTTAAGCAATTCCAGCACAAGCTGCCAGTGTTTATGCTGGTAACTCCTCCGTGTCCTAGCTTACTCCGGTCTTTCTGGTTTCCAGTGAGGTCGTGATAGCTGAAGGGATAATTTTATATGTATTTATCCATAAATATCTTATTCCATTTCTGGAGTATAATATGAAGAAGGAAACTGTCTCAAAGCCTAGTAAAAGCTGAGCTCAGCTAATCTGAATGCATTTTGGAAAGTGACCTTGTTCTCTTGTGGAAGAAGAAAAGGACATCAGATCCTGAGACACGGGGTGGTACAACTGCAATCTAAAGGTGCCTTGGAACTCTGGAATGTGCAGCTGGGATTGAAGACTACCTCCAATTTTTGGATTTCCTTTTGTCCTCTGCTTCTTTAGTATGGGTTAATAGCATTCAGTCATGGTGGTCACCGAGCTGAAATTGAAGCTGTGCTTCCGGGAGAAGAAACTCAGAGGTTTTACCTGTAAGTTTGTCAGATCACCCAGTGGATTCCTTCCAGAAACATGCTTCTCCATTGCATCACAGATCTTCGGGCCATATATCTTGGCAGGTTTAGGCCTGGTAGCTGCTGGTGTGGTGATGGATATTGTCCAAGTATGTATGTTTCTTCAACTACCTTGGTAATGAGGGGTAGGCTGACCATGAGCATGTATTTTTAATGCAGCTAAGTGATAGCTAGGTGCAGTATTTGTGCTACCTGCCTGGGGGAAAAGTGTCTCCTGTGAGGATGTCAGAGCTCTTCAGAGAGTTTGGTGGACAGACTGAGTTGGGTGAAAGGCTCTCATTAATTGTCAACACCTGTAGATCTTTCTAAGTGTCCTGGAGCAGATATATCAGGATTGAACTGATCCCAGAACATTCTCATTAGTCACAAACCAGGATATTTTGGGGAAATTTTAAATTACTGGGAAATGCCACGTGCAATATCACAAGAGTGTTGTGTTCCCAGGATTGGGATTTTTTTGTGACAAGGAAGCTACTCATGTTGCCTAGAATCTAAGTGGAAAACCCCAGCAGAGATTATTGTGGAAAAGCTGAGATACAAGCAATTCCCGGTCCTAATTAGATCCTTCCTTGCAGGGTACCCACGCAGCTCTTAGGCCAATTCTACCCACTCTTTTCCTTTAATTTTTTTTTGTTTTCTTTTGTTTCCTTTTCAACCGACATCCTGCAAACTGGAACTTTCTATTATTCTTAAGGAATATTCTTCTCTTGTCCTCATGGGGCCATTTGAAAGATGAGTGTGTGTGTTGTGTGTTGTGTATATGTGTGTGTGTAATTATTATCAGCCTGAATCAATCCACTGCAGGTTGAAAGCCTCCTCGCTGAAGTTAGTTTATGGAGCATAATCTACTATGCTAGTCCAGTGGGTTAGTGGATAGATGCTTTTTGACTTCCTAGTCTAGGGCTGAATGTCTGTCACTGGCCCAGATAATTTCCTTCATATATCAAGACGCCTCTAAATAAATAGAACTAGTAATCTATGATTACTCTGTTTCATAGGCCCTTTGAGTCTGATAGCAATCCTCCAGGTGTGTGTATAGCTGCGCTCATACAAAGACAGGATTTGTATGCAAAACGTTAGACTAGATTAAGTCAGAGTTGGATAGTTGATGGTTCAACAGGTTACAGAGGCCTAGCCTGTCTTAGCATTTGTGTGAATCAGATTAATATTTTAGAACATAATATGATTTATTTGTCTGGCCATAGGAATCATTGTGTTTTGTTAAACTATGTTAACCTATGTTTTGTTAACTTATACTAGGGCTTCACATGTTGTGTGAACCCAGCCAAGGAATGATTACTCCTTCACATAATGCTCTACACCTAACTACTTAGGGCAGAGCTTTCCAAACTTTTCATGTTGGTGACACACTTTTTAGACATGCATCATTTCGCAACACACTCTTACAGCAGGGCACAAGGCAGGCACTAGGACCTGCGCGGAATCACAGCAGGTTTGGAGGCAGCAAGGCACAAGGCAGGCACTAGGACCTGCATGGAATCACAGCAGGTTTGGAGGCAGCAAGGCACAAGGCAGGCACTAGGACCTGCGTGGAATCCTGGCAGGGCAGGTTTGGAGGCAGCAGCAGCCGTGACACACCCAGACACTGCAGCGTGTCCCGACACACAGTTTGGAAAGCTCTGACTTAGGGGAAAGCCTCATTGATCTCAGTGGAATTTACTTAATTGGATTGTGCCATTACAGTATTCTTAGAAACATATATTTCCCTGCTTGATTGATAATCAGCAAAACAGGTTGAAAAGTGGAATGGCAGTACTGTAAATTCAGATTTACTTGTGTATTTAAAATGCATAGGAATATGTTTATTGTGTTTGTTTTTGGAATACTGTAGTAATGATAATCCTGTAGAAATTCTCTGCCAGTTGAGGGGTTTCTCTGGTTTAGAGGAATAATACAGAAAAGGAAACAGCCTATTAATGCATTACATATAAGGAATGGAAAAAGGCTTACACTAATCTCTTATCACCACAAAGTGTACTTTCTACTATGTTTTTCCTCTTCACTTTCAAGTCATTTATAATCATAAGCATCACACTCTTGTACTTCATGTTCTTCAGTCTAAAATAACTTGGTGCACGATTGGCCACCAAGTAGATCATAAAATTAAAGAGCTGGCTTATTGTTCCAAGCATATGAACAAATTTCAACCATATTGTAAGTGAGCATAAAACAGAATAAGCCAGACATAAATCTCTTGCTGTGCTGTTTGTACAGTTTGTACTGTTTGTACAGTATCCACTTTACAAAGGGCAACCTATATATGTCACACTTTATAAACTAAATAGTATTAAACAAAGTATGAAATCAAAAGGTGGAGACAAGGGAGGAATTTGTTGACTCCAATTTTAAATAATTACAGAGGTCACTGCAAAGTCCATCAAATTGCTAGTGCTATTGTTCATTCAGCTATATATCAACATGATTAAGGTATTTACATTCTCAGAATTAATGTATTGGGATTACCTGATTTTTCTGTCACTGCCTGCATCCTCTAGATGTCATATTCTTAAAAAGTCTGGAAGCTGATTAGAGAATCACATATTTATAAATAGACTCCTTTTCCTATTAGCAAAGTTGCTGTTGCCCTAAAGCATCTTTGCAGTCTTGTTTAGAAGATTAGCAGGCAGATTTACAAAGCTACTTTTCTCAGTTTCAGTAAGATGTAGCCCATCTTTCCTAATACTTGTATACCATGATTCAGAACATAAGAGCTGATTAACTAGAATACCAACACACTATCCTTTTACACTAGAATATTTTGGCATGCCTCTTCATTTTATCCTCAAGAGTTTTCTAGTACTGGCTTATTATTAAATTGTCCCAACTCTGCTTCTTTCAGCATTGTTGATACATCTCACCAATTTGATTAAGAAATTAAGGGGTGTGTCTCTCTGTGTGTATGTGTGTGTGTGTGACAAATTTCCTTTTTTTGAACAGTAGAGTGGCTTCCTTCTTAGTTTGCTTGGTATTTTTCACCAGGAACTGATTTTTGTTTTTTCCATGCTATGAAAGCCTATGTGGTTTCATGTATTTAAAACATCATTAATAATTTAAGAAGCAAACTGGTGTTTTGCACTGCAGGATAGGTAAATTAGCATTAGAGATCACCTATCTCTGAAAAATGATTGAGGGAGAGTTTTAATCCTATATTCCTCCAGACTGCCTGGACTGATCCAGTTTTCACTTTGTACAGGGACAGGGACTATCTCCAGGACAGCATCTCATACAGTGGATGACCTTCTGCCCAATGTATAAAGTATGATTTTTAAAGGATTAAATCAGCTGATCATCAGAGCCTTAGTTGGAGACTTAAGAAAAAAGCTTTATGTTTCCTTTTCCCCCTCTCACCAGAGTTCTGGAGAGATTGCAGCTGCAGTGCTATGGTCAAAGAAGAAGAGAGGGCTTGGCTTGCTTTGGCTTCTTTTGCGACTGTGGTTGCTTTTTTGGATCTATAAAGTGAAAATATAGCATTTAGTGGCCTTTTTCGTGATTTTGAAAAGATCTCGAATAGTGTGGTTAAGTGGAAAGAAAGGTTAGGTTGAATGATGTAGTTGGAACTATCTAATAAGTTTCCATGATACTAATAAATGTTTGGTCCAATAAAAATAGTTTGCCTTAAGTTTTGTTATATATTTTTATAGGTAGGCTGACCATACGTCCCGTTTTGAATGGGACAGTCCTGTTTTTTTAGCATTTTTCAACCGTCCCGTCGTTTTCATAAAAATCTCAATTTTGTCCCATTTTTCAAACCCGGCAGGAATGGCGCGGAAGGAGGATCCGAGCGGGAGTGCGGACCGGGGGGCGGGGTTTGCAGGCGGGAGCCAATCACGCAGACCGGGGGGCAGGGTTGGCAGGCGGGAGCCAATCGCGTGGACCGGGGGGCAGGGTTGGCAGGCGGGAGCCAATCGCGCGGACCGGGGGGCAGGGTTGGCAGGCGGGAGCCAATCGCGCGGACCGGGGGGTGGGGACCCCTGTCCTTTTCATGAATACGGAATATTACATAAGACCCCGTCCTGTTTTGCCATCCTGAAATATGGTCAGCCTATTTATAGGACTGTCACAAGAATGGTGGCTTATTTCAGTTTTCTGTATTAACAGTTACTTAGGTATTTAGTGGGCAGTTTCAAAGGTTGCATTGATAGAGGATCTCTCCACACTGAAAAGCAGCATACAATTCAAAGCTGCTGGGAAAGTTATGCAGTACAGTAGTTCAAAGCTTGTATGAATGTGCATGTTACAATTAGTATCACAATGGATTAATGCTTTCTTCTCTCCCTTTCAGCACTGGAAAGTATTTATGAAAATCACAGAATTGTTTATTCTGACTCCAGCCCTGGTTGGTTTGAAAGGCAACCTTGAAATGACCTTGGCATCTAGACTTTCTACAGCTGTAAGTGTCCTCTTTAGGTTGTGTTTTTAATATACAGAGAAGGATTCAGAGCTCTTATTTGGTGAGAAAAGTATTGACATGTAATCAACTATCCAGTAGTGAAAAATGGATTTGCATAGTAATAGGTGGTTCGATAGTTCTTATCTGCTTATACAGGTTGGGCCTGTATATTTTACTTTCCGTGGTGGTCATGAACAGAATTTCTGTTAGAATTGTGTTTCCTGTTTCCCTACTGTACCATTGAAAAGAATTATATTTTGGAGATCCAGCAATATATTTAAGCAAAGGGCCCAGAGAGAGACAGAAAACAGTCAAAATCTGAATGTGCCCATATTCCACACCACCCTCCACATCCTCCTTAGTGTCATCCAAAATTTTAGTACACAAGCTTCACCTAATTAATAAATTTGTTTCTCTGTGGAAAAAAGTCATAATTTTATTGTGGCCTCTTGGTGAAGTTCTCTATGTTGGTGCGGTTTGAGGGAGCCACTTTAGAGGTAAAACCAGAAGGCCTTGACCCGGATCTACAGAAAGACAGGAGTGATGTTCCTCACTATTATAAATGTGATCTCTGCAGTAGAGTTTCTATGTGCCCTACGTAATGTAACAACATGCTAGATGTAGTATTTGCCATCCATGGTTGTGAGAGGGGAGGGTTGTTAACAATCTATCCCAGAGATGAGTATGGAATTCAGACACCTTGCAGTTTTAACTCCTGATTGTGTGCACCAAAGTGTATTCCAAACTGGGCCACAGTCCTTGAAAATCTATTTTTATAATGGTCACATTGCCAGTTGGAAGGAAGAAGAAATCCATTCCCTGCAGGCATAGCTGTAGAAGTTTTTCATAGATAAAGATGAAAATGAAAGAGACCAACAGTGGGGCACTGGCACCATCCTGCCAAAGCGTAGGTGCAGTCTTATTGTGGCAAGTGCTCTCCCTTCCCTTCCCTTCCCTTCCCTTCCCTTCCCTTCCCTTCCCTTCCCTTCCCTTCCCTTCCCTTCCCTTCCCGGTAGATTTAAATTGTGTCTCCTGTGCCTTTCAGGCTAATACTGGCCGGATGGATAATACACAAGATAAATGGAAAATGGCTATCTGCAATCTGGCCTTGATTCAGGTAGGCAAATCCAAATTTTTGATGGAGACCTTTGGATAATACTAGTCAATTACAGCCCCTGGAAAATTGAGCTGGTGGGGCGTGGTGGCTCAGCAGGTAAGACGCCAAGCTTGTCGATCGGAAGATCGCAAGTTCGGAGGTTCGAATCCCTAGCCCCGCGTGACGGAGTGAGCTCCCGCACTCGCCCCAGCTCTTGCCAACCTAGCAATTCGAAAGCATGCAAATGCAAGTAGATGAATAGGTACCACTTCAGTGGGTAGGTAACAGCATTCCGCGTGCGTCATGCCAGCCACATGACCGTGGAAGCGTCTTCGGACAACACTGGCTCTTCGGCTAAGAAACGGAGATGAGCACCGGTCCCTAGAGTTGGACATGACTGCACAAATGTGCGGGGGGAACCTTTACCTTTTACACTTCCTACAGCTATTTATTAATTGTGTCATTTCTGAAATGGAAGTCCTGTCTTTTCTTGTACAGTCTTGATGATTGTTGTTTCCTAATGAGGCTACTATCTATGCACACGTTTTAGGGGAAAGGTCCAGGCATCACAGCTTTTATAACATTTCTGTTTCCAAGTACTCTTTTTTTTCTTACACAGAAATTAAGATGAGAGGGAAAGACAAAATAAGTACATATTACCTTTTGATTGGTGGCATTAGGAGCTATTAGTCTGGAAGCACCAGATGCCTACAGCCAGAGGGCTGTTAGGTATTATAAGACATTGGACAGGCCTACACAGAAGGTGCCCTTCACTAGCCAAGAAAATGATAATTCCTATCATTTTGCAACTTATCCCATGTCACTCAGAAGTCCAATTAAGTTTAATAGTTTTAAAAATAGGTCATATGACTCATACGCCATTACTTTTCATGTCTGTGAAATGTTCCCTGTTTTACCAGAGATATCGAGGTTCCTCTAGCAATTCAGTAAAATTTTCATTACACAGAATTAGAATTTGGGATTTCATTTCTCTCAAATCAATGCCCATTTAATCAAACACACAAAAAATATGTCATTAAGTATAAAATATTGACATTAGCAAAAAACATTAATTGATTTATTAGTGTGGTTATCTAATTATTTTGTTAGTTACAGGATTTAATTTATTAGATCACGGATAGGGAAATCTGTGTTCTCCCACCAAATATTGCTGAAGTGCAGCTCCCAGCATCCTGGAGGTGAATTGTGGCAAGTTACAGTTCAGCAGCACCTGAACAAGTCACTCATGTCCTTGTCATCTCCCATATAGATTATTGCAACACGCTCTACATGGGGCTACCCTTGAAGAGTATCCAGAAGCTTCAGCTGGTCCAGAATGTGGCCGCGTGGGCAGTCACGGGTGCTATAAGATCAGCACGTAACACCACTGCTCCGCGAGCTGCATTGGGTACCAGTTTGCTTCCGGGTCCAATTCAAGGTGTTGGTTATCACCTTTAAAGCCCTACATGGCATGGGGCCAGGGTACCTGGGGGACTGTCTCATCCCGACCACATCTGCCCGCCCCACCCGGTCATGCAGAGAGGGCATGCTTTGGACCCCATCAATAAAAGAATTTCATCTAGCGGGGTCCAGGAGGCGTGCCTTCTCTGCGATAACACCCGCCCTGTGGAATATCTTGCCCCCGGAGGTGAGGCGGGCGCCCTCACTCCTGGCCTTCCGGAGGTCTTTAACGATCTGGTTCTGCCGCCTTGCTTGGGACGAAGGAGGTAATAGTTCCTCCTGGGGGTGGTTAGCCCCGTAATATCCCCCTTTTTAAGTTCTTACCATCCTCTGGATTTTTTCTATTTATTATTATATTGTATTTTAATGTGTATAGGTTTTTAATTTTAATATTATTGTTGTAAACCGCCCAGAGTCTACTGCTGTAGAGTTGGGCGGTGATAAATTTGAATAATTAAATAAATAAATAAATAAATAAATAAATAAATAAGTTATAAGTTTAAGGTTCCAGTCGTACTATATGCAAATAAGTCCTTGTTGCATTCCAGACATTTAGTTCCACACAATCTTCTTAGATGAAGTTTTTAATCTTTTTGTTGCTTAAGGAAACATTTGTCAGCTGACTAAAAATAATTGCCTAAGGTATCTGTTCAAGAGAAGCCTGCGGAGAGTGAAATTCATTTCATGTGTTACAGATTGGCTATTTCACACATGAACTTCCTTTCAGACTTTCATAAGTCTGTCTGAAAAGTAGCCCTGTACAATGAAAAGAGTAACTGGCAAAGATAAAGCGAAGGACAAAAACACATATTGCTTTTCTCTGCTTGAAAAGCTTAATCAGCCTTGGGATGATGCTGTTGGGGAGACTTGACACATTAACGAGTCACCCGCAGATGATGCTCACGCAACGTAGAAGAGAGACCTGCAGGAATGCTTCTGGGCTGGTCTCACGCTACAGTCTCTCCATTGATCTGTTGATCTCTCCAATGTTCTGTTCTCCGTTGTTTCTGCTGAACAGGTACAGGCCACCGTGGTAGGTCTTCTGGCATCTGTGGCAGCCGTCCTTCTAGGCGCACTCTCCAAGGGGTATTTGGAGCTGAGCCAAGCAGCTGTGTTGTGTGCCAGCAGCCTGACAACAGCATTTGTAGCTGCCCTCTTCCTTGGTGAGTTGCTGCTGCTGCTGTTTTAACTCTCCTGATTCCCGGAATACCATTATCTCTAGCTGCCCCTGCTTTTGAAATTTTGTTTCTGCTCCTCGTACAAACAGTTCGCAGCTGGGTCCTGGTCATTCTTCCATAACCATTTGTAGCCAGTCTGGACCCTTCCCTTGGGAAGGCACCTGGACTGTATCATTAACTTGTACTGAGCGAAAGAAAGACACAGCAAGCTGCCCTTCTGGTGGGCCAGGCCAGTGGTCCATCTGGCTTAGTCACAGGTGCATCTCTTGCGATGCAGCTCCCCAAAGCCATGGGTGCAGCTCCAGAAGACCTCAATTGCAATATTCAGTATGACAGCAGGGGGAAAAAAATACTTGAACGCACAACTCTAGGATCCAACAAAATGACATTAAGTAAAGTAACCCTCCGCTGAGTGGACACTCACTTCTGAGAGATATTTGTGGTTGTGCACAAGTGATAGCAACACCCTCACTGACATTATGTCTATGAAGGTTCTCAGTCATCCAGGTGGAATTGTTTGTAGGATTCCCTTACTAACTTTGCTCAGACTGAAGAAGCTCCTTGGATAAGGAGCGAAACGTTTCCACTGAGAAAATAGAAATCCAGTTGACATGATTCAAGCTACAGACCCTCACTGACAGGTGTAAATTCTGAATCAGTTCCATAGAGGTAGGAGCTACCATTTTCCATTCTTCTGTATCTTCTGAAAATACTAGTATCATACAAAACTAATCGTGTTCTCACAGAATGACCCCTTTGTGTGCTTGCAAGCAGCTTCATCTTAATGGCTTTATGCAGGGATTTTGAGGAAAGCAGTCTCACCTTCATTTTGTTTGCCCTTTACTCAAATCTTGTATGCCACCTTCTGCTGTTTCTCCTGGGATCACTTCTGCTTCGGCAAAACTCTGCCCTAGTCTTAGATGTATACAGTTCGTGTTACTGATGTTTCATTTTCATTTTTTTCCCTATCCTGTTGGGATTATGTGTCCTTATTCCTGAAATATGGTTTAATAATAAAAGTGTGTTGCTCCAAGAAGTGCACAGGTTTTCCACAAGAGAGCAGCAAAGGCTTTTTAAAAAGAGGAAGAAATAAGCTGTTATATTTCACATGAGAAATGCTGGTGTATAAACACAAAGAAAGAATGGAGCAACAGTGTTTTAAGGCGAAGGCCCACTTCTTTCTGGGTTAGCAAGCCAAAGAGGTGACAGAGAACAAATTTTGGGGAGTGTAGTACAGCTTTATACCAGACAGGATGTGTACAGATCAGATTGTTGTTCTTCATCAGGTCATTGAGAAAAGGTCGTTTGAGATAAATGGCTGTTGTGGGTCTTCCGGGCTGTGTGGCCGTGTTCGGTGGCCTCTTCCAGAACACGGCCACACAGCCCGGAAGACCCACAACAGTCATCGAACTCTGGCCGTGAAAGCCTTCGACAATATGTTTGAGATAAAGTTTATTGTGCATTTGTTGATTTAGAGAAAACATATGATAAAGTGAGTAGTCTTGAATTATGGGCTTTTTGAGCAAGCATGAAGTTGAAAGTTGGATGCTGAATGCAGTAAGAGCAACGAATGAAGGAAGTAAAGCATGAATAAGAATAAATGGATTTCTCAGCAAATGGGTCAACATTGAGCAGGGAGTGTGACACGGATGTATGATGTCCCTTTGGTTATTTAATGTATCTATGGATTAATGTGAGAGAGCCAGTTTGGTGTAGTAGTTAAAGGTGCTGGACGAAGACAGGGGAAACCTAAGTTTTAGTCCTCCCTTAGGCACAAAGCCAGCTGGGTGACTTTAGGCCAGTCACTCTCTCTCAATCGTAAAAAGAAGATATTGGCAAACCACTTTTGAAAATGTTGCCTAGAACACTGCATGGACCTGTCCATGTAGTCATCAGAAGTCAAGGCTGACTTGAAGGACCATGACAACAACAACATAGATTAATGTTTAAGGAAAGCTAGGGTTATTTTTAATTAATAAATTTTATTAGGTTTCAAGAGAAGAATAAAAACTACAAAAAAACAAAAAACTACAAAGAAGAAAAAAGAACTAAAAAGGTACAAAAACACAATCATTTTTTTTCAAATTTACAAAAAGATGTGGCTTCCGACTTTTAACAGCAAGGATATAGAAAAATTTCCATAATCAATCATAATCTTACTCTATATTAAACCAAAACCACATTATTTCTATAAATAATTCTACTTTGGCACATAATAAAAATCACTAAGTACAGATACTCCTCCCCTTATACTAAAATTTTAAAAAAATCATATAAACCTCCTAAATATCTTTCTCCCCTCCAAAAGATAACACATATTTAATTATTCCCTTCTTACCACTATTCTGTACATTTCTGTCTACTAAAATAAGAATCAAATTAAAAAGCACATAGATTGTCTGTTATTATACTTGATAATACAACAGTTTTAGTAATCTTAATCTTCCATCCAAATGAACACATTTTTAATTTTTTTACCCTAATAATCTTAATCCAAATTTTAAAAGCAAATGACATCAATCAGACTCTTAAAGCAAACCAAATAAGAATTCTTTAACCCTAATACAACAGTTTTAATAATTTTAATATTAATAAACCCAAAAAACAAAGACAATTCAAAACAGTGATTCCATATCTTTAAAAGCAAATAGCATCAATCAAATCCTTAAAGCAAACCAGATAAACATTCTTTAACCCTAATGCAACAGTTTTAATAATTTTAATCTTAATAAACCCAAAAAATAAAGACAATTCAAAACAGTAAATCCAAGTCTTTAAAAGCAAATAGCACCAATCAAATCCTTAAAGCAAACCAGATAAACATTCTTCAGCCCTTATCCCACTTCAAAATAAACCAGAGCATTTACATATCCCCACAATGTGCACAGAGCTTTTCTCTTAAAAGAATCAAACAGCCCGACTGCCCCCCTCAAAAATTTCAGCTTCTTTTCATGTCATTCCACCAGAAAATCAATTTCACTTGTGGCTTGCAGATCTCCCTCTCCCTTAAATTTCTCCAAGTCCACTATCTGATCTTCATCCAGCATCTCAATAAAAATTCCAAGCTCACTCTTAAAAGAAACATTTCTATCACTGTTGAATTCCTCAATTTCATCCACCACATCCCCAACCTGATGGCACGTTTTAAGTCTCATATTTTCCATGATGTCCTGGATATCTTGCATAAAATCTTGGTAGAAGTCAGAAGAAATCTGTTTAAAATCTTGGTGGAAGTCAGAAAAAATCTGTTTAAAATCCTTCATGTCTCACGCAGTAGATTATGGCGCCCCCTAGGAGCTTAACCAGCGAAAGTCGAGGATATGAAAAAGTTCTGAAATCTATTTACGCAAGCAAAAGTGAGATAAACAGACAGTTCCCAAGGGAAAGTGAAAACAGAAAGCTGAAGGTTCAAATCAGCTGATTCAACGTGTAGGAAAATGTTAATATCTTCAAATTTAATACAAAAATAATAACAGGAAGATAATTGTTTACTCTCAATCCTCCTTAATATTTGGATGGAAAACAAAGTCCAAAACTTAAAAATATTTTTTTAAAAAAAAGTAATCCCAAAAATAACGATAAGCACCAAGAGAGCCAGCTTCTCCTTGCTGTAGAAAGCCTCTCTTAGGGTACGCATACTTAAATATATATATATATATATATATATATATATATATATATATATATAGGTGATTTAAAAATGGGGTGGCCGGTCTTAGTGCCCCTTTAAGGCTACAGTGCGGCTTGGAAATGGTGACGTCCCAGCCTCCCGGCTAGCTCTTACCAGTCAAACGCGAACGCTGTTTGCGATCTTCTGGCTGAAAGCAGCCATCCGGAGGACAGATGGGGTGATTCCAGGTGTTTTCCTTTATCCGGAGAACATTTCTGGGCTTCAGGAAAACCTGCCTGAGCCCGAAAAAAGTTGCCACGATGTCACCTCCACCCACGGGCACAGCCACCATTCCCCACTGGAAGTCCGGGTCTCAAACAACAGGAAAGCTAGGGATGATGGTTGAAGTGTCAGTTGGGGGATGAAGATACCTGTACTTTTTGTATGGAGACAATGCTGTGGGTTGGCTGAGAATTGAGTTGCTTTGCAGCAAATGATACAATAAGAAATATGGATCTGAAAATTAATTTATCAAATAACACAGTCCTGTTTGACAAGGAAAGCAGCGTCAACCATTGCATACTGTACATAAATGGCAAAAACGTAGTGCAAGTAAATGAATTTTATGTACATTGGTAGAATGTTTATTAAAGATGGGGAAATGGATGGAGAAATTTGAAGACAAGCAAATGTTGGTAGAAAGACAGTGGGTAGTATGTGGTCTGTTGTTAGGAAAGCACATTTGTGGGAAAAGACCAAAAACGTCTGAGTACATGAGTGTGCTGCCTGCTTTGTAATATGGAATTGAGAGTTAGAGATGCAATGCTTACCATAAAAATAAGCTGAATGGGGTACTAAAGAAGTAAGTGTGGTAAAATAAGATAGGATCAAGAATGAATGGGTGCTAAATGAATGTGGATTGAATACAGAAGTGAGTAATAGGTACACAAGAAGTTTTTGTTGTTTATTCCTTCAGTCGCTTCCGACTCTTCGTGACTTCATGGACCAGCCCACTCCAGAGCCCTCTGTCGGCCGTCACCATCCCCAGCTCCCCAATGGTTGAGTCCGTCACCTCCAGAATATCATCCATCCATCTTGCCCTTGGTCGGCCCCTCTTCCTTTTGCCTTCCACTTTCCCTAGCATCAGCTTCTTCTCCAGGGTATCCTGTCTTCTCATGATGTGGCCAAAGTACTTCAGTTCTGCCTTCAGTATCATTCCCTCAAGTGAGCAGTCTGGCTTTATTACCTGGAGTATGGACACAAGAAGTACATTTGGTCATATAGAGAGAATGAATTAGAATCAAATATCTGAAGAAAGAGTGAATGGGTGTAAAGGAAATCAAAGACTAGCCTAGTCATGCTTTGATGAAGTTGATGAGATAGTCAAAAAGAAAGAGCTGAGAAGTATAAAGAATAAAAGGCAATGTACGAAACAATGTATGAATGTGATAGAAGCCAGGATCTATTAAGGATGGGAAGTGGTGGCCCTTCAGATGTTACTGAATTGCAGTTCCCAGTGGCCTAGCCAGCATGGTTCATGGAGAGGATGCCTGGAAGCTATAATTCAGCAAAGGATCCTTTTTTCATGGCATAGCTATGCAGTTGTGGAGAGTCTCTTCCCCTGTCCCCCAACCCCGTAATTAATGTACTCATTTTGCTTGGCTTTTAAGTTTTGCAATGTGAAAAATGGAGGTGGATATTTTAAAAATTATGCAGAATTATTTACAGTCCCTGCTGATACTTTCCAATGGTCATAATGGCCTTCTTTTGGAGCTCTTTCTCTTCTTTTTCTTGTCTATTTTTTTCCAGTTCCTTTCCGGTCTCTTTACTGCATCCCAGGTGCTAACCAATCTGATATTATTCTCTCCCCTCTCCATGCTTACAAGACCCTGGCAAATCAGCCTGTTGCTTCTAGCAATGTGGGCTCTGGGAGAACACAGAGAAGAAGTCCTGGGGTGTTCTGAACTTCTGACACTTTGTAGATTTGTTGGAAAGGTTCTAAATCTGTGGTGTCTCTGTTTCCTAGGTTTGGTGATGATTGCTGTGATCATTGGAGCAAGAAAGGTTGGAATCAACCCAGATAATGTTGCCACTCCCATAGCTGCAAGCCTCGGAGATTTGATTACTCTTTCCCTGCTGGCTGGCATTAGCAGTACTCTCTTCAGATACACAGGTATGTTAGTGAGGGAAGCCCAGGAACTCGGCAGCAAGCTCAGTACATTACAAAGAAGTCTATTTCTGAATAGCCATCCGTATCAGTGCGGGATGCCTTGCTCAGCTGAGTGCAGTAGTGGACAACCTCCTCCTGTCTGTGGAAAACTCACTGAAGACCATAGTTCATTCATTAAAAGGCAAATAACCAATGCAGAGGAAGTAAGGTTCTTTGACGGGTAGAAATAACAAAGAACAAGCACCTTAGGGTGGCCCTAGAGTGCCCTTTCCATTGTTTTAAAGAAGATACTGCCATCTGGATTTTATTATATTTATTATATTCTTGAATTGTTATTTTAACGTTTATTTAATTCTATTTATATTTGTATTATAGTTAATTCTGCTTGATTGTAAACCGCCCAGAGTCCCTCTTGAGGAAGTTGGGCGGTGATAAATCGAATGAATGAATGAATGAATGAATGAATGAATGAATGAATATATAGGTAAAGGTACCCCCCGCACATTTGTGCAGTCGTGTCCGACTCTAGGGGCCGGTGCTCATCTCCGTTTGTTAGCCAAAGAGCCAGCGTTGTCCGAAGACGCTTCCATGGTCATGTGGCCGCATGACACGCGTGGAACACTGTTACCTACCCACCGAAGTGGTACCTATTAATCTACTTGCATTTGCATGCTTTCGAATTGCTAGGTTGGCAAGAGCTGGAGCTAGTGCGGGAGCTCACTCCGCACGCAGGGCTAGGGATTCGAACCTCCGAACTTGCAATCTTCCGATCAACAAGCCTGGCGTCTTACCCACTGAGCCACCACGCCCCCGAATGAATGAATGAATGAATGAATGAATGAATATATATATATATATATATATATATATATATATACATACATACATACATACATACATACATACATACAGTGGGGCAAAAAAGTATTTAGTCAGCCACCAATTGTGCAAGTTCTCCCACTTAAAAAGATGAGAGAGGCCCGTAATTGACATCATAGGTAGACCTCAACTATGAGAGACAAAATGAGAAAACAAATCCAGACAATCACATTGTCTGATTCGGAAAGAATTTATTTGCAAATTATGGTGGAAAATAAGTATTTGGTCACCTACAAACAAGCAAGATTTCTGGCTCTCACAGACCTGTAACTTCTTCTTTAAGAGGCTCCTCTGTCCTCTACTCATTACCTGTAGTAATGGCACCTGTTTGAACTTGTTATCAGTATAAAAGACACCTGTCCACAACCTCAAACAATCACACTCCAAACTCCACTATGGTGAAGACCAAAGAGCTGTCGAAGGACACCAGAAACAAAATTGTAGACCTGCACCAGGCTGGGAAGACTGAATCTGCAATAGGCAAGCAGCTTGGTGTGAAGAAATCAACTGTGGGAGCAATAATTAGAAAATGGAAGACATACAAGACCACTGATAATCTCCCTCGATCTGGGGCTCTACGCAAGATCTCACCCCGTGGGGTCAAAATGATCACAAGAACGGTGAGCAAAAATCCCAGAACCACACGGGGGGACCTAGTGAATGACCTGCAGAGAGCTGGGACCAACGTAACAAAGGCTACCATCAGTAGCATCAGTACCATCACTACACCGCCAGGGACTCAGATCCTGCAGTGCCAGACGTGTCCCCCTGCTTAAGCCAGTACATCTCCGGGCCCGTCTGAAGTTTGCTAGAGAGCATTTGGATGATCCAGGAGAGGATTGGGAGAATGTCATATGGTCAGATGAAACCAAAGTAGAACTGTTTGGTAGAAACACAACTCGTGTTTGGAGGAGAGAGAATGCTGAGTTGCATCCAAAGAACACCATACCTACTGTGAAGCATGGGGGTGGCAACATCATGCTTTGGGGCTGTTTCTCTGCAAAGGGACCAGGACGACTGATCCGTGTACAGGAAAGAATGAATGGGGCCATGTATTGTGAGATTTTGAGTGCAAACCTCCTTCCATCAGCAAGGGCATTGAAGATGAAACGTGGCTGGGTCTTTCAGCATGACAATGATCCCAAACACACCGCCCGGGCAACGAAGGAGTGGCTTCGTAAGAAGCATTTCAAGGTCCTGGAGTGGCCTAGCCAGTCTCCAGATCTCAACCCCATAGAAAACCTTTGGAGGGAGTTGAAAGTCCGTGTTGCCCGGCGACAGCCCCAAAACATCACTGCTCTAGAGGAGATCTGCATGGAGGAATGGGCCAACATACCAGCAACAGTGTGTGCCAACCTTGTGAAGACTTACAGAAAACGTTTGACCTCTGTCATTGCCAACAAAGGATATATAACAAAGTATTGAGATGAACTTTTGATATTGACCAAATACTTATTTTCCACCATAATTTGCAAATAAATTCTTTCTGAATCAGACAATGTGATTGTCTGGATTTGTTTTCTCATTTTGTCTCTCATAGCTGAGGTCTACCTATGATGTCAATTACAGGCCTCTCTCATCTTTTTAAGTGGGAGAACTTGCACAATTGGTGGCTGACTAAATACTTTTTTGCCCCACTGTATATATATATATATGAATGAATATATATGTGAATGTATATATATATATATATACACACACACACACACACACACATACATATATACATATACATATACATATACATATACATATACATATACATATACATATTCATTCATTCATTCATTCATTCATTCATTCATTCATTCATTCTTGGGCTCCAAGTATCCTGGAAATTATCTAATCCTGTCTTAGTAAGAATAGATTTCTGGGCCGGTATAAGCTGTATAGAAAATAATATTTTGGCAGATTTAAACTGGCAGAGAAAGAACTTAAAGCATGTCCAAATTCCATCTTCTCTTCAGATTTAATTATTCTGTCTTTATGGCAGGACACTTTATATATAAATCAGCCCTATGCCATCCTTCCTTTATATGAAACATGGAAGTTTCTTATTCTGAAGTGGTAGAGGCACAGGTAGATAGTTTTTGAGTTACCTAGAAAGTATTTTGAAGGCTGGCTGAGTTGTAGGCTTGTATTTTATTTTCAGGCTGGTAAATATTTTTTTCTTTAGAAGAGTATAACAATAGGGGAAGTTATAAATTAAAAACGAGAGTGGGCTACTTGTGGCTACTAGATCCCGTTCTTTCTTTCAAAGGCAGCAAACATGCCACATCTTAGTAAAAGGAGGGGACATCGTAATGCACCCCTAGTACCACACTCATGCATTTCAGAGCTCAGAGAGCTGATGTGTAATGAGATGTGACCCAGAAAACACATTGATAAAACTCCCTGGATAACATGGGATAGGCCATTTCTCTCAGCCAGGCCCACCGCATGAGTTGTTCTAAAAATTAATTTTGGAGACAATCTTATCCCCTACCCCAAACTGCTCCTGGAACACATACTCTGCAAAATATTGAAACGTTGAAGGATGCAAAGAGTTATAGTGTTCTGTATCTCTAATAATAGAAGAGGGATTTGAAAAGTACGTAAACAATCCTGCTACCAAAAGCGGAGAGCTTGTTTGGGTGTCTCAAGCGTTCCCCCCCTTCCCTCCGCCACTCATAAAACAAGTGGAGATATCCAGCCCTTCCACTTGCTTCCTCAGCATCAAACCGCAAGCTGCTGTTCCCTGATATTGTATCTTGTCGAATTCTACCTTGCTTATTTTTAAATTTATTAAAGCTACATTTCTTTTCTGGGTACCTTGCTTTGTGATGAATGCAACTTTGTGATTTCATCCTGCTGGCTTTAGGCTTTGACAGCATCTTTGGCGGAGAAATGAAAAGCACATTTCCAGAATTCTTCTTCTGCCACATTAACTGAAGATTGTGTTGCAACTAGCCCAGCTTTGGGCCAATTTCAAAGAGCAGATGCAAAATCTCATAAGAAAGATTACTAGCATCAAATGTTTGGCACACTTCGGATTGTTTCAAGGGGTTTCTGAAGCTTCCTCCCTTCTGCTTCTGACTCACGTGTGTTTTCTACTGGCCCAGCATTCTTGTCTCCCTCTTCTATAAAGTCTCCTGCCCTTTTAAAGATCATTCCAATGCTATGCTATGCCAGAAAGGGAGAAAATGGTAAAGGGACTGGTACTAACTAAAAGGAACTGATGAATTCATTTCTTGCAGCCCATTTACGGGAAATGGGCTAAGATGGTAATAATTACCATATTTATAGCTCAGCTTAACTGGCTACCTCTAGTTCGAGAGGGCAGACTAGAGCAATTTAACCAATAGAAGAAAACTGTGGGGAAGGGCTTCTTGCAGATGAGAACGATTCTGCTGTGGAATATTCCATTTCAGGTGATGGAGGGATCCTTTGCTTTGAGGTAGTCAGGGCAGTCATTGGTTGAGAAGATGGGTTGTCATTAAGCAGAGACTTGAAATAGATCTCTGTGATCCTATTATTATCTTATTCTAGGCAGAATAGTCAGGTAATTTCAATACTGGTCTGGGATTGTTTATATGGGAGAATATGAAGCTGGACTAGATGGAATGAATGAAGGAAAAAAGAAACATGGGCAGCTTAAATCTCAACTGATAACTCACAAATCAGTCTGTAGCCAATAGAAATTCTAAAAGAAATGGATTTCAGCCGCCATAGTGATTTGTAGATACACATGGCCTTTCCTCTCCAAGGCTGTTGTACTTCAGCTCTCATCATCTTTATGGCAGTTGAAATCCAAACAGCTGAAGGGCACCAATGGCCTAATTCTGTGACAGTATATATAAATCCATCATGAGATTTTGAACTTATTAAAATAGAAGTTGACTTCTCTGGCTTCTGTTACCATTTGAATGGGAAAACCTACCAAGAAAAATCTCAAGAACTTTTTAATAATCACCTCCTTCTTCTGATAATTATCTCAATAGTATACTCGTGTAGGCAATGAAATAGACCTGAGGAGCCACTTCCCACATGGACGTATGGATTTTGAATTGCTGTTGATGAATTATTGCCATTATGACCTTGTTTGATGCCATTGTTTATTGCAGCTAGAGCTGCAATATACAGTTACAGTATATTACAGTTATGTGTAATCTTTTATACTACTGAACTTTAGTCCATCTTTTAGATACTGTACTTTGGATGAAAAGTTAAGACAAATATTTGAACTTTTATTTTATCTTCTTTCAGGCACTTCTCTCCTGGTAGATGGGCATTGTTATTATTGATGATAACATTTTTCATTGATACATTTCATTGATACATTTCATTGATACATTTTTCATTCTCGTGTCCAATATATTTTCTAATTATTTCCCATATTAGCTAGTCCTGTTGGTTTATTATAGCAGGTGATTGAAAAAGGATACCCATCAAATATAATTCTGAGAGTAACGGGACTTGGGTGTCTATCACTGCAACTGTGTTTTCACTTGAAAACCATTGAATGGTTTTACCTACAATGAAGGCATGATTTAATCCCTCAGAATTGAAAATTCAGATATAAATCTGCGGTCTTCTTTTTCTTGGCAGATGTAAGATACCTGTCACCCATGATCTGTGCCATTTTCATTGTTTTGATTCCTTTGTGGATTGCTATTGCTCGGCAGAGTCCTCCCATTGCTGAAGTCTTGAAGGCTGGATGGCAGCCAGTCATCATTGCAATGGCCATCAGCAGGTAATCATCATTGGAGAAGGAGCTTTGCTCCATTGCTGTATGCTAACCATGGACAAACCCATTGGGGGAGATGGGCGGTCATATAAATTTAAATAATAAATAATAATAATGTGTTTTGTTAATTTCTAGTCTTTTGTCAGGGATAGTCTCTTTCTGTGTATCTGGGATATATTAGTGAAATCTTATTTGCTAATAAACATCTGGATTTGAATCCTTGAGAAACCAAAGTAGGTGGTTTTGTATAGCATTTGAAATAAATAGAGAACCACTTAGAAGGTTACAGTTCTTACCATCTTGAAATTGGTGTAGTAAAAAATGTTCAAGCTTTTAATTTCCTTCAGTTTGTTCAACTATCTAACATAATATTTTAAAACATCTGGTTCATAACATTAGCCTCTAGAAAGTAATTTTGAAGCTCTGAGTGATGATGATCCCCCAAATAAGTAAAACATATGAATAGCCAGCTGGGTAACTTTGGGCTGGTCACTCACTCTCAGCCTTAGTTTGGAAAATAAAATAAAATAAAATAAAAATATATCTGCCAACCCACATTGGACCAGCATGGTAGATTATAATCCATAATCACCAGTAAAGAGGTTTTCATCTTGCAATGTTTTTATTTGGGCCTATAATAATAAATAAATAAGGGGCGTGGTGGCTCAGTGGGTAAGACGCCAGGCTTGTCGATCGGAAGATTGCAAGTTCGGAGGTTCGAATCCCTAGCCCTGCGTGCGGAGTGAGCTCCCGCACTAGCTCCAGCTCTTGCCAACCTAGCAATTCGAAAGCATGCAAATGCAAGTAGATGAATAGGTACCACTTCGGTGGGTAGGTAACAGCGTTCCACGCGTGTCATGCCGGCCACATGACCGTGGAAGCGTCTTCGGACAACGCTGGCTCTTTGGCTAACAAACGGAGATGAGCACCGGCCCCTAGAGTCGGACACGACTGCACAAATGTGCGGGGGGTACCTTTACCTATAATAATAAATAATAATTGGAGAACCTTTCCCACTGTCAGTTGCTGAGAAACTTGAGTAGGGGGTGCTCCTGTGTTCATGTTCTACATTGGCTTTCCATTGGCATGTGACTGACTACTATATCTGTTGAAACAGATAGAATTTAGATCTAATCAAACAAAGATATACTTACAGTCTTAACATTAAATCTCTTCATATGGTGTTCCTTTCCCTTTCATGCTTTCTTTCCTGAGGGCAAGTTTGAAACTCTTGTTCTATTAGTAAAATTTCTTTCCTCCCTGACTTCAGTAAGGTTTGAATTCCTACTTGAGAATATGTCACTAGTTTATGAGAATGACGTGAAATCATAAATCTTCTTGAGCAGATGATAGTGATTTGTATTTAGACTATTAGTAAACTAGACTAATGGATGGGTGTGTATGTTTTGAAACAGCCTTGGCGGACTAATTTTGGACAAAACTATAACAGACCCAAACTTTGAAGGCATTGCTGTTTTCACTCCAGTGATCAATGGTAAGCTGATTTTAAAAATAAATAAATAAAGAAATTGAAAATGAAATGAAATATAATTTCTGCTTTATTGTTGTAAGACTGGGGTTCCACATATTGATAGGAAAGATAAATAAACCCTGATTCTCTCACAAAGGTACATCGTATCATTTAGCAATTTTCAGTCTGGGGATATATTAGAACGTTCAGTAATTAAAATCCTTCTCAATTTAGTAATTTAACTTATCTGCTTAAGAGGAAAAGGGTTGCAATTCTGTAGTAGAACATCTCCATTTTATTCAAATAACTCTAAATCCAACACTCAGATGATAAAACTCTGCTGGATTGGAGAATTGCATTACCCTAAACCTGGGGAATTCTGGGAGTTGATGTCCACACATCTTAAATTTGCCAAGATGAAGAAACACTGCTCTAAAGAGACCATTGCCCTAGCTCCTATGCCCTAAATACATTGATTTTTACTGGAATATTAAATTCTTCTTATTATTTATTTATTTATTTATTTATTTATTTATTTATTTATAGTGATATTTATACCCCGCCTAATGGAGGACTCTAGGCGGCTTACATTCATATATATACAATTCAAATTATACAATTCACCAAATTCAATTATACAATTCACCGTGCGTGAAGGGAGGGGGGTGAGGGAGCCGACTCTACTAGGCTCCGGACCACAATTCCCAGGATGCCTTGAGCCAGCTGCTGACGTCCTGTATCTGTCACATCCGGGTCCGTCATCACCACTGCCATTTGATCTTCCTCCAATCCTCTCCTCCGGTGGAGCCGACTTCCCGACAGGACGCCAGCAAATTAGCCCACTTAAGGTGGTACCCATTTTATCTACTTGCTAGGCTTTCAAACTGCTG